>CM053505.1:58176845-58201275 GCA_028627145.1 Eidolon dupreanum | reverse complement strand
GGACCCACAGATAAGGACAACTGTTGGGTTGTGGTATGGTAGCCAGAAGGTTGACATGGAGACTAACCTTCATGTAGTTTCCTCCCCCATCTCACCCCAAACCCCAAAGCTTCATAGGCAGTTTCTCCCACCAACTGCTACCAAAGTCAGGTAAGTTTCTTCTTCTTCCCTTGTCTTCTATTGTCAGTGCTCCTCCTACTTGTGGCTCTCATATGTATCTCACATCTATGATGGCCTTGAAAAAGTTATCTAGTTGTGATGTTCTGGGAAGGAAATTTTCAGACCATCTTTTCCTGGACACTAACTGCACTAACTGCCATCCAACATGGTGCTAATGGCAACGCATGCATATAGAGATTGATCTGAGTCTTCACAGATGGACATGTCAAAACTCAGGATACGAGGGTATCAGTATCTTTTTTTTCCTGATTTATTGTCTCAATGGTCTTAATTTTCAAATGTTTGGTCTCTGCCTTTTACTTCCCTTAAGCTTGTTCACATTGTTTCATTAAAGGTACACATTTGACTTTTCCAGCACCAAGGCAAGAGGGGAGAACAAAGACTGGGAGAGAGAGAACCTGATTTGTTTCTAGATCCTATATTCTAAATCAGACATCCCTATCCCCACTCCTTATCTCCAGGATATCACACTGTGTGGAGCAATTTCCTTCCTTCCCTCCTTACCCAGATCTGTGTGTACAGGTAGAGAGACAAGAGAAAATGGAGATTGGTAGATGTACATAAGTGCTCTTTCTCCAGAGTGAGAAATCTAACTTTCAAATATCTCCCTTTTAGGTCTCAGTTATACCTTCCACCCTGCCCTCTAGCCACTTTCTCCACCCCTCTCATTACCCATAAATACCCACCTTTTCCATTCCCCTGCCCCCACCCACACTCTTGAACTCACTCTCTACCTTCAAATTCCCATTTTTCTGCTCTACTCCTCATTTTTGCTCCATAGATATTGAATCTGTTTCCCCAGACCTAAAAAAGGAGTAGGATTAAATAATGTTTTTCTAAAGATCGGATAAGAGTGGGAAAGGAGGTTCTGGTTTCAGGCTTGCCTTTACCACCACCTTGTAACAGGTTCAGGGCCCATATTTCCTCGAAGAAATGCTCACTTCAGTTTCTACTAAAAATCCTGTAAATATGCTTCCTCTTCCTTTCCCTTGAGTTGTGCCGCCCCCTACAGACATCAGGTAATCCAATAGATAAGTGTCTGTGAACCTTTAGTGCTGGGTGGTAGGTCACAGTTTCTACCTTTTACTGATTACAAACACATCTCTCTAAGTTCAATAAGAAGCTGGTAGCTGCACCAAAAAGACCACCTCTCCACAATTTTGGGTTATCCAAGTTATATGTCACCAATGAGCCATGGTCCCCAAGTTCTCTTCTCACCAGCCAAGTGTGCCAGCTTCTCTCCCTTCTCCCCAGCACACCAGACCTGTCACAATTTCTTTCTATGCCAACAATAGGAAACAAAAGAAAATTCATTTTTGTTTTGCTGAAATTCGCCTTTATTTAATTTTCAGGGAATCTATCTTCTCTCAGAGCAACTATTTTTACTTACACTTGTTTATCTTCTAGAATACAGGGAAACAGCTCATCATTTTACTTCCCCTCCTCTCAGCTACTAATATCCATCATCTTTCTTGGACGTATGAGAAAACAGATTTAATAAAATAAAGCATGGAAAGAGATTTTAAATATTTATTTATTGCCTCTGTTCATTTTTCTTGGAAATACTGGTTTTTAAAAAAGGTCCATGTGCTTGCTCTAGCAGCACATATACTAAAAGTGGAATGATATAGAGAAGATTAGCATGGCCCCTGTGCAAGGTTGACAAACAATTTGTGAAACATTCCATATTTTTAAGATCACACACAATCCACACAAAGGTCACGTCCAGGGCTACCGAAACAAAAGATCAGGGAGAGTGTGCCACTGGGCCACACAGGACACCTTCCACATTAGGCCATCTGGCCAAGGCTGAGAGACAAAACAAATATTCCTGACACATAGAACACAAAGAGGCTAATAAAATGAGAAAACAAAGAAACATGCCACAAATGAAACAACAAGAGAAAACTCAAGAAAATAAGCTAAATGAAATGGAGGTAAGCAACCTACCAGAGTCAGAGGTAAAAATAATGATTATAAGGATGCTGAATGAACTTATGGGGAGAATGGATGAACAAAATGAGAGCATAAAAAAGGATGTAAAAACTGTAAAAAAGAACCAGACAGAAATAAGGAATATGATAATAGAAATGAAGAATTTAACAGTACATTGAACAAAGCAGAAGATCAAATCAGTAAGTTGGAAGACAAAGTAGCAGAATACACCCAATCAGAAAAATAAAAAGAAAAAAAGAATTTTAAAAAATTAGCATAGTTTAAGAGACCTCTGGGAAAACATAAAGTGTAAAAATATCCAAATCATAGGAGTACCTGAAGAGGAAGAGAGAGAGCAAGGGATTGAGAATTTATTTGAAGAAATAATAACAGAAAACTTCCTTAACCTGGCAAAGGAATTAGACATACAAGTTCAGGAAGCACAAAGAGTTCCAAACAAGAGGAGTTCAAACAGACCTACACCAAGACACGTTATAATTAAAATGCCAAAGGTCAAAGACAAAGAGAGAATCTTAAAAGCAACAAGAGAATGGAAGCTGGATACTTACAAGGGTACCCTCAAATGAATATCTGCTGACTTTTCAATGGAAACTTTGCAGGCCAGAAGGGAATGGCAAGAAATATTCAAAGTTATGAAAAACAAGAATCTACAACCATAGATACTCTACCAGCAAGGCTTTTGATTAAAATGGAAGGTGACATAAAGAGCTTCCTAGACAGAAAAAAAGCTTAAGGAATTCGTCACCAACAAGCCAGCATTAAAGAAATGTTAAAGGGTCTTCTGTAGAAAGAGAAGAAGTAAAAAAGAAAATAGAAATAACAAATGTGAATAATAAAATGACAGTAACAATGTACCTATAAGTAATCACTTTCAATGTAAATGGATTAAATGCTCCAATGAAAAGACATTGATGAGAAAACAAGACCCATGCATATGCTGTGTACAAGAGACCCACTTCAGATCAAACATCATTGACATTCACAAACTGAAAATAAAGGGATGGAAAAAGATATTTCACGCAAACGGAAATGAAAAACAAAAGCTGGGGTAGCAATACTTATATCAGATAAAACAGACTTTAAAACAAAGGCTATAATAAGAGATAAATAAGGGCATTGTGTAATAATAAAGGGATTGATAAATCAAGAGGACATAACCCTAGTAAACATATACACACCCAACATAGGAGCACCTACATACATAAAGCAATTATTGACCGACATAAAAGAAGAGATCAATAGTAATACACTCATAGTAGGAGACTTTAACACCCCATTGACACCAATGGACAGATCTTCCAGGCAAAGAAGCAACAAGGAAACAATGGGCCTAAAAGATACACTAGAACAGATGTACTTAATAGATATTTTTAGAGCACTTTACCCCAAAGCAGCAAAATATACATTCTTCTCAAGTGCACAAGGAACACTTTCCAGAATAGATCACATGTTAGGACACAAAACAAGTATCAGTAAAGTTAAGAAGTTTGAAATCATATCAACTATCTTCTCTAATCACAATGGTATAAAACTAGAAATTAACTAGAAGAAAAAAAAACTGGAAAATATACAAACACATGGAGGCTAAATAACATGCTATAAAACAATGAATGGGTTATTAATGAGATCAAGGAAGAAATCGAAAGATACCTAGAGACAAATAAAAATGAAAACACAACGACTCAAATCTATGGGTCTCAGAGAAAGCAGTCTTAAGAGGGAAATTCATAGCAATACAGGCCTACCTCAAGAAACAAGAAAAAGCTCAAATAAACATCTAACCTTACCATTAAAAGAGCTAGAAAAAGAACAGCAAACAAAGCACAAAATGAATAGAAGTAAGGAAATAATAAAGATCAGAGCAGAAATGAATGAAATAGAGTCTAGAAAAACAATACGAAAAATTTGAAAGCAAAAGCTGATTCTTTGAAAGGACAAACAAAATTGAAAGACCCTTAGCCAGACTCATCAAGGAAAAAAGAGAGAGGACTCAAATAAATAAAATTAGAAATGAAAGAGGAGAAATAACCACGGTTCCACAGAAATACAATTGATCATAAGAAAATACTACGAGCAATTATACGCCAACAAATTGGACAATCTGGAAGAAATGGACACATTCCTAGAAAATTACAGTCTCCCAAGAATGAGTCAAGAAGAAACAGAAAATCTGAACCAACTTATTACCACCAATAAAATAGAATTAATAATCAAAAACCTCCCCAAAAACAAAAGTCCTGGACCAGATAGCTTCATAGGCAAATTTTACCAAACATTGAAACTAGGATTATCACCTATTCTTCTCAAACTATTCCAAAAAATTCAAGAAAAGGGAAGGCTCTCTAACTCCTTTTATGAGGCCACCATTACCTTGATTCCAAAACCAAGGAAGACATTACAAAAAAGAAAACTATAGGCCGATATCTCTTATGAACATCGATGCAAAAAGCCTCAACAAAATATTAGCAAACCAAATTCGGCAATACATTAAAAATATCATACACCATGATCAACTTGGATTTATTCCTGGGATGCAAGTTTGGTTCAATATCTGCAAATCAATTAATGCAATACACCATATTAAGATATTGAGATATAAAAACCATGTGATCATATCAACAGATACAGAGAAAGTATTCGACAAAATCCAGCATCCATTTATGATAAAAATTCTCAGCAAAGTGAGAATAGAGGGAACATACCTCAACATAATAAAGGCCATATATGAAAAACCTACAGCTAACATCATACTCAATGGGGAAAGGCTAAAAACATTTTCCTTAAGATCAGGATCAAGACAAGGATGCCCACTTTCACCACTCTTCTTCAACATTGTATTGGAGGTCTTAGCCACAGCAATAAGACAAGCAAGAGAAATAAAAGGCATCTGAATTCAAAAGGAAGAAGTAAAACTTCTGTTATTTGCCAATGACATGATACTATATATAGAGAACCCTAAAGATCTCACCAAAAAACTGTTAGAACTGATCAATGAATTCAGTAAAGTAGCAAGTTACAAAATAAATATTCAGAAGTCAGTGGCATTTTTATGCATGAATGATGAACTTTCAGAAAGAGAAATTAAGAAAACAATTCCATTTACAATTGCATTGAAAACTATAAAATACCTGGGAATCAAATTAACCAAGGAAGTAGAGGACCTGTTTTCAGAAAATTATGTCATTGAGAAAAGAAATTGAAGAAGATACAAATCAATGGAAGCATATACTCTGTTCATGGATAGGAAGAATCAACATTGTTAAAATGGCCATACTACTTAAAGCAATCTATACATACAATGCAATCCCTATCAAAATACCAATGGCATTTTTCAGAGAGCTAGAACAAATAGTCTTAAAATTTATATGGAGCCATAAAAACCCTGAATAGCTAGGGCAATCTTGAGAAAGAAGAACTAAGTTGGAGGTATCATACTACCTGATATCAAACTATACTACAAGGTTACACTAATTAAAACAGCATGGTACTGGCATAAAAACAGATACATTGATCAATGGAACAGCATAGACAGCCAAGAAATAAATCCACGCCTATATGCTCACTTAATATATGACAAAGGAGGTAAGAATATACAATGGGGTAAAGACATCTCTTCAATAAACAATGTTGGGAAAATTAGACACATACATGCAAAAAAAAAAAAAAGAAGCCGGACCATTTTCTTATACCAATTACAAGAATAGACTCAAAATGGATTAAAGATTTAAATGTAAGGCCCTAAACCATAACGTTTTAGAAGAAAACATAGGCCATAAACTCTCTGATATTACTAACAGGAATTTCTTTTCCGATATATCTCCTTGGGCAAGGGAAACAAAAGAAAAAATAAATAAATGGGACTATAACAAACTAGAAAAACTAAAGCATATGGAAACCATCAACAAAACAACAAAAAGACAACCAACTGTTTGGGAAAAGATATTAGCTAATGATAAATTCGATAAGGGGTTAATATCCAAAATTTATAAATAACTTATACAACTCAACAACAAAAGAGCAAACAATCCAATTTATAAATGGACAAAAGACCTGAACAGATATTTCTTCAAAGAGGAAATACAGATGGCTAACAGACATATGAAAAGATGCTCAAGGATGCTAATCATCAGAGAAATGCAAATTAAAACCACAATGAGAAATCACCTCACACCTGTCAGAATGGCTATCATCAATAAATCAAAAAACAGCAAGTGTTGGCGAGGATGTGGAGAAAAGGGAACCCTCATACATTGTTGGTGGTATTGCAAATTGGTACAGCTGCTATGTAAAACAGTATGGAGGTTTCTCAAAAAATTAAAAATGGATATACCTTTTAACCCAGCAATTGCATTTCTGGGTATTTATCCAAAGCAAAACAAAACAATAATTCGTAAAGATCTATGCAATCCAATATTCATGGAAGCACAATTTACAATAGCCAAGATATGGAGCAACCCAAATTCCCATCAACAGATGATTAGATAAAGAAATTATGATTCATATATACAATGGAATATTACTCAGCCATTAAAAAAATGAAATCCTACTATTTGCATGACATAGATGGACCTAGAGGTTATTATGCTGAGTGAAATAAGACAGAGAAAGATAAATACCATATGATTTCACTTATATGCAGTATCTAAGGAACAAAAAGAACAAACTAATCAAAAACAGACTCACAAATATAGTGGATAATTTGGTGAGGGACAGAGGGGAGGGGTTTGCAGAGGCTGGGAGAATGGGGTGAAGGGTTAAAGAAGTATGAATTAGTAGTTGATGGTTGGGTATGGGGAGCATGACAGAGGGAATGCAGTTAGCATTAATATGATGGTTAAGTGGAGGGTCAGGGGAGGGAGGGAGCAAATGGGGAGATAATTTTATGAACATTATAGACATCTAACCAACGTACTGTATGCTTGAAACTAATTTAAATAAATTTATTTTTTAAAAAAAGATTAATACATGCTTTTATATGTACAGAAAGTTTTCTGGAGTGATGTTTGCCAAAATGCCATCACTAGTTATTTCTGAGAATGGGATTTAAGGCAAAACACATTCTAGCTGCAATGTCAAATGTTAAAGTCAATGGGACATGGAGATAAACAGATTTGTCTCCCAGGGAAGGCCTTTTAGACAGGCACTCACAAGGCAGCATTTACCTTGTTGAGTTCACTGCACTCCAAGCTCCAAATCTGAATTTTTATTAAAAATATACACAACTGATGACCTTATACATAACAAAAAATTCATGCATATGTTCACCAAAATACACATATAAGAATTTTCATAGTAGCACGATTCAAAATAACCCCAAGTCAAAAACAACCCAAATATCCATCAACAATAGAATGGATAAATAAAATAAATAAATGGGGTTTATATTCATAAATGGCAGTAAATGTTATACATGCAGCAGTATAGATTAATCTCACCTATAATGTTATCAATAAAGATACAAATGAATATATACTGTGTAACTCTGTTTACATAATGTTTTTAAAAACACAGAAAACGAAGCTATGTTATTAGAAGTCAGAATAGTGGTTACCCTTGGGATGCATATTGACTAAATGGGGGTGTAGAGGAAGCTTCCAATGTGCTGTTAATGTTTTGTTACTTGCTCACTTTGTAAAAATTTATTGAGCTTAACATTTATGATTTCTGCACTTTTCTGTATACATGGTATATGTCAACAAAAATTTCCGGAAGGCCTCGATAGTGAGCTAGGGAAATGGGCGATGAGTAAAAGAAACCAGTTGTCCTGCTGATCTGGGGGAAGTTTCATAAAACATATTTTTAAATTATCCTGAAGGCATTATAGGGCTATCAGAATAATGAAGAATAACTGGGTCAAAATAAGAGTGGGAGAAGTTGAACTTAATGTTAAGATCACTTTTTTTCCAGTGGAGCATATACAGTTATTAAGGGGACTGTTGAGAGGCTATGAAGAATTTTAGACAGCCTTTGAAGGCTAGAGAGACAGATATGGGAATCCAAATCTTGCCAAGATGTGTACCTGGTGAATCCCGATGTCTTTGGATAGTGATGCTGAAAGAGCTGCACCTCAGAGTCAGAGTGAAGAAGTGAACAGGCTTTCACAAAGACTTTAGTTTAACTTCGAATAATGTCAATCACTGAAAATTGGATTAAGGAAATTCCAGAGTGCTAATGCCTCTAGGCGCCTAGCAGACAAAAATACAAATTGTCTTGGGAAAGAAATAACAATAGCCCCAAATTATTTCTGATGTTTTGTAAAATACAATATCTGGCACACAATGGAAAACAACCAAGTACACCAGAAGACAAGACAAAATTACCAAAAGCCATGAAAATGACAATAGAAAAAGATTCATCGGGGTCTCAAAGTTATCAGACATAGATTTAAAGTAAATGTGCTTACCATGCTTAAGGAGATAAAGAATAATACAGAAAATTTCTATAGATAAAAGAAAAACTATAAAAATAGTATAAAACAGAAATGCTAGAGCTGAAGATCTCAAGCAAGATAAATCTTAGAAAATCACACCTATGTACATTATTGTAAAACTGCTACGAAGACAAGAAAAAATCTTAAAATCAGTCATAAAACAAAATCCTCAGATTACCTTCAAAGAAGTAACTATTAGACTAATATACCTGATTTCTCAATAGGAAAAAATGGAAGCTAGACAATGGAAGAATATCTTTAAAGTGCTGAAAGAAAATTACTGCCAACTTAGATTTATATGCCCATAGAATATCTTTCACCTACATAGGTGAAATAAGGGAATATATATTTTCCCCTACATAGGTGAAATAAAGAAATTCTCAGACCAAAAAACAATCATCACTAGCAAATTCATAAAAATTGTTCTTCAGGTAGAATGAAAACTTATCTTCCTACAAAGCAAAAAGAAAAGAAGCACAAGGGAAGAACAAATATGTGAGTAGAGCTAAACAAGTATTGACTATTTAAAACAATCATAACAATGTCTTGAAATATGGAATTACATAGAGAATTAGTTTGAAGATATATATAAAGTTGGAATACATGACAACAATGACAAAAAAGATGAGATGAGGGTAAGTGGAGTTAGTGTTTTAAGTACTGTGAGTTGTGTGGGGAGAGGATAAAAAGACCAATTTGTAGTAGACTTTGAAAAAGCAAGAATGTATGCTGTAATTTCTAAACTAACCACTAAACAATAATAAATTAGTACAACTTTCAAGCTAATACAGGAGAAAAAGAAATTTAAAAAGTAAATAAGCGTAAAAGAAGATAAGATAGCAAAGAAATTGGAATATAGGGTAGCCAGGTCAAATAGAAAGCACAGAAAAAGATAAGGTATTAAACTTTAAATGTATCAGAAATTACATTAAATAAAAACAGACTAAGTGCTTTGATTCAAACATAAATATCTCAAGATTGGATACAATTAACAAAACTCAGCTATATGCTATTCACAAAAGATACTTCTAAAACTCAAACATTTACAAAGTTTGAAAATGCAAAAATGGAAAAATATATACCATGAAAACACTAACCAAAAGGAAGCTGGTAAAGGTATACTAACATCAAATAAAATGGAGTTTTAAGTCAAAAAGCATTAGTAGAGATCAAGGATACTACATGAGGAAAACGTTACAATTTACCAGAAAAACATAACAATTACAAATCTGTATGCATCTAATGATATAGCTTCAAAATATATAAAGTGAAAATGGATAGAAATACAATAACAGAGTCCCCAAATTATAGTGGGAGATTTTAACATACCTCTTATTGTAGCTGACAGAATAAGCAGATAAAAAAAATAGCAGAGATATAGATTTGAGCATGATTATCAAGCTTGACCTAATTAGTTCAATCCCTGATTGTTATAATGCTATACACGACAACTACAAAAGATACATCTTTTGTATATAGAACATGTATGAAAACTGGTCATACACTGGGCCATAAAGCAAGTTTTAACAAATTTCAAAAGATTAAAATCACACGGAGTGTGTTCTCTAACTATGGTATAGTTAACTAGAAATCAGTAATAAAAATATAACTAAATAATCCACATTTTTTTTGGAATTAAGAAACACATTTCTAATTAACCCATGGGTCAAAGAAGAAATCATAATTAAAATTATAAAACATTTTGCATGGGCTGGTAATGAAAATATTACATTTCAACTGTGGAGGATAATCTGCTTCTGGCTATGACAGCCTAATAGAAGACCAATTCTCCCACTTAGAAGGACAAGAATAGCTGAAAAATAAATTGTTATTATATTTAAACAAATTAAATTGTTTAAAGCTTTAGAGATACCAAAGCAGACAAGATATGAGGTACCAAAATCCTGGAGAGAAGGGGAACTTAATGAGGTGAACTTGACAACAATTTTCTCCTTGAGACATTTGCCAATTTATTATTAACATGGGTGGAGAGGCTAAAAAAGAAGCTGCTGAAAAGCAGAAAACTTGAGTAGAGCTTTCAACAGTTAATTAAACAGAGCGAAGAATTCAAAATCTAGAACTCAGGGCTACCTAGACAGAATTTGATGGGCTAAAATCCTGGGGAAAAAATTACAAAGGAATAAAATAAGCAGTCTGAGCTGATTTTCTCCAAGAGTCATTCACTAATTCTTAATAATTATAGAGCTAGAAGCAAAGAAGCCAGGTAGAAAGAGGCTGGGAAGATAAATAGAGCTTTTGGCAGCTTCATAGTGCAAGGAAGATAAAAATGGAGTTTGAGGACTTCCAAAATTGAGGGACATGATAAATTCCCTGAGCTGTCAGTTAGAACCCCTGAAGGACTATACCCTAAAAGTAAGGGTGAACTGGAAATAGAATAAGTCTGATAAAGATTGAAATTAACCTCAAATTAGTTTGATTCTTGATTGGCTTTAAGTAAGGTGGGGCTTAGGGAGATACTATTTTGAATTATACCCAGGGTAAACATAAGCATTTTGAAACATTTCCAGAGTGTTCTCCATTACAAAGTCTGTTCTAAAAGGAAAACTACTTTACCAGGGCATTATCTCATCTGGGGGAAGGACATCTGGCCAGCTCCAGCCCCATCTACATTTCCTGTCTCATGTAAAGGGAGAAAAAACACCATATTAATCAACAAATTGTATTAACATTTGTAGAATTCTTTATCGAACAACAGCAATAATATACATATACTTCCAAGGCTCACATGAAATATTCACATTTCAGGCTATAAAACACACCTTAACAAGTTTAAAAGAGTAGAAAATATATAAAAAGTATTCTCTCAGACCACATGGAGTTAAACTAGAAATCAGTAATAAAAGGATAGGTGCAAAGTCACAGAATATTTGGAGATTAAACGACTTACTCCTAAATAAAACATGGGTCAAAGAAAAAGTCTCAACTGAAATTTTAAAATATTTTGAACTAATGAAAATGAAAATACAATGTATAAAATTTATGGTATGCAGTAAAAACAGTGCTTATAGAAAATTTATGGAATTTAATGTACATATTAGAAAATAATATATAAAATCTATAAACTTCTACTTTAAAAAAAAACTAGAAAAAGAAGAGGATTATAAACCCAAAGCAAACAGAAGAGAAGAAATAATCAAAATGTGAGTAGAAATCAATGAAATTGAAAACTGAAATCAATAGAGTAAATCAATGAAACCAAAAGCTAGTTAAGAAAAAGGTTAATAAAATTGATTAACCACTAACCAGGCTAACTGAGAAAAAAGAGAGAAGATACAAATCACTAATATCAGAAATGAAAGACAGATCATCACTACTGACCCATGAATATTAAGTAGATAATAAAGAAATATTATGAAAAACTTTATTCCCACAAATTGGATAACTTAGATGAAATGGACGATTTTCTTCAAAGACACAAAGCTACCAAAACTCACACAAGGCGAAATAGATCATTTAAATAGGTCTATATCTATTAAAGTAATGGATCAATAGTTAATACCCTTCCAAAAAAGAAACAACTAAGCAGCCTCCAATGGTTTCATTGGTAAGTTATACCAACATTTAAAAAAGAAATAATACCAATACTTTATAATATCTTTCAGATATTATATCAGGCAGAGAGAACACTTAACTTATTCTACAAATCTAGCATTATTCTAATGTGAAAACTAGATAAAGATGTTACAAGAAAGAAAAATTACAAACCGATATCTCTCATAAATATTGATCCAAAATTCCTCAACAAAATATTAACAAATTGAATCTAACAATGTATAAAAAAATAATTACATATCATGACTGAGTGGGATTTATTTCAGGTATATAAGGCTGGTTCAACATTAGTAAATCAATTAACGTAATCCATCACATCAACAGACTAAAGAAGCAAAATCATGTGATCATATCAATAAATGCAGAAAGAACATTTGACAAAACCCAACACCTATTCATGATAAAAAAAAACTTTCAGAAAACCAGGAATATAGGGACATTTTCTCAACTTTATATAGAACGTCTCCAAAAATCTATATCTAAGATCAGGAACAAGGCAAGGATGCCCCCTCCCATGACAATTCAACATTGTACTTAAAGAACAAGACAAGAAAAAGAAATAAAATGTATACAGATTGGGGAGGAAGAAATACAACTGTCTTTTTGCAGATCATATGACTATCTGTGCAAAACAATTCTTAAGAATTAACCAAGAAACTTCTGAAACCAATGAGTGATTACAGCACAGTTGCAGGATACAAGAGTTATATACAAAACTCAACTGTTTTTCTATATACCAGCAATAAACAATTGGAAATCTAAATTAAAAACACAGCACCATTTGTAGTAACAACAAACATAAGAAATACTTAGGCATAAATCAAATAACATATGTACAGGATCTATATGAGGAAAACTACAAAACTCTGGTGAAGAAAATCAAACAAGATCTAAGTAAATGGAGAGACAGTCCATGATCATGGATAAGAAGATTCAAATTGTTAAGCTGTCAGTTTTTCCCAACTGGATCTACACATTCAACATAATATGAGTCAAAATCCTAGAAAGTTATTTTTCAGTTATCAACAAACTGATTCTAAAGCATATATGGAAATGCAAAAGATCCAGAATAGCCAATATAATACTGAAGAAGAACAAAGTAAGAACATGACACTTCCTGACCTCAAGATTGACCATGAAGCAAAAGTAATCAACACAATATGGTATTGGTGACAAAATAGTCAAATACATCAATAGCACAAATAGAGAGCCCAGAAATAGACCCATGCAAATGTAGCCAACTGGTCTTTGACAAAGAAGCAAAGGCAATTCAATTGAGAAATTCAGTCGATGGTACTGGAACAATTGGATAATCATAGGCCAAAAAAATCTTGGTATGAAATTCACTTGTATCATATTGTAAAGTGGTATAAGACATTATACTTTTTTCAAACCCATGGACTGTACAACACAAAGAGTAAAACTTTGTGTAAATTATGGATTTTAATTAATAATAATATACCAATATTATATTAGTTCATCTATTGTAACAAACATGCCACATTAATGCAAGATGTTAATAATAGGGGAAATTGGTAGAGAGGAGCTATATGGAATCTCTCCGTACTATCCACTCAATTTTTCTGTGAATCTGACACTGTTATAAAAAAGTTTATTGAAATGAAAGCATTTGAAGAAATTAACAGCAAATTATGAGTTGAAAAGAGGAATTAGTGACCTGCAAGACAAATCCATAGAAAATATACAGATTGAAGCAAGAATGACAGAGATAAAAATATACAAAGAGCATACAGGTATATGCAAAATGGTAAGCATATATATTATTGGATTCTCAGAAAAGTAAAAGAAAGTATGTGTCAGAAACACTTTGTAGAGATAAAGGCTGGGAACTTCTCAAAACTGATTAAAAAATCAAGGCATAAAACTAAGAAGAATTATAAGCTTCAAGTAGGATCAATAAAAAGAAAACTACACCTGAGCAAAGCATGGGAAAAGTATCAAAAAACAAAGGCAAAAAGAAAATCTTAAAAGCAATCAGAGAAAATGAAATATTAATGTAAAAGATACAATAATAAGACTGACATCTGACTTTCCAAAAGAAGTAGTGGAAGCTAGATGATAACAAAATGATATGTTTTAAGTGCTAAAGGAACATAACTTTCAATATAAAACCTTCTACCCAACAAAACTTAAAGATCAGGATGAAGTAAAGACATTTCCAAAAACGCAAAATTTAGAAAATTTTGTTTCAGAAAACCAATACCAAAAGAAAAAATAAAAGAGTTCTTCAGGCAGATAGAAACATAAAAATGTAAGAAATGACAAGTAATTGAAAAGATAAATGTATAGTTAATCTAAATGACTGTTTAAGTATTAAAATAAAATATATGTACAATTAAAACATATGACAAAAATAATCTAAAATGAAAGGAAAACACTAAACCATGTTTAAGTATTCTATAGTCTTTGTATCACTTGGAAAGTATTAAAAGTAAAAATTTAAATTATGCTTTAATAAGTCAAGGGTACAAGTTATATACTCAATGTTAGGAGTCAGCAAATTTTTTTGTAAAGGCCAAATAGTAAATATTTTAGGCTTTGAAGGCCATATACTCTATATGGTAACTACTAAACTCCACATCTGTAGAGCAAAGGCAGCCATGGACAATACATAAACAAATGAATATTGCTGTGTATTTACAAAACAAGTGGTTGATTGACATACAAGAGTTTGCTAACACCTCACCTAGGATGACTAATAGAAGAAGGGTAAAATAATATAATTTAAAAGCTAATATGGGGAAGACTTCCAGTCAAGATGACAGAGAAGCTAAATGCTGTGCTCACCTCTTTTCATGACCACATCAAAATTACAACTAAATTATAAAACAGCCACTCTTGAAAACCACTGAAGACTAGATGAATAGAAATCCTACAACTAAGAATATAAAGAAACCACACTGAGACTGGTAGGAGTGGCAGAGAGGCAGAATGGGCTTATCCCACAGCCACGTGTTGTGATTAAGAATTGGGAGGGATATCTCAGCTGTGGATGTCCTCCCTGAGGAGCAAGAGGTTCCAGCCCCACAACAGGGGCCCCAGCCCAGGGTTATAGTGCTGAGAAGTCCTCATAATTTATGGCTGTGAAAAGCAGCAGAGATTGTGGCTGAGTGAGACAGAGAGCGGCTGGAGAACCAGGCATTCCTCTTAAAGAAGCCACGCATGGGCTGACTCGCAGATGAACTCACTCAGTCCAAGCTCCAGTGTTGGGGCAGCAACTCAAAAACCACCAGGGATTCATGGGAAGAAACTGAACTGTCTGGCTTCAGGGTGAGGGCTGAAGGAGCAGCTGTCTCCCAGACAGAAGTGCTGACAGAAGCCATTATTCCTTTGCTGAGCCCTCCCTTCACCCAGTCTGCATATTCAGGTAGTCACACACCAAGTCTGAGTCTCTATCAACATGGCTAACACCATTTGCCCAGCCCCAGTGATTCCCTGAGAACCCACCCAACCAATGTTCAAATACACCCAAGCAACCTGTCATGGCTCATGCTGCAGACATTCCTAAAATCTCTCTAAAGTTCACAAACTCCAAACAAGAAGTTTCTGGTCTCAGTGTGCCCTGTACCTTTTGCTAAGCAACCCCAAGACTGGCACTAGCAGCAGTTAGCCTTGGTTCACAGCTTAACTTCTCCCAGGAACCTCCAAGCCCAGCTCAAGTGGCAACCATCTGCAGATCACTTTGTAGCTCATACTAAGTGGCCCTGGGCAGGGCATAGGAGGCAGCTGAACTTGGCCTGCACCAGAGCCTCTCTACAGAGGCCCCAGAATCAACACACCTGGTGACCAGTTTCAGGCCATATCTGAGTACACCCAACCACCTCCAAAGATGACACACCCAAAGGGGAGACTAGGCAGTCCCCAGAGCCCTGCTAAAGTGACTCCGGCTCCAAAGGATTAGCCCTTGCACTACAGCTCCTCCGCTGAAGTCACAACCAGTCCACACAACCAATTTTCCTGAGGTCCAATCCTTCCCATTGATGTGCAAACAGCAACCAAAGCTCAGCTATAACAGAAGGACACACACAACACACACAAGGGATGAACCTTGAGTGCTTGGCTCAGGTGACCAGAAGACTGCACCACTGGCTCGAGAACACCTATTACATAAAGCCACTTTGTCAAGACTGGGAAACATAGCAGCCCTATGTAATACATAGAAACAAACACAGGAAGGCAGCCAAAATGGGGAGACAAAGAAGCATGTCCCAAATGAAAGAACAGAACAGAGATCCAGAAAATTTTACTTATTTTATATTACGGAAATGGCATGTACAATTGTGGAAGTTCCCAAAGGTGCCAAATTTAAAATCTGTAGTGCAGAGAGACCGGTCAAAGTGGTGTAGAATGTGGAGGCTGTGCACACCTCTTTTCATGACCGCACCAGAATTATAATGAAACTACAGAGCAACCAGCATGCAAAGTCACCTGAGGTCTGGCTGAATAGAAGCCCTACAACTAGGGACAAAAATAACAGGCCACCTCAAACTGGTAGGAGGGGCAGAGATGCGAATCAGCCTGGTCCCACAACTTTGTGTGGCAATTGAGAATTGGGAGGGATATCTTGCTTGCAGAGCTTCCTCTTCCACCTGAGGAACAAGGGGTCCTGGCGCCACACTGGGCTCCGCAGCCCAGAGTTCCAGTGCTGAGTAAAGAAGTTTCTATAACCTCTGGCTGTGAAAACCAGTGGAGGTTAGAGCTGTGTAACTGAGGCCTTCGGGAGTCACAGACATTCCTCATAAAGGGCTCGCATGCAAACTTACTCAGTGACAGACTCAAAACCTCTGAGGTCCAGCACTGGGACAGCTGCTCAAGGAGCATGAGAGACATACGGTGAAGTGCTGTGTTGTCAGGTTTCAGAGCAAGGGCTTGCGGGGTGGCAGCTTTCTCCCTGACAGAAGTACTGACAATATCCATTGTTCCTTTGTTGAGCCATACCCGCTCCCAGCATGTGGACACAGGTGGCCATAATATCTGAATCTCCATCAACCTGGATAATGCACGTTGCTCTGCCCAGGGGATTCCATGAGACTCTGCCTGTCCCAACCCATGGGCCCACCTAAGCCACTTCCAGTGGTTTATTCCATACAAATGACCTGTCTCGGTTAATACTGCAGATTTCTTAAAATCTCTCAAAGGCTCACAAAACCCAAAGAAGCAGAATCTGGCCTCATCATGCCCAGTACCTCTAGCTGAGCAGCCCCAAGCCCTGCACTAGCGGTAGCTGGCTTTGGTTTCTGGCTTGGCCTCTCAGGGCAGTTACAAGCCCAGTAGGGGTGGCAGACATCTGTGGATTGCTTGCTGACTCTTATCAGGTGACTCCAGAAGTGCACAGGCTGTAGCTGAATTTGGCTTGCAGCTAGACCCTTCCCAAGACTGTGCCACTGGGCCCCACAGGGCACCTACTACATAAAGCCACTCTACTGAAACCAGGAGACTTAGGAGCCCTACATAATACACAGAAAAAGACACAAGGAGGCAGCAAAACTTGGGAGACAAAGAAGCATGTCCCAAATGAAAGAACAGAACAAAGCTCCAGAAAAAGAACTCAACAAAATGGAGACAAGCAATCTACCAAATGCAAAGCTCAAAACACAGTTTATAAGAATGCTCAATAAACTTAGGGGAAGAGTAGATGAACTCAGTGAGAACTTTAACAGAGATAGAAAACATAAATATGGAGATAGAAAACATAAAAGGGAACCAGTCAGAAACGAAGAACACAATATCTGAAATGAAGAGTGCATTAGGTATAGAGAGTGATGTCAGAAACATGGCAGAGTGAGAGACGTCCCCAGATATCTCCCCTTGAAACGCCAATAAGCTGAACATCTAAAACTCAACAAAAAACATCCAAACTGCACACTAGCGTATTCAAGCATGGGATCTGCGCATAAGAGCTACCACAGTTCAGAATCCCAGGTGTTGGGAAATGGACTGGGAGAAATAAAGAATCTGCCTCTTGCAACCAGAGCTCCCTGTAGGAAGAGGGGGGAGGAGAGAAGTTTTGGGAGTTCCCTGAACAGCCCTGCCTGGGACAGCTGTGAGCTCCATGCAGTTGGCACAAGTGCCAAGACATCAGGGCAGAAAGCAGAAAAGTGGAGACAGCAGAGAAGCTGGGACAGCAGAGAAACAATAGCTGCAGTCGCAATACTGAGGTTGAGCTGCAGCTCCCATCCCCCAAAACAGAGGGCCCCTCCACCCAGAGATGGACACCGCAGAGCACCAGGGGAATCTAAGCAAATGCTACTGAAACAATCGCTAACATTGACAGGGACTGAGACTGAGGGTAGTGAGCATGATCAAATGTCTGTAAGACAAAAAAATAAGGCATTATTAAAACTTTCTGTAAAGCAGGGACCCAAGAGGCTTATACAACACCTACTGGAAACCAGAAGAAAAATGCCTTCATTGCAACAGGCAAAAGAGAGAGATTTGTGTAACAAATTTCCTTTCTGGGGGGAGGGAAGCAGAATATACTTCCATTAATGCCCAGGCAGAGAAACAGTACATTAAACACCATGAACAACCAAGGTGACAAGGCAACTCAGAAAGAAAGGGGAAAATCTCCAGAAAATAAGCTTAAAGACATTGAAATATGAGACTTAAATGACAGAGAATTCAGGATGGTACTTCTAAAAAAACTCAATGAGATACAAAACGATTCATATCAACAATTTCAGGAACTGAAAAAACAACTAAATGAGGAGAATTAGTTCCTTAGCAAGAAGATTAAAACCCTCAAAAAGTACCAAATAGAAATTCTAGAGATAAAGAATACACTGCAAGAGTTGAAAACAGAAATAGCAAGCTTGAGAAATAGAGTCGACCAAATGGAGGAAAGGAGCAGTGATACTGAAGACAGAAACCTAGAAAAATTAATCAGAAGGAAGAAGAAACTGAAGAATGAAAAATGATGAAAAAGAAATACAGGAACTAGCTGATAAAATCAGAAGAGGAAACAAGAATAATCAGCATTCTCAATGAGGATGAAATGGAGCAGGGATTTGAAAGCATTTTCAGACAAATAGTGGACAAGAATTTCCCAAATCTAAGGAATGAGCTGGAGCTTGAAATTCAAGAAGTCAACAGATCACTCAATTATCTCAACAGAAAAAGGCCTTCACCAAGACATATTGTATTAAAATTATCAAAAATCAACAACAAAGACAGAATTCTCAGGACAGCCAAGGAAAAGAAAATGGTAACTTATAAAGGAAAACCCATTAGATTATTGTTGGAATTCTCAGCACAAACCTTACAAGCCAAAAAAGAGTACAACAAAATATTTGACTATTAAATTAAAGGAACTACCAGCCAAAAATAATGTATCCAGCAAAGCTCTCCTTTAGATATGAAGGAGAAATAAAGAGATTTCCAGACATACAAAAATAGAGGGAATTCTCCACTAAGAGGCCTGCATTACAAAAAATACTGAAAGGGGTCATCACACTAAAACAAAATGACAGAAAAAAATACATAACTAGGATTAAGGCAACTATAAGACAGATAGAAGCAGAGGTTTGCAATCCTTACTAATAACAGGACATTATAAGCTTAAACAATAAGAAGAGATTTGCTATAGTAAGATAGTAATGAACGTTCAGCATACATAGGGACAAATTGAGACAAAAATGACTGAAAAGGGGAGGATTTGAGGATCAAAATTCACAAAGGGGAACAGAGATAAGGCACGTGAGGAAGAGAATGGGTGACTGTTTATATATATATAAACTATCCTTTACATATTTGTAATGGTAACCACATGACAAAGATTCAGAACTAAAGCATATAACATAAAACAAGAAGGACCAGAGGGAAAACCAACAAAACCCAACCCAAAAAGAAAGAAAGAAAGAAAGAAAGAAAGAAAGAAAGAAAGAAAGAAAGAAAGAAAGAAAGAAAGAAAGAAAGAAAGAAAGAAAGAAAGAAAGAAAACACAAGGATAGGGAAGAAATGGAAACAATGAGCTACCAGAAAGATAAATGGCTTTAAGAAGACCTCATATTTCAATAATCACCTTAAATGTAAATGGACTAAACTCACCAATAAAAAGGCACAGAGTTACAGAATGGATCAAAAAAACAAAATCCAACTATTTGCTGCCCTAGGAGACACATCTCAGCTCCAAGGCAAATATAGACTCAAAGTGAAAGGCTGGAAAATGATATTTCAAGTAAGTGTTACTCAGAGAAAAGCGGGAATAGTGGTACTAATATCAGATTAAATAGACTTCAAAATAAAAAAGGTAAAGAAAAATACTCAAGGAACTTCATAATGATAAAGAGAATCATGAATCAAGAAGATATAACACTTATTAATATCTATGCTCCCAATCAGGGGGCTCCGAAATATGTAAAGAAATTACTAACAAAACTAAAGGGAGAAACAGACCAAAACACTATCATAGTAAGGGATCTAAATACCCCATTGTTGGATATGGACAGGTCATCCAAACAGAAAATTAATAAGGAAATTATATCCTTAAATGACACATTAGACCAACTGGACATAATTGACATTTACAGAGCCTTCCATCCCAAAAGAGCTGCTTATACATTCTTCTATAGTGCACATGTAACATATTTAAGAATTGACCACATACTGGGACACAGAGATAGATTCAACAAATATAAGAGGGATGAATCATACCACCATTTTCTCTGATTATAATGCTTTTTTATATATATATCTTCAGCACCTAGTCTTCCTAGGTGGTCTCCCATTCAAGTATTAACCAGGCCCGACCCTGCTTTGCTCCCGAAATCAGATGGAATCTGGCGTGTTCATGGTCATAATGCTTTAATCAGGAGATCAAATGTAAAAAGAAAGCAGAAAGAACCACAAATAAATGGAGATTAAGCAACATGTTACTGAAGAATGACTGGGTCAGAGAAGAAATAAAAAGAGATCAAGAAATACACAGAAATAGATGATAATGATAATACAACATATCGAAACTTTTGGGACATGGCTAAAGTGGTAATGAGAGGAAAATATCATTACAGGCCTATCTCCAAAAACAAGAATGAACCCAAATAAGCAACCTAACGCTTCATCTTAAAAAAACTAGAGAGGGAAGAACAAATGAAGCCTAAAGTCAGCAGAAGGAAATAAATCATCAAAATTAGAGCAGAAATAAATGAAATTGAAAACAAAACAAAACAAAAAAAACAATAGAAAAAATAAATACAGCAAAGTGCTGGTTATTTGAGAAGGTTAATAAAATTGACAAACCCCTGGCTAGACTCACTAAAGAAAAAAAGAAAAGGACACAAATAAACAAAATCAGGGAGGAAAGAGGGGAAATGATGACAGACACTGCAGAAGTACAAAGGATCATATAAGAATACTATGGAAAAGCATATAACACCAAATTTAATAACCTAGAAGAAATGAACCAGTACTTAGAAGGATAAAACCTTCCTAGACTGAAT
Source organism: Eidolon dupreanum (assembly GCA_028627145.1). Lineage (NCBI taxonomy): Eukaryota > Metazoa > Chordata > Mammalia > Chiroptera > Pteropodidae > Eidolon > Eidolon dupreanum. Next base: position 58,179,678 of record CM053505.1, on the reverse strand, counting down.
CAAGAAGAACTGGAAAATCTAAATAGGCTGATCAGCAGTATGGAAATTGAAACAACAATCAAAAACCTACTAAAAAGTAAAAGTCCAAGACCAGATGGCTTCACCAGTGAATTCTACCAAACATTCAAAGAAGATTTAATACCTATTCTCCTCAAACTCTTCCAAAAAATCAAAGAGGAGGCAATACTTCCCAACTCATTTTATGAGGCCAGTGTCACACTGATACCAAAACCTAGTAAAGATAACACAAGAAAGAAAACTACAGACCAATATCTCTCATGAACACAGATGCAAAAAATCCTAAATAAGATACTAGCAAACTAAACACAGCACCATATTCAAAAGATTATACACCATGATCAAGTGGGCTTCACCCCAGGGGCACAGGGATGGTTCAACATATGCAAATTGAGTAATGTGATACACCACATAAATTAAAAAATAAGAATCATAATCATATCAATAGATGGAGAAAAAGTCTTCGGCAAGATACAGCACCCACTTATGATCAAAATACTTAACACCATTGGTATAAAAGGAAAGTACCTTAACTTAATAAAGGCCATATATGACAAACCCTCAGCCAACATTATACTTAATGGTGGAAAATTAAACACCTTCCCTCTAAGATCAGGAACAAGGCAAGGCTGTCCACTAACACCACTGTTATTCAATATAACATTGGAGGTCCTAGTAAGTGCAATCAGACAGGAGGAAGATATAAAAAGCATCCAAATAGGAAGCAAAGAAGTCAAACTGTCACTGTTTGGGGATAACCCATGATTCTCTATATAGAAAACGCTAAGGACTCCACAAGAACACTACTAGAAACAATATGCAAATACAGTAAAGTTCCAGGATACAAAATCAATGTTCAAAAATCTATAGCGTTCCTATACTCTAATAATGAAGTGTCAGAAAAAGCAGTGGGAAAACTAAGTTCCTTTACAACAGCAGCAAAAAGAATAAAATACCTAGGAATAAATCTAATGAAACATGTGAAGGACCTATATAATGAAAACTACATGACCCTATTAAAAGAAATTGAAGATACAAAGAAATGGAGAGATATTCTGTGTTCTTGGATTGGAAGAATCAACATAGTTAAAATAACCTTATTACCTAAAGCATTACACTGATTTAATGCAATCTCCATCAAAATCCCATTGGCATTTTTTAAAGAAATAGAACCAAAAAAAATCATCAGTTTTGTATGGAAGCAGAAAAGACCCCGAATCGCCAAAGCCATCCTGAGAATAATGAACAAAGCTGGAGGCATCACTCTTCCCAACTTCAAATTATACTACAAAGTGATAATAATCACTTTGTAATTGGCAGAAAAACAGACACGCAGATCAGTGGAGTAGAATTGAGATTCCAGAAGTAAACCCATGTTTACATGGGCAAATATTTTTTGAAAGAAGAGCCAAAACATACAGTGAAGGAAAGCCTCTTCAGTCAGTGGTGCTGGGGAAACTGGAAACCCACCTGCAAAAGAATGAAATTAGACTATTGTCTATCACCACACACCCAAGTTAACTCAAAATGGATTAAGGACTTGAATATAAGAGCTGAAACAATAAAACGAATAGAAGAAAACATAAGAATTAAAGTCAAGGAACTTAGACTTAAAGATTTTATGAATTTGACCTCAAAGGTAAGGGAAGTTAAAGCAAAAATGAATGAATGGGACTACATCAAACTAAAAAGCTTCTTCACAGCAAAAGAAACAGTCAACAAGGTAAAGAGATAACCATCCGAATGGGAAAATATATTTACAACCAATGCCTCCAATAAGGGCCTAATATCCAAAATATACAAAGAACACATACAACTCAATAAGAAAAAAGCAAACAATCCAATTTAAAAAATGGGCTGAGGACCTGATCAGACACTTCTCCCAAAAAGACTTACAAATGGCCAACAAACATATGAAAAGATGCTCAACATCATTAGCTATTAGGAAAATGTAAATCAAAATGACAATGAAATACCATCTCACACTCAACAGAATAGCTGTTATCAGCAGAAAGAGTATGGGTGTTGGAGAGGATGTGGAAAAAAAGGAACCCTCATACACTGCTGGTGGGACTGCAAATTGGTACAGTCACTATGGAAAACAGTACAGAAGTTAATCAAAAAAACTAAGAATTCATCTACCTATGATACAGCAATTCCTTTACTTGGTATTTACCCCAAAGACTTGAAAACATTATCTGAAAAAATATTTGCACACTGATATTCATAGCAGCATTATTCACTGTGGCCAAGACATGGAAGCTACCAAAGTGTCCTACAATAGATGATTAGATAAAGAAACAGTGGTAAATACATACAATGTGATATTACTCAGCCATGAGAAGAAATGAAATACTGCCATTTGCGACAACATGGATGGACCTTGAGATAATCATTTTAAGTGACATATGCCAGAAATAAAAAGTTGAAAACCATGTATCATTTATATGTGAGATATAAACCTAAAAGCAATAAACAAATAAGACAAAATACTAGTGTTTATCAGAGGAGCGAGGGGAGGGGCGAGTTATGGGCAGTGAACACACAAATGCAATATATATACTGTTAAATTGTGCACCTGAAACTTACTGGATCTCCTTAACCAATGTCACCATATAAAAATATTTTTTTAAAAAAATCAGCATATATTACGGATAAAAATACAAATAAATAATAAATTCATGCATTATTATATTACTCATACCCTTTTTAGTTTGATATACAGCCTTTCAGAGGCTTTACTGCATGTAAATATTTCATATTTCTCAAAAATGGAATATAATATGTATACAGTCATGTAACTGGCTTTTCCACT
>CM053505.1:58152489-58176745 GCA_028627145.1 Eidolon dupreanum | reverse complement strand
ATATTCACTTACATAGATACCAGAGCTGGCCAAGAGAGAGGATGTTTTCCTATCAAATAACCCCCAGGACTCTCAAATAAAATTATCCCTCTCTGTATGCCCCCAGAACAGATTCCAGTACTTCTTTCTTCATTCAAAGGGTTTTTCTTCCTCCCCTTACCATTCCCATGATCAGCAGTGAAATTTCACACATTTTTATCATCTCGTATCTGGACTATGGTGGTAACTTCCTAACTGGTGTTCCAATTTCCAGTGGCCATTCCTGTCCCCTCTCCAACTCTGACCCATCCCACACGCAAATCAACCACATCATTTTCCTTTCATCCTGTCACTTCTGTGGTCATGACAGGCTTTGGTGTCTTCCAGAGGTGGACGGAGTAATATGCAGAAACCTCAGTTTAGCAATCAGGGATCCTCTCCATGAATGGGACTCACCCCAACTGCTGGACTATATTTTCCATCACTCTCCTTCCCACACTTTGCACTCCAGGCAGGTCAACCTCCTCTCTGGAGCAGGATTCTCACCTCCATGCCTTTCTTCCTACCACTCTTTCTTCTTCCTATGCCCTCTGTCTTGTTTTTATCTCTTCCTTCAAGCCCAGCCTATTTGAGCATCCCTCCTCTGTAAAACTTTCTCTGAACATTGTCACCTGCAGAAGCTCCTGCCCTCACGGGAAGGGTCTGGCCATGATCAGAGGCTCCTGGTATTGTTAGTATCTTTTTGTTTCCATACATCTTGCTTTTACAAATAGATCATAAACTCAAGAACATGATAAATTTCTTTTTGTTTGCTAGTTAAAACAAACAACTTTATTGATAAAACACAAATCTAAGATTAACAAATGTAAACCAATACAAAAGTGTAGCTTATTCATGATTAGTTTACTGTCAGTTTAGGTAAAGAATAAAACCATCTCACTCTAAGTAGCAGGATGGAATCAATAAGTGCTTTCATTGTACAAGCTCTAGTATTCATTTGACATCCTTAAAATGGTCCAGCTTAAAACTATCCATCATAACCAGCATTACCATTGATGATTTGTGATATTATTCCAAAACAGCAGCTTAAAGTATCTCTTTGCCATATAAGCACAGTGAAAAACAATTTACGAAATGCAGTGTTCCCAAGGGTAAACTAAAAAAAAATACTTCAATATTGTTTGGGATAGACCCCTAATTAGAGTTTAGTCAATACTTTTAGGACTTTAACTTTCACCACCAGATCATTGTGATTTGCTAATGCTTTGATTTTCTTAACACACACTCCAGATTCTTTGAATAAGAAAAAAAGTGAACTTCTGCTGAATTCTTTCCTAGATGATGCAAGCCCTTCATTTTTTATGTTGTCATTTATATTCTCAAATAGGGTTAAGATATTAAGAAGAATCTCTCTGTCCCATTCTTTATTAAAGAGGGAGATCAATTCTGATGGTACTTTACAACTGACCAACTCTCTTGTCATGGCTGGATTTTCAGTAAAGTTTATAATTAGTTTCATAATCTGAATCTTGGTGAAGTAATTTCCGAGGAATAACAAAGCAAAAAAGTCTGGAAAAGAATAGGAAAGCAAATGTTGGTAATGATTAGTCACAGTCATGTTGGTTAACAGTCTTAGTCCAGCCATCTGTACAGCTGAATCCAAGCGACAGATCATGGTGTCATCACACACTTGACTGATATATGTTTTAATCTTGCCCTGATTTTCAGCATTTACACTCAAGTTATTAAGGGCATTGTAAGCCTTTTCCCTAATAATGGGATCTTTTGTTTTTATCAGTTTTGCAATAATTGGGAGACCACCCAATTCACGAATGGCATTTTGGTTAAATGAATATGCTGCATTGTTACCCAGAGTGACCAAGGCTACTTCTTGTATAAAAGGATCATTTGTTCTTTCCAGGATGTTAAGAACCTTTTGAAGGTCTGTAGCACCTAGAATATCATCAATTTTATAGGGAAAGTTAAACTTGCCCCTGCGAACAGGCCATGCTGTAGCCGGAGTCCTGGTGCTCTTAGCTCGGGTTCTTCCTTTGGACTTTCTACTTGCCCTGCTCCCAGCCCCAGCTCCACTCCTGGTGGGGTGGCAGCCTCCACCTCTGCCTCCTGGGCAGGGTAAACTCGGTGCAAAGGTCCTGGTCCCAGAGATGGTACCCAGCCTGGCCCCTTTGCCTGCCTTTGTGCTTGCCTGTTCCTTCAGAGTGCTGAAAAGAGCCTTGGCCTTGGCCTCTAGGCCACCTCCACTCTGGGCCCATGAGTGGGCCTCCACCTTTACATCTGGACCACTCTTGAGTTCCACAGCCACCTCAGTCCTGGCCTTTGAGTCACCCTGAAGTCTAGCAGCAGCCTCTATCCCAGCATTAGCTCCTTTCCCAGTCTGGACCCCAGTCTCTGCAATATCACTAGATTCTTCCTCATCGTCTTCATCATCCTCATCCCAGATTTTCTCGCTCTCATCCCTTCTCCAAGCCAGTCTGTATACACAGTAGCAAGCACCAGCCCCAATCACCACACCAGCAGCTACACAGCCAGCTTCCCGAGTACGACCCATACTCTGAAGAATATCTGAGCTGAATTCTTAACCCAGGCAGAGAGGGCTTGCTCTGGCCCAGAAGAGTGATCCCACAAGGGCGGAGTCTTTAGCTATGGTTGGCAGGCTCTGTGACAGCTGCAGATACAGTGGGACCTAGGAAAGAAGGAAAGATTTAAGGCTTCAGTCTCCTTTTGTGCCTTTGTATGCAGACAAACTAAACTACAGACCCACAAACCAACAGGGACATGACAGGGACTCAGGGAGAGATCACTGATCCCTTTCCTCCACAGGAAAGGTAATTTTGAAAAATTTCCCCACCTCCAGATTCTCCAACCTCATATTCAACCACCTTATCCCAGTTCGTTCAGTTTAAGCTATCTAATCAGTTTCCTACTTCTCCTGTCCCTCCAGATGTCCTGGGGGCAGTGGCAACCCCACATACACCCACACAGGTCCAGACATTTTTTTTCTTTTTTCTTGCCAGAAAGAGCACTGTGTCCTGCAAAACTGCATACAAAAGAGGTGGGAGGGGGTTGCTGAGCACTCAGGAGACAGGAGAATCTCACTGGGAACTGGACACATGTCTCTCTCCTGAATCCCTGGCCCTAGTCAGGCATAGCCCAATTTTTCCATCTTCCTATACTCTTCTCCTCAGTGCTGCGTCTTTGAAATTCATTTTATCTCTCTCCCTCCTCCTTCCATCTCCTCCAATCTTCCACCCCACTCCCAAAAATCACTTCCTCAGAAGGTGACGCCACACCCCCTTCCCTACAACAAAATGGATGGTGGTAGATCTAGAGTGTCTAGAAGCCAGACAGGCGTAAAATGCACAAAGGTCTGGAACGCCACCCTTGCCTCCGCCACCCCCACCACTTCAGAGGTGCCAGGACATTTCTCCACCCATTTTACCAACTTCCAGTGCTCCGGAGGAATTTCCTTCCTCCCACATCTCCATTTCCGCCTCCACCAAACCTAAGGACTGACAATTCCAAGACAGAATGCTTGATGGATGGAACAATACCAACGACACTGTACCCCAAAGAATAATTTGAAGCAAGGACCTCCCTACCCCGACCCAGGATTCTCATGACACCCTCCCCCTCCCAGCTACTTCTTTCTCTGTCTTGTACCTGCGGAGAACTTTCTTTTCCAAGCTCTGAAATGGTGTAGAGAGGAGAGAAGGAGAGGGACGCGGAGGAGGTCGACAGGCCAACTCGAATTCGCAGTCTCCACCATTCTCCACCCCAGGGGTCTCCAAATAGTGCCAGCACCCTCACTCTGACCTACTTGTTTCTAGATAATATTCCTCTTCTTCCTGCTCTCCGGTCGGTTTAGCTTTCAGACGCAAGATCCACAGACATAGACCTGCGACTCTGCACAGGAAGATGGCTGGGCAGACAGAACAGCACTTCAGAGTCCCAATCAATACCAGCTTTTCTGAATTCAAGGTCCTGGGTCCTGGTGGTGAAACGGATTTTACCTTCTGGTCTCTCACCCTAGCCCCGCTTCTCAGGATTCCGCGGACACTGGCCCTCTTCCAACACTTGCGTTCACCGACCCCCTCCCCCAGCCCCTACTCCGTACTCCCAGCGGTCAGCCATTTTCCCAGCAAAAACCACGCCCCTTTGGGACTACTGGGAAAAGGGGAGGCGGGGCGAGAGAGTATGGAAAAACGGAGGAGAGAAAGACCAAAAGATCTTTTCGATCCCTCTCCACTGCGCAGTCCCACCCCCAATGACAACCATTTTTCCTGTAGGCGCTGTCACATCCTTTTCCCTACATAAAATATCAGGGAGATAGCTGGAGAGTCATTAATAGGCTCAAGTTAAGGCAAGGACCCCGCCCTTCTGGGGGCAGTTTGGCAATCCCCCCTTTACACTGATATGCAGGGATTTGGAGCAGAGTCTTTATTCCTTTGCTCCTAGTGGTACAGTGCCTTATTGAAAGACATGCAGAATTACAGATGGTCAGACAGACGCACAGCCCCAATATTATGGCTTGGTAGATGGACCAGCACACAGGGCAGGAATCCTAATAAACTGCCCTTCCTAATTCAAGACTCTGGATACCAAAGGTTTCTCCTCTTCTGGTCTGGAGTCTCCCCTGGAATACAGCCCCCGATGTCCACCATTTTCATATTTGGAAGGGCAGGGGATAGTGCAAGGGTGTGGAGAAAGCAGGCCTTGTCCCTCTTCGGTCGCCACCCTCCCCTACCCGCACCGCAGGGATCCCTCAGGCAGTGCCCATCCACATACTGACCTGCTGGGATTCGGGTAGTTTCCTTCTTCTGCTTCCCTGGCCACAGGCCCACCCGCCTTTGCGGCAATAGGCAGATGACAATCGGACCAAACCAAGACCAGGATTAGAAAGGCGACTGTACATACAGGCTTCTGCTCACGTGAGGGCCACGTCACCCGTGAGCTCAGGACTCCAATTACCACTCCCACCGGCAATGGATTGGAGCTGTCACACCCCTTTCCTTCCCTGCCACTCATTTTCCTCTGCCAGTCCCAGAAATCTGGGCTTGCTTCTCTTTGTGGTTGGAATTTGCCTTTCTTTAATTAACAGGAAAAAACTACATGTACTCCTATGTCCATTGGTCTTTTCTTCCTCTTTGAGGAATAGTTTTTCTCCTTATCTCTGTCCAACCTCTCTTCCTTCACCACCACTCCCTTAGCCATGGAAGTCCAGCATTTCCCCTGCACCCCTATATGAAATGGGAGAAAAGATCTTAGAAAAGGATACAGGTAATGGGAGTGTCCTACTTAAACTTTTATGTTCATTTTTTTTAAGTCAGTAGTGCATTACTTTTATATTAAGAAAATAGAATAATGTTATTTTCATTTGAGTGGAGAAGAATTTAAGTGGGGGAGAAAACCCAAAAGGTCTCATTAATTTCATTATACTTATTTCTAATGTCAGGAAAATTTTTCTACTGGTTATAGCCAAATAACAACTTTCAAAACATAATAACCTGTTTTAATATTCACAACTGGGATTTTCACATGATTTATGAATTAGTACACAAAGAGATTACTAGTCATCTAATCTTGGCTATTTTATGCAATTACTTTTCTATTTTTATTATAATTTTTATTACTTTTTATATTTTTGGATCAACTTGCAACTTGATAAAACAAAAACAACACAATCCTGTCTTGTTTGATTTTTTAAAAAAAACATATTTTTACAGTCCCAAAGTCTTGGTTGATTGCTTTGTGAACCTCTTGTTATTTGATGGCTGTTCTGAATACCTACCCCTGAATTAGATTCAAGTCTACTAAGGTGGAGGCAGCTGAGGGTATGAGGAATGCAGAAGTGATCCCATCCTCCCTGCCTTATCAAGAGAGGAGGGAGGAAGGTGCTGCTCTCCCACCTCTCTCATATCCCAGAGCCTCTCATCCCTTGTGGTCAGGCAACTGACTGTCGCTCACTGAAAAGGTATACATGGACAGGTGATCAAGGTGGTAAATGCCGCCTTTATTCAGGTGACCAATCTAAGTAAATGTCTTTTGCTTCTTTCCTCCTTCTCTTCCCGAAATTGCCACAGAGGTAACTCAAGTATGCCTAGGAAAGATTGCAGCTGTGGGATTCCATGAAGCCTGGAGAAATGATTGCTGGGAGAAGCACCCAGGACTGCCCGCTCTGCCCTCATGCATTGTGCCTCAGATAACATCGCTCCTAACACTGTCTGTTGCTACTACCTGGCCTGAGAGCCTCTTTTCACCTCTGACTTCCTTACCTCAGGACACCTAGAGAGAACCTGGCCTTGCTGCAGGGTTGTGGCCTGCAGCCCACAACCACTTCAGTGCCTTCTCAACTCAGTACTGGGGATGCCCGGGCCTAGGGAACTCTCACTCTAACCATTTTTGATTAACCTAGAGTAGGCATTCTTAGCCACCTCTGTGGTCTACCTAAAATTGTATCAAAGTTATGCACGTACATATGTTTATTTTAGTGGGTAGAAGGGTCGTAGCTCTCATCAGATTCTCATAGGCATCTATGACTTAAAAAAATAACAAAGAAAACTCTCTCTCTCTCCGCCCCTTTGTTATACACACTCCTTATTTTTTCAAATGTGCAAACAACACAGAAATGTATAAAGTATAACATGAAAGTGCTCTGAAATTCCTGTTCAACCACCAATTTTCACAATTTCTACCTTTTTTCATGCAAATACAACAAAGTATATGTATGTATGTGTCAAGTTCCAAATTGAACAATTTACAGAACAAAATAGTTGACATTTAGTGACATAAAATGCACTTTAACTTAAGAACTGACATCTTTAAAATATGGATCTTTCTGTCTGTGTCAACATTTATGATCTTCAATAAATTTCATTTCTCCAGGTAGGTCATAGCAATTACTCATTAAGTTTATTCCTAGGTATTTTATTGTTTTGTTGCTTTGCAGGATGACATTTATTTTATGATTGCATTTTCTACTGGGTTATTGCTTAAGGAAAAATATTTATGATATTTTAGTGACCTTTCTTAATTTTTCTAATAGTTTTTTCAGTTGATAGCTTTGGTTTTCCTAAGTATGCATACATAATCATCTGCGAATGATGATTTTTGTTTCTTTTTTCCCAATATTTGTATATTCTATTCTTTCACTTTCTGGATGTACTGCACTGACCTCCAGAACTATGTTGAAAAATCATGGTGATTGAGGACCTCCTGATCTTGTTCTTGAAGTAAATGAGAACATCCTTAATATTTCACCAGTTAGTGTGATGTTGGGTGTTTGTTTCTGCTATGTTAATCTTCATTTGTGTGATTGGGGACTTGTCTAAAAGTTGCACTTACATAACCTTTTATGTAAGGCAGTGAAAGATTCAGTTGTCCACATCATAATATTAGGAGGGGGAGGAGATGAAGGAGGGTTGCCGTAAGTACTATGCTTATTGTGAATATGTTGGTGAGTAAAAATAGACACTGACTGACTCTGCTGTCATAGTGGAAACAAGACCTTAATGAAATAATCACACATACATACAAACAGAGAAAAATACTGTGAAGGAAAGGAACACTGTTAATATAGTAAAAGAAGTGGCAGAGTCTGGGGATCAGAGAAGGTTTCCTTGATGGGAGAGAGGGAGTGAAATTTTGAGCTGAGATGAAGGAAAGCAGTTGTCAACCAGGAAAAGAAGGGAGCAGAAAATAAAAATGTCTCAAGTTCTCCACCCTTTTGATAACCACTGTGATAACCCATCTACCTCAATCCTAGGATATATTTCATGAAAATCACTGCTAACTTTTCAAATGACTCTTTCCAGGTTTTATTGTTTTATATATACAAGCAAAAAATGTAAGTATATTATATGTGAGTGTGTGTACACATATCTTTTTTTTTTTACTTCATTAACTGGTTTATTATATTTATCAGGGTTCTTTAATACAGAAAAGCATATAAAGAAAACATGGCCAATAATATCTACTCTGAAACACCCTAAGTTAACACTATGGGGGAGGAAAATTAATTTTCCTCCTACCCTTTTAAGTTCTTCTGGATGACTTAATAACTAAATTAACATGAGACATATTAATAGGAGACTATAACTAAATTTATTACATGTGTATGTAGGAGGATTCTGCAAGAATATGAAACCCTTGGACAGATCGAGCAGTTAATACGGTATCTTTTAAAACTTTTTTCTTTTTCAATTACAGTTGACATTCAATATTATATTAAAGATGTATGGCATAGTGGTCAGACAATTTTATAATTTACAAAGTAATCCCCTTGATAAGTCTAGTACCCCCCTGGCACCATACATAGTTATTACAGTATTATGAACTATATTCCCTATGTTGTACTTTACATACCCATGACTATTTTGTAACTACCAATTTTACTTCCTAATCCCTTCACCTCTTTCACCTAGCCCATCAAGCCCCTTCCTTTCTGGCGATCATCAGTTTTCCTCTGTATCTAGGAATCTGTTTCTGTTTTGTTTTGTTCTTTAGATTCCACATGTAAGTAAAATCATACGGCATTTGTCTTTCTCTGTGTGACTTACTCCAGTCAACAAAATACCTTCTAGGTTCATCCATGTTGTCACAAATGGTCAAGATTTAATTCTTTATTATGACTGAGTAATATTCCATTGTATTATACGTACTACATCTTATTAATCCAATCTACACATATCCTTTTCAAATAATTTGAGATCATACTATGTATACCATTCTGCAAAATATTTTTGTCACCTAATATATGACGTAGACTGTTTCACCAGATAAAATACCATTCTGTAGTGTGGATTTACTGAAAATGTAACCAATATATTACTGATTGATATTTAACCTCTTATTAATCTTTGTCTATTACAAAAAATGCTACAGTGGAGACCTTTGTATGCATATATTTTGACAATTTTGGCATTATTTCCTTAGGATAAATTCCTAGAAGTAAAATCACTGGGTCAAAATGGATGCTCATTTTATCCATGCTGTCAACTTTTACCTCTTAAATTTATATATATAAATATATATGTGTGTGTATATCTATCAAATATATATATCAAAATTTATATATATATATATATATATATATTCCATGTTGTGCTCCAAGAATTTTAAATTTCTTTAATTATAAGTGAAATTAAGCATCTTCTCATAGGTTTTTTAAAATATTTGTATTTCTCTTTCTAAGAACTGCCTTTTCCCATTTTCCACTAGGATTTTTACCTTTTCCTTATTAATATAAAGAACTTTCTGTAAATTAAGGAAATTAGCTCTTTTACTGTCATAAGTGTTATAAATATTTTTCCAGTTTATTATTTTTCTTTGGACTTATGCTATATAGAAATTTTTAATCTTTATGATATAAAAATTATCAATTCTTTATTTTGGGGGGGGTTTATCTCTTCCTTAGGAAAGCCTGTATTTTCTCCTAATTTTTATGTGTTTTTAAATACAATTTGGGTTCATATGGAGTGTGTGTGTGACATTGTTTTTATTATCAGTAAGGCACCAGCAGTTTTACCCATCATTGCTTTTGTACCATTTGTGTAAATGTCAATGTCATGAAAGAAGCAAATAACATCTCAGTGTTATTATGAATATATCATTCCAGCTTTATTGAGCATATGGAATTATTTTTTCCAAAATAGTTAAGAAATTGTCCTAATGCCAATTATCAAATAATCTCGCTTTAGCTCATTGATTTAAAATGCCAACTCTTATCATAGCTAAATATCCACACATATTTGGATCCAGCTCTCTATTCTCTGTTGTGCGCATTTAATCTGTTATCTTTTATTTCTTTTTATGTACCAAACTATTTTAATTATAATATCTTCATAATAAGCTTTAATATCTGGGAGGGTAAGGCCTTTTTAATTACTCTCTTTTTTCATAATTTCACAATCTGCCTATTTACATGTGTTTATTTAGAGATAAAATGTATTATTTTGTTAAATTCCCATAACATTTTTGTTTTTACTTTAATTTAGATTACATTTAATTTATAAGTTAATTGAGAAATAACTGGTATTTTTAAAGACTATCTTACCATCTCACACCAATTAGAATGACTATTATCAAAAAGATAAGAGAGAACAAGTGTTGACAGTGATGTGGAGGAAAGGGAACCCTTGTGCACTGTTGGTGGGTTTTAAATTGGTATCACCCCCTATTGAAACAGAATGGAGGTTCCTCAAAAGATTAAAAATAGAACTACCGTATGATCCAGAAATTCTACTTCTGGGTATACATCTGAAGGAAATGAAAACACTAATTCAGAAAGATATATGCACCCTCATGTTAACTGCAGCATTATTTACAATAGTCAAGACATGGAAACAACCTAAGTGTCCATTGAGAAATGAATAAATTCTAAAAATGTTTATATATAAATATATGCTATATATAAAATGTTTATATAAATATATTATATATAAAATATTCATATATAATATATAACATTTATATATAATATATAATGTTTATATACATACACACACACACACACATATAATCAGACACAGAGAGAGACTGGTCAAAGTGTATAAACTTCCAGTTATAAGAGGAATAAGTAGTTCTGGGGATTTAATGTACATCATGGTGGCTATAGTTAACAGTGCTGTATTGAATACTTAAAAGTTGCTAAGAGAGTAGATCTTAAGTGTTGTTACCACAATAACTACAAAAAATGTTAATTATGTGATATGATGTATGTGTTAACTAATCTTATTGTAATAATCATTTCATAATATGCATATGTATCAAATCATCACATTGTACACTTTAAATTTACACAATGTTATATGTCAATTATATCTCAGCAAAGCTGGAGAAAAATAGTATATTTCCATCCAAGAACCCATTTTTTTCTAGTTATTTGTCTTCATTTATTTTTCTCCTCAGTATTTCTAAATTAAAAAAAAAAAATAACTCCTGAGACATTGCCTGGAACACTGTAGGTTATCGATGTTTTTGTTGAATGAATAAATATGGCTTACAGATTTTTTGTTAAATTAATACTTAACTAGCTTATCTCTTCCTATGGCTACTGTAACAAATATTCTTTATATTAAATTTCCTGTTTTTTTTTTTTGTTTTTATAAATGAAAGTGATTGGTTTTTGCATATTGATAGTATAACCAGCTTCTATATATGTTTTTAAAGTTTCTAATAGTTCTTGGTTGATTCTCTTAGATAACTTTGCCTCCTCCTTTCCAATATTAATACCACATTTCTTTCTCTTGGATAATTGTATTAAATAGTACCTTCAGAACAATGTTAAAAAATTATGGAAAAACTGGCATTCTTGTCTTTTTCCTGATTTTTTTGGGAATGTTTCTAGTGTTTGTCCTTCAAACATGAAGAGCTTCTTGTTAGAAATTTATATATTTTTATACCATATTACAGAAGTATCTACCTATTCTTACTCCAATAAGTTGTATCTAGAAGATATCTTACTTCAAGTACTATGATTAAAATTTCGGCTTCATTTTTTTCTACGATTCTCTGTTATGTCCTTCCTTACATATAAGCTTCATTCTCAAGCTGGCCACTCTGATGGAACCAAAATAGCTGCAATAGTTCTGGGCTTACATCTTTAGCAGTCAGAGTCCCAGCAGGAAAAATAATCCAACTCAACTTGTTTAAAAAACTTGAATATAGGGACTGCTCAAAAAGGTATAAGCCAGGTTGAGAGACCAAAGAGAGGATTCTGAGGCACCCAAAGACTAGTAGTAGCAGGAAGCTATTACCCCAGGCCTAAAAGGTCAAAAGGAAGAAATAGTATTACTGGAGCCTGGTGAGAGCAGAGCCATGGAGGCAGGAGTTAAGCCCATCACTGCCAATATTTTTATTTATATTTGTATTTTATATTTATTTGTATTTATATTAATTGACAGTCATTGCCAATGAAACAGCCCAAATCATGGCTGTCCAAAGTTCTATCAGTGCATTCCAAACTGGCCAAACCCAAAGAGACTCCAAACAGGGATACAATCCTCAGGATCAGCCTCCCAGGGCAAAGAACAGGACAGAGGAGGGCAGAGAGTTGAACAGGAGGTGGAGCAACATAAAAGATAAACAACACAGTCCTCACCTTTTGTCATTCAACAACCATTCTTGGCCTTTATTCCAATGAAGAAACTCTCATTTTCAACAGGAAGGCAGGGACAAAAAGTCCCATCAGCCACTGTACTGTGATGGAGAAATGCTAATTTATATTCTTCACCTGAAACCTAATTTATAACAACCATCTCCAGTATTTTTCATATATCAGATAAAGGAAAGAAAAATTATAAGTTATCAACAAAGATATACCTAGCTGCTACAGTTCCCCTCTGTGGCTGGTCATGAAGCCAAAGTCAATAATCATGACTTCATTCTTTCACCACCTATTTCATACTCCCTTCAGCTTATCAAAGTTTTTTCTCTGGTGTAGTGACCCTAACCTTCAGTGCTGTATTTATTGGATTTCTGCACTTTCCCATTGACTAGGACATTTGGGGAAATGAGTACTAAGAGGTGCCCCAGTGATTATCCCTGAGCTTGAAGCATAATTCTCCTTGTTCTTACTGTATAACAACAACCCTATTTCCCCTCTTGGTAATGGGACTCAATCACTCCAGCTTGTACAGTAACCTCTTTCTCTGTCTGTAGGTTCAATAGCATTAGGAGACTAAAATGCAGTCCCCTATGGTTTTATTCCTTGGTGGAAGCATTTGTTACTTGGAAAAATAGAAACTTCAAACCTGCTGAGCCAAAAATTATGGAGACAGAAAAATTCTTTATCAGGTTAATCGGTATAATAATGAGAGGGGCTACTCCCTTCTCCACCCCTGCATTTCCAGACCTGTGTATCTTCACTATGAGGGAAATAGCACCATATTTTTGTCACTGGTTTCAAAGTAGCTATTGTTTTCTCATAGTATAGCACTTGCAACCTGAAACAGCTGATCCCATAACTAAGCCTTCAGTAAACATTTACTTTTCCTTCAGTAAACATTTATTTTTCTATCAGGCAAGCTGCCTCTATATGATGGAGTAAGTAAAAAAGACTAGTGAATCTTTAGATATGACTCCATTATTGTACTTCATCTACTGTTAAATGAGTTCCTTGGTCAGAGACAATGTTATGTAAGATACCCTGATAATGATCAAAGCATTCTGGAAGTCCATAGATGGTGACACTGACAGAATTATTATGAGCAAAGAAGGTAAATGTGTGTCTGGAATATATACTTATTTCCATGAGGAAAAAAATTCTGTTCTCACCATGACAAAATGTGTCCTATATAATAATCTTACCATCATGGGAATGATTGGTACCTTCAGGGAAAAAAGCCTTATTGAATTGAATGGTTTGTCATCATCTTATTTTGTTGTCAAGTAGGGTACTCAGCAGTATTAAAACAAAATCAGCCGTGGTGAGTGGAGTGTTGAGCCCATGCATAGCCTCCATAACATTGATGCCAACATAACAAAGATATCACAGAAAAAAATAGGGACCATTATCACTATTCTATTATTTTACTACGGTGTTAAATTAAATTTGCTAATATTTTGTTTTGGATTTTTGCATCTATATTTATAAGTTAAATTGACCTCTGATTTACTTTTTTTAGTTCTATTCTTCTCTTGGTATAAATCTTATGAAGACTTATAGAATTAGTTGAATATATTTATACTTTCCTATGCTCTAGAACACTTTAAATTATGTAAAAATTATTGATTCCTTGATGATTGTTGTGATAGGAAGAATAATGACCTCTCAAAGGTGTCTGCATATTAGAACCTGTGATTATGTCACCTTATATGGCAAAAGGGACTTTGCAACTGTGATTAAGTTAAGGATATTGAGATAGGGAGATTATCCCAGATTGGCCAGATGGGCTCAATGTAATTGCTAGGGTCCTTATAAGGGAAAGCAAGAAGCAGAAGAGTTTAAGAAGATGTGACAATAGAATCAGAGGTCAGAGTAAAGTGGGTGATGGGCCAAAGAATGCAGGCAGCCTCTAGAAGCTAGAAAAGGCAAGGAAATGGATTCTCCACTATAGCATTCAGAGGGAACACAGCTCTGTCAACCCATTTTAGATTCTGACTTCCAAAACTGTAAAATAATAAATTTATCTTGTTTTAAGCCATTGGGTTTATAGTAATTTGTTGCAGCAGCAATAGGAAACTAATACAATGTTACTTGTTTAAAAACAAAAAAACAGAAAGTATTTTATATTTAACCAAATTTTTACAGTTTCTATTGCTTCTTCTTCATTCCTGAATTCCAGATTCCTTCTGATATCATTTCCCTTTAACGAGAAGAGCTTCCTTATCATTTCTTGGAAAGCATGTTTGCTGACAACAAATTCTCTTGGTTTTCCTTCATCTGAGAACATTTTTATTTTATCTGCATTCCTGAAGGGTATTTTTGCTGAATATAGAATATGGATTGCTATTCTTTTCTTTCAACATTTTAAAGATGTTGATCCACTGTCTTCTGGCCTTCATTGTTTGTGATAATTAAACCGCGGTTATTCTCCTATAGGTAATGTGTTGTTCTCCTCTAGCTACTTTCAAGGTTTTTTTTTTTCTTTACTTTTGGTTTCAGAAGTTTGATAAGCTGTAACTAGGTACAGTTTTCTTTGAGTTTATCATGCTTGAGATTCAATGATCCACTTAAACCTGTAAACTTATAACTTTCAATGTTATTTCTTCGAATATATATATACACTCATATATATGTATATATACTCAAATAATATATATATATTTGAGTATATATACATATATATTTTTTTCTATTCCAGAAGGAGCAAGCCAATAAGATCGGGAGCTGCCACCCCTTCCAAGCACCATCTTATAGAGCAGGAGTGTCGCTCAGGTAAAAGTAAGTCCCTCCCTTCAGTTCTGCTACAGTTGTTTGGGGGATTTCCCAGGAGAAAAGCCAGGATAAGGCTGAAGAATTCTGCAGCTCTGCCTAAGAGGACTGACGTAATTTGGAAAAGGTAGAAGAAAATGCCATGCCTATAGGCACTGTCGAAAACAATGGAGATTTTGATGGAGAATAATTAAGAGAAGGCTAGTAGCATTAATATAAGAAAAATGTCAGAACAGTCACAAGTTTATTAGAGATAACCAGAAAAAGAGACAACCAATAAAAGCCTTCCTGGGATCATGTAAAATTGTGGAGGTCAAGAAAACTGTGTATGCTATGCCTCATCCATTTAGGAGTATCGAGAAAGGCACAGAATAAACTTGAAGGGATTCCCTCAAGTTATGTACAAACCCATAAACAAAGGACAAAAGCTTCACTGGTACAGGGAGCTTAAACACAACCTCTGACCAAACACTGACTGAATCATAAGCTACTCTGACCCAGCGGTGAATCCTAGAAAGCCGAGATTAAAAATAAAATCACAGTCACCCTTGGCAGTATGTAAGAATGTGTGACTGCCCAAGGCTATGCCCTTTCAGAAGCAATCAGAGAAGGAACCTCTAAGCTTCTAGTCCCTGGCTGAATGGGGGAGGAGCAAAATATGTAACTCACTGAAATGTGAGAGCAGCCTCCAAGCTACACACATATCTAATGGTAAGGGGTAAATATGTAATTGGCTAAGGACACTTAAGCACAACATTTGGCCAATAAGTGACTTATGCTAAGCCAGGGGCAAAACCTAGGTAGTCAGGCTGAAAGATAAAAACAAGGGGAAACAATATGAGCTGGGACACCAGAGGTATAAACTATGGGGGGAAATAGACTTCATGGAACTCATACCACCACATCAACAAACAAATAAGCAAGAAAATAACAACAATGACCACTGGGAGGAGGATCAGTATCCAAGATTGCTATAATATATTATCTAAAATGTCTAGCTCTCAACAAAAAAATTAAAATGCATGTAACTTTTTCCGATTTAAAAGGCAATTTCATAAAGCAATATGAATAAACCAATTTGATGTACATACAATGTATAAAGATTGATTTGTGTAATAGTAATGCAAAGGGGAGGAAATGGAGCTATTAGGAGCAAAGATTTGAAATTAAGTTGTTATTAATCAGAACTTGATTTTTATAAGTTAAGTTGTTAACTGTAATCCCCAGGGCAACCACCAAAAAAATACATTTTAAGATTATTAGAAGAAATGACAAGGGAATGAAAATGGTACACTAGGAAATATCTATTTAGCATAAAAGAAAGCAATAATGTTGGAATACAGGAACAAAAAGTCATAAGACATATAAGAAACAAACAGCAAAATAGCTGATATAAATCCTACCTTATCAGTGATTGCATATATATATGAACTAAACACTCCATTTAAAGACAGAGATTGGCAGAATGAATTTTAAAAATATGATCCAACCATATGTTGTCTACAAAAGGCATTCATATTCAAAGACACAAATAGGCTTAAAATAAAAAGATAGAAAAAGATATACCATGCAAACAGTAACCAAAAAGAACCTGGAATTGTTATACTAATGTCAAAAAAAAAAATTAAACCTTGAGACAAGAATTGTTGTTAGAAACAAAGAAGAGTCATTTATAATGATGAAAGGATCAATTCATCAAGAAGATATACAATTATAAACGTATATGCACCAAATGGTAAAGCCACAAAATACATGAAGCAAAAACAGACAGAACTGAAGGACAAACAAAAAAGTATAAAAGGAATGACAATAATATATAATATATGCCAATTATTATGTCCCAAGCACTACTCTGAGTGTTTAATCTTTTAATCATCACAGCTATCCTATGAAATGGGTATTATTGTTATTCCCATTCTAAATATGGGGAAAGTAAGACACAGAGAAATAAAGAAATTTGCCCAAGATCATACAGCTATTAAGCAACAAAAACAAAATTTGAAGCCAAGCTGTACAGTAGCAGAATCTGTGCTTTTAACTGCTCTTTCTCTTTCTCATGGTTAAACCATGAATATTTTCACAGACATAATATAAATAATGAATATCGATTTAATAAAATGCAATATATTGAGAGAATGTGAGAGAACTCTGGTTGTACATGGAGTGAAAGGTAATTGAATCCTTCCATTGTAGGAAATCATAACAGATGTACAAAAATTAAAAATTAAGAAATAAAAGTATAAATAGATTATTTAGAAATATATAGGTGGTACCATAAGAAAGTGTTAAAAAGTTTGAAAGTGACTGTCTCTGAGGAGCAGAAATCTGAAGTGAGGAAAGATGAAGCAAAGTTCTGGTAGATTTTTGTTGTTGTTGCTATAAGTCTGTTGGTACTCTATAACTAATAAAATTACATTTTTAAGAAAACAGGTTCTGAAACTGAACATAGAATAGGACTCTAATTCTGTGTAAAGAATGTTCAAATACTTGAGGACAGTTATGGACTGAACGTGTGCCCCCAAAATGTGTATGTTGAAGCCTTGATCCACCATATGGCTGTATTTGGAGATGGGGCTTCAAAGGAAGTAATGAAGTTAAATGATGTCATAAGGGTAGATGCCTCATCTGGTAGGATTATGTCCTTATAAGAAAAGACACAAGAAAGCTCACTCACTCTTTCTCCATGTGCACACACCAAGGAAAGACCATGAGAGGCCATAGTGAGAAAGTAGCTATCTACAAGCCAGGAAGGGAGCTATCACAGAAACCAAATTTATTAACACCTAATCTTGGACTTTCCAGTCTCCAGAACAGTGAGAAAATAAATTTCTGTTCTTTAAGCCACCCAGTCTGTGGTATTTTGTTCTAGAGACCAAGCAGATTAATACAAGAACACCATGCTAAGCAAAATATGCTAGTCACAAAAGGACAAATATTGTATGATTCCACTTTTATGAGGTACCAAGAGTCATTAAATTCATAGAATCAGAAAGTAGAATGGTGTTTGTCAGGGACCAAAGGGAGGGAATACTAGGCAGTTACTGTTTGGGTACAAAATTTCAGTTTGAGAAGATTGAAATAGTTCTGGAGATGGATGGTGGTGATGAACAATTTGAATCTACTTAATGTCAATGAACTTTACATTTAAAAATGGTGAAGATGGTAAATGTTTTGTGTACTTGACTACAATTTTTTTAAAGGGAGGGGAGAATGCACAAAGATATGTGTTGTAATATTGATGGTAGGCTGTACCCTCCATTTCAGTTCTGTACTCCTCCCTGCCAAAGTCCTACACATTGAGCTTCTTCAACATTCTGTCCTCAATTTTTCAATCTTTATCCTTTGCTGGGGCTATGTGACTCACTCTCTGGTTTCAGTTATCAACTATACTACATAGCTTTAGTCAAACCTTTCTTCTGAGCTCTAGATCCATACTTTTTCAAATGGACGCTGAGCATCTCTACTTGGAAGTCCCACAGACACCTCAAATTCAAAGAGTTCAAACTAGATTCATTTTCTTCCCCTCCAAAATCTGCCCCTTCATGTTTGAAAAATAGAAGGGGAAAGAGAAATGCTAATACCCTTCCTCTTTCACCCTTTACTTTAGATTGTACGTTTTCCCCTACACTACACTGCCTTCAGAGCCCATCAATTCATTGTTTCCCAGAAATGAGCCTTTTTGCCCAAGAAGAGGGACTGCATTTTTATCTTCAAAAACTGATGTTAAATTATTACTTATATGTGCATGACTCTGCAAGGCAACTGTACCCAAAACCTTAAACCAACCCCTGAGAACTGAGTCTGCTACAACAGTAGAATCTTTGGATCTGGGGCCACAGTCAGAGCCAGAACTAGCTATAAGACCAATTAACTCTGCAAAACATTTAGGAATGTTATCTACTTCTATCCTATCCTCAGTGCTGTCCTTGGAACTGGGCATGAGGTCCCTCCTAAACCTCATGCTTTGAAAGGTCTTGCATAACACACACACACACACACACACACACACACACACACACACACTAAAGAACACATGGGTGCCTGTGTCACATGGCATCTGGTGCTCATTGTTGGCACAGCACAACTCTTAACCCTAAACATCTGCACTTTGACTAATACTGATCAGGATCCAGGAAAAGCTTCTCCATATCTGTTTCCCTGTGTATCTGTTTCCCTGTATCCTCTAAACTAAGGGCAACTGTGTCAAAATGCCATGAAGATTTGTGTATTGTGCCACTGCAGACATGGAGACAGACATTATTTGAGACTGTAGGGAAGGTTTGAACAGTGAAAAAAAAAAACAAGCTAACTTGTCAAAGCCTTCTTCTCAGATACATGAATGCAACAGGTATTTTTTTTAACAAACCATCATTTCCCAGTAATGTTCTTTTTCTTGATTGTCTTTATTTGCTAGTTTGTGGTTCCAGAGGTAATAAAAAATTGCATTGGTTGCATATGGAGGCTAAAGAACATTTCACGATATTGAACAATTCATATTACTCTTGATTTTAGTATAGATAGGTAGGTAGATAGATGATAGATAGATAGATAGATAGATAGATAGATAGATAGAGATGATAATAGATAGATATATAATAGATAGATAGATAGATAGATAATAGATAGATAGATGATAGATAGATAGATAGATAGATAGATAGATAGATAGATAGATAATAGATTGATAGGCGGGCAGGCGGGCAGGCGGGCAGGTGGGCAGGCAGAAGGCAGGCAGGCAGACGGATGTAATGTATATAAAGCATTGTCACAGATTGGATTCCTCAGGAAGCAGATTCTGGGACAAGATTAAGAGTGTAGGAGGTTTATTAGGGAACATTCCTGGGATCAATACTTATGGAAAGAAAGGGAAAAAAGAAGTAGAAATGAAAAGAGGGAGAAATAAAATTTCAGTGCACTATCAATGGAATGCCTCAGCATAACCTGTAGGGAATTCTGAAGATAGGATGAAATTCAAAGCTAACTCAAGTAGGGGCAAGAGGGCCAGGGAGTTATACACAACATTGGACTGGAGTTGCTACACATTCTGATACCCACATACCAAACTCATTGATCTATGAACAATGCTTGAGTTTTCGTTCTGAGTCAGCTTGCCAAAAGAGATCACCCATAAGGCCACAGATGTAAAGTGAATAAAAAGTGCTAGTACTACAGTGGTGGATCTCATGGAGGATCTGCTCTAGCTGATTGTGTAGATGCTTGTGCCCTGATCCTGTGAGTAGAACTTCCATCTTGTTGCTAAGCCTGCCCACTCTTATACCTTGATGAATCTAACAGAACTCTTGTCACAATGGGCAGTTCTGAATGCATGGTCACTTGATGTTTTATGACCATGCATTCCATCTCTACCAGAATACAGTAGCATATCAGGAGTTGTTTTTAAAAGGTATATAATTCTCCACTGTATGTGACATAGCTTTGCTCCAGAAACTTAAGTTCTGGACTAAGTTGTGACTTTCTCATTGGGGCTTACCAAAAACTCCACATGGCATCTTTTATCATCACAATACCTCTAATACCTTAGAGTCTGTTGTATGGGCCAAGTGGCAGGACTGCTTGAAACCACAGCCTAGGGCCTTTTCTTGCTCTAGGTCCCACTCAAAGCTGACAGCTTCTTGTGTTACCCAGTATGGGTTGAAACAGTAATTCCAGGTATGAAATGTATTGCTTCCACAACTCAATGAATCCAACCAAATGTTGAGCTTATTTCTTAGTGGGAAAGGTGAAAAAAATGTAATAATCTTCCTTTTACTTTGGGGGGAATCCCTTAGCATGCCCCAGATCATTCAACCCCTTAAAACTGGACTTAATGTAGCCAACCCTTGGATCGTTGTAGGGTTTATCACTCATCCTCTGGAGTTCATATGTCTTACCAAAGCCTCTAATGTGCTAGCAACTTTTTATTCATCTTGGTCTAATTAGCACGATGTCATCAACATAGTGGAATAGTATTATATTCAGATGATCCAGATCTCTTCAGACTATATTATGACGGAGGACAGGAGAGTTAGTAGAGCCTTGAGAAAAAAACGATAAATGTACACTATGTAAATGTGAACCTTTTTCGATATTCTATTCTGATAGGGATAGAAAAAACACATTTTCCAAATCAATAGCTGATTACTAGGTACATAAGGCCATGTCATTCTTCTCTAGCAAAGATAGCATATGTGACATGGCAACTACACTTATGTCACTATTTGGTTTAGTTTGCAGTAGTCTACTGTCATCTACCAGGCTGTCTACATTTTGCAGGGGCCCAAACTGGTGCATTAAATGGAGATATGACGAGGACCACATCCCAGCATTCTTTAGGTCTTTAACGATGGCACTAAATTTTGTCATCCTCCCTAAGATGGAATTATGTTTTCATTTACTATCCTGGCCAAGGAAGGGGAGAGTGGTTTCAGAAGCTTTCACTTGCCTTTCTATTTACAAATAGCTCTGATTCCACAGGCCAAGGAACCAATATGCGGCTTGTACCAACCATCAAAATGTCTTTTCACATTATATATTAAGAGATCAGGAAAATAACCACTGAATGGTTCTGCAGACCCAGGGGAGCCATCGTGAACTCAACATAGACCAGGAGCCCATTTAATATTGGGCTCTCATCTGCCCCTATTCTAACAAGGGGGATGTGATGACATTTTAGGTCTTTAGGTAACAATATCAACTCATAACCGGTGTCCATCAATCCTCAAGATGTTTGTGTATTCCTCTTTTCCCAGCACAAAGTTACTCAAGTAAATAGAAGGACTGGAGGAATCATTACTATGAATGTGTTGTAAGGTTCTTCTTCCTGGGCACCCGGCCTCTCTTCTTCAAACAATAAACTCTGGGTCAAAAATTGATTTAGGGTCAAAAGATGAGCAAGGGATTATGACTTTTTTTGAGGCACCATCCCTCAGACTCCTGACCATTTTTTATTTCTTTTGATTGTACAGATTCAGTACAGATTGTTAGCTGCCAGTTTTCGCTATGGCACTGTGTTATATTGGCCACCTATGTTCGATTAACTGTCTCTTAACCATCTATTCACCAGGGGCACTGTGTTCTATAATATAGTTTTAGTAAATGGTATGCCCTTTGGGTCTTCCTGAAGAATATAGTCATCTGAAGGGTTTTCTGGCTTATATTATAAATTTATTTTATCATTCCCACTTTCGCAAGCCCTTAATTCCTTCTACCACCATCTGCTATGGCAGCTCCGGCATTTATACCTCACTCAATGTGGGCCATAGGTTTTTTCCATACTTAGAGGAATCATTCTAGTAGTGAGTTCACATGATTTCCTGGGGTCTTTCCCAGGGTGCTAAATCCTGTATCTTGAGAGAGAACTCTCAAATCAATTAATTCTACTTTATTTAATTTTATATTCTAGCTCCCCTGATCAAGGTCCTCAGAATTCAGTCCTATGCTTACTCCTTCAGCACCTGCTAGTACATGTTGGCTAGGTCCTACAGATCTTTCTTGGGGTATTCCCCTTCCTTCTTTCTCAGGCCTAGCACATCCCCATTGAGGTTATGCTATGACATAACCCTAGATGAGACCCGGTGGCCAGAATGGGAGGTGGGGATAGATTCTGAGGCAAACATATATTATCTTACAGAAGGGCTCTGCATGTTCAAGCAAGGTGAGGCACCAGCCCTTCTTAGAAAGGAGTGGGGTACCATTTCTGAATGCTCATGGGGTTCAGGGAAATCTGAGGATACGAGATTTTTAGGGATATCAATCAAGATGTCCTCATCCCATGTGTCAAGGTCCCATTCCTCCCTAAATAGACAAAGAAACTTGTTTTAGTTGGGATTTTAGCTTTCTTTGAAGATTGCTTCCAATAAGTCCTGGGCCTGGTCCTCAGATTTCTCTACCCTCTGCCTATGAATGAAGCCCTTTGGCTTTCTCACATAGCTTTTAATTGTTGATTGATTTAATTCAGCTTTTTATTATACTTTTGCTAGAGGTCAATCAAGCTTAGCAATAGCAACCCAATTTTCTGGCCTTCCTTTTATTTAATATTTTCCACAGGTCTGCTACATGGCACCAGTTAATGCATTCCCTTCCATCAGTGCCATCCCAGTCCACCATTGGTGAAAGCTATAACAATTCTTCTGCCAACTTTTCCAGGTTCCTATCTATTCCACCTACCACCAATGATGGGGTCCTCATTGCCAGCTGGGCAGCAGGTGATCCATCTCCAAAATGTCATCACAATGTATGCTTTCCTGAACTGCTTTACATACTAACTGTTGTAGGCTGGCTTCCTGGAGAGCAGAGTCAGAGACAGAGTTCAACATGAAGGGCTTTCATTAGGGAATGCTCTTGGGATCAAAACCTGCAGAAGAGAAAAGAAGGAAGCAGGATTGGAGAGAGGGAGAAATTAAGGTATCTCATTTGGGGGCAAGAAGGCCATGTTGATCTGTCATTTCATGTAAAGTACCCCAGGAATGAGGTATAATCTTGGGGGAGGTGGTTCTCCTCCAGAAGCAATTCCTGAAGAGGGCTGACAGCTGAGGTCTATCTGCTGGCAGTATTCCTAGCAACTGAAATAATAAGCTCTTTATTTCTGAAGGAGGATTAAGGCAGCAGATTGCATAATCCACCACAAGTGTGATATCATTTCTTTCCATTAGAGAGTTGGTGGCCATTGGATGCTAGAATTGAGGACAGTTTTCTTTTTTTTTTTCTCCTGAAGCTCCTTTATATATGACTGCAGTGGTTTTTCTTAGAGGGTGGGCCAACATCAGTACAAGCATAGTGCTCTCTTCTAGATGTAGGTTAGTTCTCCATGAGTGAGGAGTATTCTTTGATTTGCTTTTTGAAAAAGAAGACTTTGTTTAGAGGCATTTGGACTTTTTCCTTTACCTTGTTACTTAGCTAAAGCATTTACAAGATAATTAACAAGAGTTAGGAGTCTAAGTCTTTAAAGAACAGAACATTTGACTGTAGTTTTACTTTTAAAAAGATTGATAAGATTTAAATTTTCAAACATTTATACTTACATTTACAGCTTAATTTAAAAGTTTATTTAAATTTTTAATTTATAACTTCCAAATATTTAGACATAAATATGTGAGCCTCCATTTAT
The DNA here is from genome assembly GCA_028627145.1 of Eidolon dupreanum. NCBI lineage: Eukaryota > Metazoa > Chordata > Mammalia > Chiroptera > Pteropodidae > Eidolon > Eidolon dupreanum. The sequence goes on along the minus strand of CM053505.1, from coordinate 58,152,767 downwards.
ATTTTTCTCTAGATCTCTGAAATGCTATTGACAGGTCTGCTTAACCTAAATCCATCCAATTCCTTTTGGTAAATTGTGCAAAAAAATCCTGGTTTGTTATATAAAAATCAGAAAATACAGATGAGTTAAAAATGGATAAAAACACCCATTAAGCTAATACCCATAGGAAGCTATTAACATATTCAGAATATACATCAGAGTTTTTACAGAGATAATTTAAATATATACTTTTCTTCATTTAAAAAGTATATGTGCTTTTGTAGCCTATTTTCCCCACT
>CM053505.1:58110623-58152389 GCA_028627145.1 Eidolon dupreanum | reverse complement strand
ATATTCACTTACATAGATACCAGAGCTGGCCAAGAGAGAGGATGTTTTCCTATCAAATAACCCCCAGGACTCTCAAATAAAATTATCCCTCTCTGTATGCCCCCAGAACAGATTCCAGTACTTCTTTCTTCATTCAAAGGGTTTTTCTCCCTCCCTTTACCATTCCCATGATCAGCAGTGAAATTTCACACATTTTTATCATCTCGTATCTGGACTATGGTGGTAACTTCCTAACTGGTGTTCCAATTTCCAGTGGCCATTCCTGTCCCCTCTCCAACTCTGACCCATCCCACACGCAAATCAACCACATCATTTTCCTTTCATCCTGTCACTTCTGTGGTCATGACAGGCTTTGGTGTCTTCCAGGGGTGGACGGAGTAATATGCAGAAACCTCAGTTTAGCAATCAGGGATCCTCTCCATGAATGGGACTCACCCCAACTGCTGGACTATATTTTCCATCACTCTCCTTCCCACACTTTGCACTCCAGGCAGGTCAACCTCCTCTCTGGAGCAGGATTCTCACCTCCATGCCTTTCTTCCTACCACTCTTTCTTCTTCCTATGCCCTCTGTCTTGTTTTTATCTCTTCCTTCAAGCCCAGCTTATTTGAGCATCCCTCCTCTGTAAAACTTTCTCTGAACATTGTCACCCGCAGAAGCTCCTGCCCTCACGGGAAGGGTCTGGCCATGATCAGAGGCTCCTGGTATTGTTAGTATCTTTTTATTTCCATACGTCTTGTCATTCCAAATAGATCACAAACTCAAGGACAAAGATGTGTCTTTTTTTCTGCTTAAAACACAACTTTATTGATGACAAAAATAAAATCTCAAATGTATAAACAGAAGTCCACACAAAGGACCAAAGACTACCTTAATTATGAAGAATCAGTTTAGTGTCTGCTCATGAAGCATACTAAAAATATCTCATCCAGACAAGGTAAAAATCAACACATGTAATTTCAGTGCAAGTATGAATTCATTTGGTGTTCATAAAATAGTCCAGCTCTCAACCATCATAAGTAACATCAATCTCAAAGTTATAATTCAATTTACAGAGTGTTTTACCCCCAGGTTGCAAAACCAAAATATTACTCAGCTTTGTTTGGAAATATACAACTAATCAGAATTTACTTAATAATAGCTCAACTCTTTCTTTCACCTCAGGGTCATTGTATTCTGCTGCTAAGACTCGAAGTTTCTTGGCACATGCTTTAGGTCGTTGGAATACGAAATAAAGAGAATTTTTACTGAACTTATCTTGGGTAAATACTTTTGCTCTTCTTTTAAAATGGTAATTTATATTTTCAAATAGCAAAAGAGCATTAAGAATATTCTCTTTCGTCTCTTTCTTGCTAAAGATATTAATCAGTGATGTTGGTGCATTAGCTATGAGCAAGTCTTTTGTCATAGATGGATTTTTAGAGAAATTCAAAAGCATTTCCAAAATGTGGTCTTTAGTTTCTCCACTTCCCACAGTTAATAAACGAAGAAATTCTGAAATATAATTTGTAACCATATGCTGATATTCACTAATAATAGTTAAGTGCTTTATCAATCTTAGTCCAGCCAGCTGTACATTTGAATTCAGGGGATAGGTGACAGTGTCTTCACATACTTGGTTTAAGTATGTTTTAACCTTCCTATGATTTTCAGCAGCCACTGAGATGTTATTTAGTGCATTTAAAGCCTTCTGCCTAACACTAGGGTGGGGATTATTGAGCAAGCTTTCAATAATTGAGATTCTACCTGCATTGCGAATGACTTCGTGGGAAAATAAATAATCAGGACTGTTATATAGCGCATTATTGGCTATTTCATGAATAGAAGGATCTTCAGTCATCTCAATCATGCAAATGAGTTTCTCAAGCTCTCGTGGATCCATATTAGCTTTGTGTTTACAACGGCAGGCCCAGGGCTGAGTTTTCTCCTCAGACCTGATCTGCTTTCTGAGCTCATCTTCAGGTAACAAGCAGGACTCATTTTGGTATGGAAATTTCATTTCCGTCCAGATCATGGCTCCCGCCCATGGCTCCATTCCTGCCCCAGGAACCATGGACGGATATGTGCCTCTTGACTCAGATGACTTTTTGGCTTTAGTCTTAGGTGCAGATTTGTCTTCGCTTCTGTTTTCATTAGCATCCCAGAAACAAGACTTTATATCGACTCCATCAGTAGCCTCAAGTTTATCCTTGGTGCTGGCCTTGTCTCCAGCCCCACACTCAAAACTGACATTTTTCTCACTCTTAGATCTGTATTCATTGCTGTTCTCACTCTCAGCCCAAAACAAGGACCTTAAACTGATCTCCTCAATATCAGGGCTGGACACTCTACTCAGCTCATCCTCATCTATATCTTCAGCCAAAGTCCAGGACCCCATGCCAGGCTCTTCCCCTGCCCCAAGTCTAGACCCTGTAGTGGTTGCATCTCCATCCCAGAGCCAAGATTCTTTCCTGGCTTCAGCTCCAGCCTCAGCCCCCACACAGGAATCCATAAAGGCCTCCTCTTCAGATCTGATCCAGGACCCAATTATAGCCTTGTCCTCAGCCCCAAAACTGGAACTAATCATGCCCTCTTCCTCAGCCCCTGATCTGGATTCAGTACTGGGCTCACTTTTAGTTCCAGGCTTGGACACAATACCAGCCTCTTCCCCTCTCCAGAACCAGTATTCTGTATTAGTCTCACTCCCAACCCCAAACCAGTATCCTTCATTGGCCTCCATCTCAGCACTGACCTGGGATCTTCCACTGGCCTGGTCCTGAGTCCTAGCCCAACGTCCTCCACTTGCCTCGTTCTCAGGCACCGGCCTAGACCCAGCCCTGGATTTTCCACTCATTTGATCCCCAGCACCAGCCCAGGAGCTTCTTCCATTGTCCTGATCCTCAAATCCAAATTTGGAACAGCTACCTGCCTGATCCCCAGTCCCAACCCAGGACTTTCCACTGGCCTGACACCCAGTGCTAGCCCAGGACCCACCACTGAACTGGTCTGTGGACTCTGGACTATACCCTCCAATGGGCTGGCTACCAATCCCACCCCAAAACACTCTTGCATTGGCCTGACTTCCATTGCAAGCACAGAACCATAAATTGGACTGATCTTCAGGCCCCAGCATGGTCCCTCCACTTGCCTGGTTCTCAGTGCTAGCCCAAGAATCTCCAATGGATTGGTCTCTGGGCCCTAGCATAGACTCTCCACCAGCCTGGCCCCCATTGTCAAGCCAGGACCCTCTTCTACTGGCATGATCCTCAAATCTAGGCTTTGCCTTACCACTAGCCTGATCTCCAGGTCCAGCCCAGGACCTTCCTTTGGCCTTGTCCACAGTTTCAACCAAGAATCCTCCACTGGCTTGGTCCCCAAAGTCAGGCCAAGATCTGTCACTAAACTGGTCCTCAGGTCCTAACCTGGATCCTCCACCAGCCTGACTACCAACCCCAGCCAAAGACCCTTCTTCACTAACCTGATCCTCAGATATAGGCTTGGACCTACCACCAGACTGATCACCAGTCCCAACCCAGGACCCCTCAATAACCTGGTCCACAGCCCCAACCAAGAATCTTCCACTGGCCTGGTTCTCAGCTCTAGCCCAAGGCCCACCACTGGACTTGTCCACAGACCCCAGCCCAGACATTCCATTTGCTTGGTCTGTAGTGTCAGCCCAGGATCTTCCACTAGACTGGTCGTCAGAATCCAGCCTAGACCCTCCACTACCTTGGCCACCAGCCCTAGCCCAGGACACATTTTCATTGGCCTGATGATCAAATCTAGGATTGGATCCATCACCAAGTGGATCATCAGTCCCAAACCAGGACCCTCTGCTAGCCTGATCCAGAGCCGCAGCCCAATACTCAATACTAGCTTCATTCCCAGCGTTAGCCTCAGCCCAGGACCCTCCATTAGTCTGATTACCAGCCACATCTAGAGATCTTCCACTGGTCTTTTCTTCATCCTCAGCCCAGCACCCTTCATTGGTGTGGCTCTCAGCCACAGTCCAGGACCCTACAATAACCTCTTTCTCAGCCCAGGACACTCCACTGGTCTGACCCCCAGACCAGAAACCCTCACTGGCCTGACCTCCAGTCCAGGGTTCCCCAATAGCCTGGTTCCTAGTGCCAGCCCAAGACCCCCCACTGATCTGGTTTTCAGCCGCAGTCCAGGACCCTCCACTGGCCTTGTCCTCAGCCCAGAGCTCTGCACTGGCCTGGTCCCCCGCTCCAGCCCAGGATTCAATATCAACCTCAGTCTCAGCCCCAGGCCAGGACCTAATACCAGACTTATCACTAGGCCCACTCCAGGACTCAATACTGGCTTCAATCTCATCCTCAGCCCAGGACATGCTATTCTCCCAGTACCCATCCCTGGCCTGAAACCTAAATTTGATCCATCGCTCAGAAGCAATCCAGTCTTCAAAACCAATTCCCCTCCAGTGACAGTCAGGAACCTTAGGCTGAGTCTTTCCACAGGCCTGAGTGCCTGTCCCAACCTCACTCTCAGAAGTGGGAATGACATTAGCCTTGAGATTTTCACAGACATCAACTTTCTCTGTGGATTCCACCTCAGACTTGGGTATAGCTTTGTCCGTTGCACCAAACAAGGTCTTTCTCTGGGAATGGGCCATGGACTGAGGCTGGCAAAAGCCCATTTTATCTATCCTTGCCTCTACCTTAGACTCAGCATTGGGATTGCCCCTGACCTTACTCCTGGCACCAAGTAAGGCCTCATTCTGGGAACTGTCCAAAACCTGGGGGTGAGCAGAGCCTATTGTATCTGCTCCAGCCTCTGATTTGGACATAGCATTGGGATTGTCCCTGACCTTATTCCTGGCACCAAGCAAGGCTTCACCTTGGGAATCAGACACAGACTGGGGCTGTGCAGAGCCTGTTGCATCTGCCCTGCCTTCTGCCTTATACACAGCATTGGGACTGTCTCTGACCTTATTCCTGGAACCAAGCAAGGCCTCACCCTGAGAACTGGTCATAGCCTGGGACTGAAAAGAACCGATTGTATCTGGCTCAGCCCTTACCTTAGACACAGCATTGAGATTGCCTTTGACCTTATTCTTGGTATCAGGCATGGCCTCACCCTGGGAATTGACCACAGCCTGAGGCTGGGCAGAGACCACTGCATCTGGCCCAGCCCCAGACTTAGACACAGTATTGGGATTGCCCTTGACATTCCTGACACCAAGCAAGGCTTCACCTTGGGAATCAGACACAGCCTGAGGCTGTGCAGAGTCTGCTGCATCTGCCCTGGCCTCTGCCTTAGACACAATATTGAGATTGCCCTTGACCTTATTCTTGGTATCAGGCATGGCCTCACCCTGGGAATTGACCACAGCCTGAGGCTGGGCAGAGACCACTGCATCTGGCCCAGCCCCAGACTTAGACACAGTATTGGGATTGCCCTTGACATTCCTGACACCAAGCAAGGCTTCACCTTGGGAATCAGACACAGCCTGAGGCTGTGCAGAGTCTGTTGCATCTGCCCTGGCCTCTGCCTTAGACACAATATTGAGATTGCCCTTGAGCGTATTCTTGGTATCAGGCAAGGCCTCACCCTGAGAACTGGCCATAACCTGAGGCTGGGCAGAGACCATTGCATCTGGCCCAGCCCTGGACTTAGACAAAGCATTGGGATTGGCCTTGACCTTATTCCTGACACCAGGCAAAGCTTCGCCTTGGGAATTGGCCACAGCCTGAGTCTTTGAAGAGCCCATTATATCTGCTCCAGTCTCTGCCTTAGACACAGCATTGGGATTACCTCGGACCTTTTTCTGGGCACTAGACAAGGATTCATTCTGGGCACTGGTCATAGCCTGAGGCTGATTACAGACCCTCAGTTCTGCCTTAGCCACTGCCCTAGAAATGGCATTAGGATCTCCTCTGGCATCAACCCTGGAATCACACAAAGCATCAGCTTGGGTCTTGGCCTCAGCCTGAGGCTGTGCACAAGTTTTCACATCTGTCCCAACATCTGCCTTACACTTGCCTTTGGCTTTTCCCCTAGCCTTACCTCTAGTACTAGGTAAGACCTCAACCTGGCTCTTGGCAGAAGCCTGAGACTGTGCTTTTGTGTCTGTCCCAGTCCCTTCCTTAACCGTGGTGTTGGCATTGCCCTTAGCCTTAATCTTGCAATCAGGCAAAGCATCAGTCTGGACACTGGCCATAGGCTGAAGCTGTGTACAGGACAACATGTCTGTCCCTGCCCCCACCTTAGACATGGCATTAGGATTATCTCTGGGTTTAACCCTGAAATCAGGCAAAGGCTCAACCTGGGAATTGACCCTCAAGTTTGCCCTGGTCCCTGTTTTAGACATGACATTGGGGTTGCCTCTGCCTTTAACTCTGGCATCAGTCATAGTCTCAGGCTGAGCAACAGCCTTCATGTCAGGTCCAGTCATTGCCCTAGATGTTATGACATTGGTATTTCCCTTGTCATCAACCCTGGCACCAGAAATTGCCTCAGGCTGTTGCTTGGCCACAGTCTGAGGATGTGTAGAAGTTCTTATATCTGCCCCCACCCCTGCCTTATAGATGGCATTGGTATGACCTCCAGAATCAATCCTTTCCTCAGACATGGTATCAGTCTGGGCCTTGGTTACAATCTGAGGCTGGGCAAAAGCCCTTATGTCTGCCTCAGACACTACTCTAGACACAGTTTTATGATTTTCCTTGGCTTCAACCCTAGCATGAGATATGTCAGCAACCTGGATCTTGGCCATAGCCCGAGACAGTGCACAAGACCTCATATCCACTCCAGCTTCTGCCCTGGACATGGTAATAAGATTTCTCTTAGCATCAATTGAGGCATGAGGCCTGGCCTCAGACTGAGTCTTGGCCACACTCACAGTCTCTTCCAGGGTTTTTGCTTTGGTCTCTGACACAATTTCAGTCTTGTTTATGGCACTCATCTTGGCTACTTCTTTGGTCACTGCCAAGGCCTTATTCTGTGTCACCAGTGCTCTATTCATCTCTGGCTCTTTTTCAGTCAATATACAAGCTTCCACTTTGGTCTGAGTCATTGCCTCTTTCTTGGTCCCTGCCCTGGCAACCAGTCTCCAAGCTTTAGCCTTGGTCTGGGTCACTGCCTCTTTCTTGACTACTCTGCAAGCCTCAGAGTCAGTTTGAGTCACTGCCTCTTTCACTTCCTTGGCTTTGACTTTGACTTCAGCCAGAGTCACTGCTTCTGTCACAACCACTGTTTTGACCTCAGATTGGGTATCTGCCTCTGCCCCAGCCATTGCCTTGGCCTGAGAGCTAGCTTTGGGTCTGGCTCTAGCAGTGGCCTTAGTCTCTACTTCGGCCCCAGCCCCACTTGTTCCAGTTTCTTCTCCAGTCTTGGCCTTGGGTCTAGTCTCAATCTCTGTCCCAGCCATGGTTTTGCCGATGGCCAAGGTCTGGTTCTGTACCCCAGCCATGCTCTCCATCTTGACTCTAGACCCATTGTTGGCAGGTCTCCTCATACTCTGGACTCTTTCCTTGGTTAATCTGTAAATGTAGTAGCAGGTACCAGCCCAGATCATCAGTCCTGCAGTCACCCAGCCTACTTCCTGAATGCGACCCATGTAATCACCCCTGTTGAAAGCACAAACAAGGTATAGGAGACTCAGTTGGGCTGGAGAAAAAGGGCGTTAGGCCTGGATGTAAGCTTGTGAGGGTGCTGGTCTTCAGCCACTCAAAGGTCACTACAGCTGCCACTGGAGGTGGACCTAGAAGTGGAGGAAGGAAATGGACTAAAATTTCTCTTCTAATTCTGTGCACTATACAGATAGATACACAGAACGACCAGAAAAGTATAAAAATGTTGTGCTTGGTGGGAGAAGAGGATCATTAGCAAACTCTATCCATTTTATTTTATCTCCTCCCCATTTTCCTCAGCATCCAATCATTTTCTCCCAAGGTACTTCCATACACATTTCTTTACACTAAATGAACAGCAGAAAAGATGGTGGGGGTGGGGGATGACTATGAATGGGAGAGACTGAGAAGCCCTCAGATCTTGATTTTTACTGGACCTTCTCTGGCCACCATTCCCACAGGTCCCCACCCTCATACCAACCTGTATTGATCCAAGGCGGTTCCTGCCTCTTTCCTTTTCTTGATTGATGATACACATTAGAGTAGATCTATAAACTCATGAGATCTATAGACCTAGAGACAGACAGACAGATAGAAGGACAGATAGAAGTGGAGATTTTGCTCTGGATATGCCAGGCATATTATTGGCAAACTACAGCTTCATCCTCCTCAGTTCACCCCACTCCCTGTACCAAAATAAAGGTGAGAGTGTGGAGTAAGCAACAGGGATGGTGGGAAAGGTGGCTGGGAGAGGAAGAGGTTAAAGATCCTCTAGAATAGACAATCATCCTATTGGATACACACTGGCCTCCACCAACTCACCGTACAGGTCTACCCAGGCAGTCTCCATCATCTTACCAGTCTATACTGATCAGAGACAATTTCCTCCTTGTTTTTTTGCTTCCAGTCATCTCAAACCCTACAGCAGACATGTAGGCAGATCTATATAAAAGTAAACAAACAGGAGATAATAGAGGATGAGTCCTTCATAGAACAGACAAGCACCCTGATCCCTGACCCCAGTACTTGCTTTGCCAGAGTCAAGGTCATTTGCTACTGTGTCCCCTCTCATGGTTCCTCCCCGCCCCCCAAGTCTTCTCTTTTCAGTCACACTCCAGCCCACTCTTACCTCAATATCCCTACTGTTTCCTACACTGAAATCAGTATGGGGTGTGGCAACACTGCAGAAATCTGGCAGAGTATAAAAAGACTGAAGTACCCTCTACTGAGACCCTCTCAAGTCTCAGCCACCTTCTGTTCCCACCCTCTGTTGTCATCCCCTGGCACTGCTTATCTTTACACCAACCTCTATGGTTCCAAGTCAGTCTCCCCCTTTCCCTTGCTTCTAGTGGTAAACAGTCCTACTGTAGGTGTATGGAAAGACCAAGGAACAGAGAAAAAGGGGGAGGTGAATGTTGAGTGCTTGTGACACCTCACCATCTAAGACACTGGTCCCAATACCTGCCTTACTAGATTTAGGGACCTGTTCTCTGGCAGGTAGAACCTGAGGCTTCCCTAGCACTGAAATGGGCAAGATGGAAAAGGGAGGCAGGAAAAATAAATGCGTAGTGACATAAGCAAAGTACTTTAAAACCACTTGTAGGATTCTAGAGCTTCTCCCCAAAATCCATAATTTATTTCACCAAGATGCTCATACTGGTGGGATATCTAAAAAGCTATAGGATGGAGAGAGAGATGGAGCCTCACAGTTCCCATACTGTAGAACAGGAGTCCCCAGCTCCCAGGGCTGTGGACTTGTACAGATCCGTGGCCTTTTAGGAACCTGGCCTCACAGCAGTATGTTAGCAGCCAGGGGGCAAAGATTCATCTGTATTTGCAGCTGTTCCCCAGCACTAGCATCACCACCTCAGCTCCACATCAGATCATCCGGCATTAGATTCTCATAGGAGCACCGGCCCCTGGTGCCAAAAAGGTTGGTGACCACTGCTCTAGAATCATAGTCTATTACCATCTACTTCCCCTTAAATTCATCTGTAGGAGTCTCCAGCGGTAGAAGAGACAAGGTGTGGGAAAGATTTGCTTCTGCAAAATCACCATCCCTCCTCCACAAAGGTCCCCTCTCTAAAAAAATCAAAATAAATAATATTCTTTAATACAATTTGTATCTTCTCAATATTATTTAAAATGAAAATAAAAGCATCCATAGAAAAGTTTGCTATCTTTATTGGTCTTCCACATACAATTTAAGTTAAAAATCCTAAGCTTGGTAAGCAAACACAGTTTAGGGGAAGTCACCTAGCTAGCCCTACCCCTATCCCAACCAGACAGTGGTGCCTAAGTTCCTGTCATAATAGAATGCACATAGAACCTGGGTGGTTTACAGACAGTGCCTATGCTAGCATTAACCTCCACAGATCTTGTGCATTTTTCTCTTTGCCTGCTCCCCTCGCCTCCGCACAAACTGTGCCACACCATGAATAAAGACACTGAGTGCTTGGACCCAGGATACAGATCCCAATACTAGCCTGTCTGGATTCAAGAACCCAGTTATCAAAACGTCCCTCTCAACATTCTAATATGTCACCCCCACCAATCCTGCCGTCCAGTCACTAAGACCCACCATTTTCTCTGTGAACGCCACTGTGGTGTGTCCCTTCCACTGAAATAAGCAGGAAACTGAGCGGAGGTATGCAGTCAGTGATTAGAGTCAGGGAGGAAGGAACATCGCAATCTTTGTATTTTCCTCTTGGGACACTCCCCCACTAGCCGCCCTGTCAAAGCCCACGCTTCCCCTGCCCTAAGCAGGGGGAGGGGAGCTCGGGATAATCAGAGCGAAGGCTCCTGGAACTTGAGCCCGCTTTGTCCCCTACTCCCGAACCCGCTACCAGGGTTGGCGGGCGGTTGCCGTCCGGGTCTCCGAGCGGCCCCGGGCCCTTACCTGCTCGGCTTTCCCCGGGCCCGATGCCAGCCCGCCGTGCGCAGGGCAGCTGGGAGCTGGTACCCAGACAGGAGTGACGACTGCACCGAAGGCTGCGTCGCTCTGCAGCTCCGGGTCACGTGAGGGCCTCGCGTCACCAACGAGCTCGCCTTCACTCCCACCCATGGACTGGAGGGGAGTTCGACAAGACCTTCTATCCACTCCGCACGCAGAACTCCCCCTTCACGTGTCTCTGTGCTGGGCCTCAGCTCGCACCTCTCTTTCACTCAGCCCTGTCTTCTCCAGCTGGAGGGCCCACAAGTGGCCTCACCGCCCTGCAGTTGGGGTGTGCTCTTCTCTGGTTACCAAAGAAGTCTATATCTCCTACCCACACCCAAACCTTGGCTCCGATCTTTTCTGAAGCTTTTTTTGAGAAATCTTCTCTTTCTTACGCTGTAAGACCAGTGCTCCCCATGGGGTACCTTGCTGCACCAAAATAGGCTTAGGGAAGGGATGTTTGGAAAGGAAGCAGAGAATGCAAGGAGAGGCTTAACTTTATTTTTATGCAACTTTTTTTTTTCCTTTTAATGTTACATTCACTGTTTTCGTAAGCCTAAAATTCAGTCATTTGTATTTGACATTAAAAATGAGATCGTAAAAATAACAAGATTCATTCATGTACATTATTTTTGTGCCATATTAAAAAAAGTGTTTTCTAGTTGATATAAACGATTTCACAGCTTTCAAAATAGACTAGTAATCACTTACATTTTAAATACAAAACTTTCCTAAACCAACACATTTTCAATATGATCTATAAATTAATCTTTGGAAAGACATTTCATTTTCTAATCTTGGCAATTTTCCAAAGGTACTTTCAAACTTTTGAAGTTCTGGCTGAACTTATGATCTTGTGACAGGTGTCTGAGAACTTCGTGGATGACTCCTGGATGATTGAATGAACACCCAGCTCCTGATGAACCCAGTACCTGAAAACTAGTGACTTCCCAAATTAACCTGTTATCCATTCAAAGAGTTTTATTAGGATTTTACATAAGCATGTGATGAAATCAGTCTCAACACACCCTGGAAAGGATTAACTGCTATCCCACTGATGTAAACGAGGCTTAGCAGGTGGACTTTTCATTTAACCATTACACCGGTGCAATATCTCTGGTATCTGTCATCCATGTGCTGTGTCACCCTAGCAGCAGCTGGTGTTCAACATCTTCTAGTGGAGATAATGGTGAGGGTCTGTGGGTGTCTGTAAATCACTGCAACACTCCTGAGATCCATGTCATTTTTCCCCTCACAAAAGCAGTTTACAGGATCCCAAGCAGTCGCCAGAAGAAAGAGGCGTTTTAATTCCCTGCCTTCTGTTACAATTTCACTGTACCACCCATACAAGCCCCTCAGAATAATTCCAGAACTCAGGGACAAAGTATGCAGAAGTTAGTCCCCAGACATCCAGCTGTTCCCACTGGCGAGTCATATTCTAAATATAGACACCTCAGGCAGCTTCTTTCTTTGAATGTTGAAATATGACACCCCAAAAGGAAGTTCCTCAAGTGAGAGACTCTGTGGGGCCAGGGGAGGACCCTCTAGGAGGTGAGCCAGGGTACCCAGAATGCCACAGAACCTTACTAATGGCTTTTCAGAACTCAACTGCCCATGACCAACTTATGTTCTCCGCCAAAGGGAAAGATTCAGAAATTGATTACACAAACATTTAAAGCTTTAGTAAAGTAAAAAACGAACAAAAAGCAAACTCCATAAGCATAATATGTCAAACAACTAATTTGTAATACTCTAAAAACTCTTATACATTATTAATAAATAATAAACAATCCAATAGAAAAGTGTGCTAAAGACATAAATGGATTCATTGACAGAAAAGAAATACAAACGATTGATAAACATATGAAAAGATGCTCAATTGAAAGAAAAACAAATCAAACAACTATGTTTTACCCTGTTTTAGATATGAGTTTGTCAAAATTTAGAAATTTGATGATATTGTTGACTGGTTCATGGAGAAATGAGTACTCCCACACTTTGTTGGAGGGAGATACTCTAATAGAATCTTTTTCAGGAGGGCAATTTGGCAAAATCTATTAAATTATAAATATAATATCTCACGAATTCTTTGACCCAGCAATTTCATTCCTAAGAATTTAGCCAGCCTATATAGCTACACAGTTTCATTCATATATATATAATATATATATGTATATATATATATATAATATATATATGTATATATATATATATATATATATATATACACACACACATACACACACACACACACACACACACATACCAGGATATTTATTGCAGTGCTTATAAAGATTTTTTTTTAAAAACTGAAGCCCATAAAATATCCATCAATAAGGGAAAGATTAAATACATTATGTTAAATTTATACAATATAGTTGATTGTAAAAATATTTAGCTTGGTGTATCCTGATGGAAAGATACTTAGGGTATTTTATTGTTTGCTGTTTATTTCCTGTAACTACACACAATTTCCACAAGAATACATTCTAGTATAAGATTTGAACTCAGAAAAAGGACTAATACAGTAGTCCCCCCTTATTGGAAGGGGATACATTCCAAGACTCCCAGTGGATGCCTAAAACCTCAGATAATACTGAACCCTGTATATACTATTTTTTCCTATACATACCTATGATGAAGTTTAATTTATAAATTAGGCACAGTAAGAAATGAACAACAACAATAATAAATTAAGACAATTATAACAATATACTGTAACAAAAGTAACATAAATGAGACCATTCTTAAGTAAAATAAGAATTATTTGAACACAAGCACTGTACTATCAGGACAGTATGATAACCTAGAGAGCTACTAAGTGACTAACAAGTAGGGAGCATATACAACTTGGATACACTGGACAAAAAGATGATTCATGTCCTGGGCCGGATGGAGCTAAAGATTCATCACAATACTCAGAACAGCGTGCAATTTAAAACTTATGAATTCTTTATGTCTGGAATTTTCTATTCAGTATTTTCAGATTCCGGTTGACTGCAAGTAGCTGAAACTGTGGAAATATAAACTGAGGATAAGGGGGACTACTGTATGTATATATACTGTTTGGTACTATCTGTGGCTTCAGGCATCTGCTGAGGATCTTGGAATGTGTCTCCCACAAATAAGAGAGAACTACTGTGTGTTTACTGCCTCAATAGCACACTTTTTTTTACACATAGAACTTTTTTTTTTATGGTGACATTGGTTAATGAGATTTAGTAAGTTTCAAGTGTACAATTCAACAGTAAGTCATATATATTTTGCATTGTATGTTCACCGCCCATAATTAGATTTCTTTCTGCCACCACATATTTGACCCCTTTTACCTCATCTACCTCCTCCCTCTCCTCTACCCTCTGGTAACCACTAGTCTATTGTCCATGTCCATGAGTCTCTGTTCGTCCTGTTTATTTGTTGCTTTTAGGTTTATATACCACATATAACTAATATCATGTGGTTTTCAACTTTTTCTACCTGGATTATTTCGCTTAGCATGATTACCTCGAGGCCCACCCATATTGCTACAAATGGCAGTATTTCATCTCTTCTTATGGCTGAGTAATATTCCATTGCATGTATGCATCACAGCTTCTTTAGCCAATCATCTATCGTAGGACACTTTGACTTCTTCCATGGCCTGGCCACTGTGAATAATGCTGCTATGAACATCGGTGTGCAAATATCTTTTTGGATATGGGTTTTCAAGTCTTTTGGGTAAATACCCAGTGGTGGGATTGCTAGATCATATGGTAGATCAATTCTCAGCTTTTTGAGGAACCTCCATACTGTTTTCCATAGTGGCTGTACCAATTTGCAGTCCCACCAGCAATGTATGAGGGTTCCTTTTTCTCCGCATCCTCTCCAACATTTGTTATTACTTGGCCTATTGATTATAGCTTCAATAGCACACTTTTAATTGGGATAGCTTTTTAGCAAGTTTTGGTATCTGGGAGGACAAATCCTTCATTGTATTATCTTTCCAACCTACTTTTGGATTTGCTTGGGTATTTCAAGTAAAGTTCCAAGTTTCATTTTTTAAAAATCCTGTTGGATTTTTATTAAGATTGCATTGAATGTATAAATTAACTTGGGAAATAATTAAAATCATAGTAATAAATTATTATTTTTATCCAAGGTCATGTAGTATTTTTTACATTTATTTATATCTTTTTTTGTGACCTTTAGTAAAATTGTAGTTTTCTTTATGTAGATTTTACATAGTTCTTATTAGCTGTATTCCCAGATGCTTCACAGTTTTTGTTAACATTGTAAATGGTGGTTTTTGCAGATGATATCCTTTCTTTGTTTTTTAGGAAAGTAATTTCAGTTTTTATAAATATCATGCATACTCATTATAACAAAGTAATGCAATGCAGTAAAATACAAAGAAGAAAAATAAAATATCACTCAGATTCCATCACATTCCATGAAATAACCATCAAACTTTCAAACAACAATGAAACTTCCTAGAACATTACATGTTCTTTAGATCTGAACACTTTATTCTTTCTTAAGAATATATAGTCCTGGGGCAGTACTTGTTAGAGAGAAGCAGTATGTCAGACTCATCAGGCTTCTTGGTAATAGGTACCTACCTCTCTCCTCCTCTCTGCAACTGCTGTAATGTTGACCTCAGGAAAACGCTGACTCTCTAGTCCTCCATGGGTAAAAATTTGTCGTTAAAAAGCACTTCCACATATATGAACCTCTTAAAAATCCTCTGAGAGGATCTTTAGAAACATGGTGAAGTGAGAGATGTCCCCAGATCGCTACCCTTGAAACAACAATAAGCTGAACATCTAAAACTCAACAACAAAAACCCAAACTGCACTCCAGCGCATCTGAGCATGGGATCTGTGCATAAGAGCTACCACAGGTCAGAATCCTGGGTGTCAAGCAGTGGTCTGGAAGAAATAAAGAAGCTGCCTCTCGCAGCTGCTGGAACTACCTGCAGGAGGATAGGGAGGGGAGAAGGAGCAGTGAGTTCCTGCAGAGAGTTCCCTGAATAGCTCTGCCTTGGAAAGCTGTAAGCTCCATGGGGCTAGCTGGCTGCAGGGCCCAGTCATTAGGGCAGAAAGCAGAGAAGTGGGACAGGACTACAGAGAAACAACAGTTGATTTTTACCAGCTACAGTTGCAAAACTGAGGCTGAGCCACAGCCCCCAACTCCCAACGCAGAGAGCTGCTCCCCCCATATGCTCTGAGACCAATCACTGTGGAGCCCCAGGGGAATCTGAGCAAATGCTGCCAAGACTGTCGATGAAGCTGACAGAGACTGAAACTAAGGATAGCAAGCATGATTAAATATCAGAAAATAAAAAGGCATTTTTAAGGCTTTATATAAAGCAAGGATGCAAGAAGCTTAGATGCCGCCTCCTGGAAACCAAAGAAAAGAGCCTTCTTTGCAGCAGGCTAAAGAGAGACCTTTATATAATAAATCTTCTTTCTGGAAAATCAGCAGAATGCATTTACATTAATGCCCAGGTGGAGAAATAGTTCATTAAACACCATGAATAACAAAGGTGGCAAGGCATCTCAGAAAGAGAAAAGAAAATCTCCAGAAAATAAGCTTACAGACATAGAAATATGCAACTTAAATGAAAAAGAATTCAGAATGGTACTTCTAAAAAAAACTCAGCAAATTCTGAAACTAGTTATATCAACAATTTCAGGAATTAAAAAGATAGCTAGATGAGCAGAGCAAGGAGATTGAAACCTTCAAAAAGAACCAAATAGAACTTCTGGAGATAAAAAACACAATGCAAGAGTTGAAAAATGATATAGCAAGCTTGGGAAATAGAGTCGACCAAATGGAGAAAAGGATCAGTGATACTGAAGACAGAAATCTAGAAATAAACCAGAAGGAAGAAGAGAGAAATTGAAGAATGAAAAATAATGAAAGAGAAATACGAGAACTAGCTGATACCATCAGGAGAGGAAACATAAGAATAATGGGCATTATCGAAGGTGAGGAAAAGGAGCAGGGACTAGAAAGCATTTTCAGACAAATAGTTGACAAGAATTTCCCAAATCTAAGGAATGAGCTGTAGCTTGGAATTCAAGAGGTCAACAGAACACCCAATTACCTCAACCTAGAAAGGCCTTCTCCAAGACACATTGCATTAAAGTTATCAAGAATCAACAACAAAGACAGAATTCTTAGAGCAGCCAGGGAGAAGAAAATGGTAACTTATAAAGGAAAACCCATTAGATTATCCTCTGACTTCTCAGCTCAGACCTTACAAGCCAGAAAGGAATGGAAGCAAATATTTGAACTAATAAGTGAAAGAAACTACCAGCCTAGAATAATGTACCCATCTAAGCTCTCCTTTAGATATGAAGGAGAAATAAAGACATTTCAAGACATACAAAAATTGAGGAAATTCTCCACTACAGGGCCTACACTAAAGGAAATACTGAAAGGGGTCAGCTCACCTAAAACAAAATTACCCCCCCAAAAATAATTAGGAGTGACTATCAGGCAAATAGAAGCAGAGGAGTGTAACCCTTACTAAGAACAGAATATTATAAGTTTAAATAATAAGAGGAGAATTGCTATAGCAAGAGAGTAATGAATGTTCAGCATACGTAAAGACAAACTGAGATAACAGTGACTTAAAAGGGGAAGATTCAAAGATCCAAATTTGCAAAGGGGAATGGAGATAAGGCATGCGCAGAAGAAAATGGATGACCATATATATATATATATATATATATATATATATATATATAAACATCCTTTAGATATTTGCAATGGTAACCACACACCAAAGATTCAGAACTGAAGATGAACCAGAAGAAAACCCAGAAAACACCAACAAAATAAAGAAAACAGAAACACAAGGACAAGGAAACAATGGAAACACCAAGCTACCAGAAAGCAAAAGATAAAATGTCTATAAGAAGACTTCATATTTCAATAATCACCCTAAATGTAAATGGACTGAACTTACCGATAAAAAGACATAGAGTTGCAGAATGGATTAAAAAACAAAACCAAACCTTATGCTGCCTCCAGGAGACACATCTCAGCTCCAAAGACAGATAAGGACTCAAAGTGAAAGGGTGGAAAATGTTATTTCAAGCAAATGTTATTCAGAGAAAAGTGGGAGTAGTGGTAAATATCAGATGAAATAGACTTCAAAATAAAAAAGATAAAGAAAAATACTCAGGGACACTTCATAATGATAAAGGGAATCATGCACCAAGAAGAAATAACACTTATTAATATCTGTGCTCTCAATCAGGGAGCCCTGAAACATGTAAAGCAATTACTAACAGAACTAAAGGGAGAAAAAGACCAAAACACCATCCTAATTAAGGACCTAAATACTCCACTATTGAATATGGACAGATCATCCAAACAGAAAATCAATAAGGAAATAACATCCCTAAATGACACATTAGACCAACTAGAAATAATTGACACAAAGCTTTCCATCGCAAAACAGCTGCTTATACATTCTTCTCTAGTGCACATGGAACATTCTCAAGAATCAACCACATACTGTGACACAGAAATAGCCTCAACAAATATAAGAGGGTTGAAATCATACCAAACATATTCTCTGATCATAATGCTTTGAAACTAGAGATCAACTGCACAAGGAAAGCTAGAAGAGCCACAAAGTCATGGAGATTAAACAACATGTTACTGAAGGATAACTAGGTCAGAGAAGAAATAAAAAGAGAGATCAAAATATACATAGAAATGAATGATAATGATAGCACAACACATCAAAACTTTTGGGACATAGCAAAAGCAGTCATAAGAGGAAAGTTCATATCATTACAGGCCTATCTCCAAAAACAAAAACGAGCCCAAATAAACAACCTAACGCTTCATCTTAAAAAACTAGAAAAGGAAGAACAAATGAAGCCTAAAGTCAGCAGAAAGAAAGAAATCATCAAAATTAGAGCAGAAATTAAAGAAATTGAAAGCAACAACAACGAAAATAGAAAAAATAAATGCAAAAAAGAGCTGGTTCTTTGAGAAGGTTAACAAAATTGACAAACCCTTGGCTAGACTCACTAAAGAAAAAAGAGAAAGGACACAAATAAACAAAATCAGGGATGAAAGAAAGGACACAAATAAACAAAATCAGGGATGAAAGAATTATGACTGGCTTCGCATAAATACTAAGGATCATACAAGAATACTATGAAAAAGTATATAACACCAAATTTAATAACCTAAAAAAAATGGACCAGTACTTAGAAAAATACAATCTTCCTAGACTGAATCAAGAAGAACTGGAAAATTTAAATAGACTGAACAGCAGTATGGAAATTGAAACAATCATCAAAAATCTACCAAAAAGTAAAATTCCTGGACCAGATGGCTTCCCTAGTGAATTCTACCACACATTCAAAGATTTAATGCCTATTCTCCTCAAACATTTTTAAAAAAATTGAGGAGGCAATACTTCTTATCTCATTTTATGAGGCAAATATTACTCTGATACCAAAACCTGGTAAGGATAACACAAAAAAAAGAAAACTACAGACCAATATCTCTCATGAACACAGATGCAAAAATCCTAAATAAGTTACTAGCGAACCGAATACAGCAACATATTAAAAAGATTATACACCATGGTCAAGTAGGCTTCATCCCAGAGGTACAGGGATGGTTCAACATACACAAATCAATTAATGTGATACACCACATAAACAAATTGAAAAATAAGAATCATATGATCACATCAATAGATGCAGAAAAAGCCTTCAACAAAATAGAGCATCCACTTATGAACAACAACAACAACAACAAAAAACACTTAACAAAATCGGTAAAGAAGGAAAGTACCTTAACATAATAAAGGCCATATATGACAAACCCTCAGCCAACATTATACTTCACAGTGAAAAACTAAAAACCTTCCCTCTAAGATCAGAAACAAGGCAGGGCTGTCCACTAGCACCACTGTTATTCAATATAACATTGGATGTCCTAGCGAGTGCAATCAGACAAGAGGAAGATATAAAAAGCATCCAAATAGGAAACAAAGAAGTCAAACTGTCACTATTCACGTAAAACATGATTCTTTATATAGAAAACCCTAAAGGCTCCATAAGAACACTACTAGAAACAATAAGTAAATACAGTAAAGTTTCTGGATACAAAATCAATGTTCAAAAATCCATAGTGTTCTTATACTCTAATAATGAAATGTCAGAAAAAGAAGAAGAAATGATAATTCCTTTTGCAATTGCAACAAAAAGAATAAAATACCTAGGAATAAATTTAACAATACATGTGAAGGACCTATAAAATAAAAACTTCAAGACCCTATTAAAAGGAATCGAAAAAGATACAAAGAAATGGAAAGATATTCCCTGTCCTTGGATTGGAAGAATCAACATAGTTAAAATGACCATATTACCTAAAGCATTATACAGATTTAATGCAATCCCCATCAAAATCCCATTAGCTTTTTTTTTAAAGAAATAGAACAAAAGATCATCAGATTTGTATGGAAGCACAAACGACCCTGAATTGCAAAAGCCATCCTGAGGAAAAAAAAAAAATGAGGCTGGAGTCATCACTCTGTCTGACCTCAAATTATACTACAAAGCAACGGTAATCAAAATGGCATGGTATTGGCAGCAAGTAAACACACAGACCAGTGGAACAGAATGTAGAGTCCAGAAGTAAACCCATATTTATATGGGCATGTAATTTTCAACAAAAAAGCCAACAACATACTGTTGAGAAAGGAAAGCCTCTTCAATAAATGGTTCTGGGAAAACTGGAAAGCTACCCGCAAAATAATGAAACTAGACTGTCGTCTATCACCACACACTAAAATTAACTCAAAATGCATTAAGAACCTGAATATAAGATCTGAAACAATAAAATGTATAGAAGAAAACATGGGAACTAAACTCAACGACCTTGGACTGAAAGTGGTTTTAATTAATTTGACCTCAAAAGCAAGGGAAGTAAAAGTTAAAATAAATGAATGGGACTACATCAAAATAAAAAGCTACTGCTCAGCAAAAGAAATCATCAACAAGGTAAAGAGACAACCATCTGAATGGGAAAATAAATTTGCAAGCAATGCCTCTGATAAGGGCCTAATATCCAAAATATACAAAGAACTCATACAACTCAATAACAACAAAAAACAAATGATCCAATCAAAACATGGGCAGAGGACCTGAACAGACACTTTTCCCCAGAGGACATACAAATGGCCAACAAATATTTGAAAAGATGCTCAATATTGCTAGCTATTGGGGAAATGCAAATTAAAACCACAATAAGATAACATCTCACACCTATTAGAATGGCTATAATCAACAGGACAAGTAATAACAAATGTTGGAGAGGATGCGGAGAAAAAGGAACCCTCATACACTGCTGGTGGGACTGTAAATTGGTACAGCCACTGTGGAAAACAATATGGAGTTTCCTCAAAAAGCTGAGAATTGATCTACTATATGATCCAGCAATCCCTCTACTGGATATTTACCCCAAGGACTTAAAAACCCATATCTGAAAAGATATCTGCTTAAAGATGTTCATAGTAGCATTATTCATGGTGGCCAGGACATGGAAACAACCAAAGTGTCCTACAATAAATGATTGGTTAAAGAAGCTGTGGATATATATACAATGGAATATTACTCAGCCATAAGAAGAGATGAAATACTGCCATTTGAGACAACATGGAGGGACTTCGAGATAATCACGCTAAGCGAAATAAGCCAGACAGAAAAAGTAGAAAATCGCATGATATCACTTATATGTGGGATATAAACCTAAAAGCAACAAATAAACAGGACAAACAGAGACTCAGGGACATGGACAACGGACTAGTGGTTATTAGAGGGTAGGGGGTGAGGGAGGAGGGGGGTGGTAGATAAGGTAAAGGAGGTCAAATACAGAGTGGGAGGGAAAGGGTAAAGTGGGTAAAGGTTATCAAATATATGGTAGCTGAAGAAAACTGGTAAACACACAATAGAATATACAGATGTCATATTATAATGTACACCTGAAAATTATATAATTGTATTAACCAGTGTTACCCCAATAAACTTAATTAAAAAAACTGTTTTCCAAAATGGCTATGCTATTTTACATTCCCACCAGAATTATATAAAAGTTCTAGTTGCTGCAATCCTCACTTGCACTTAGCTTTGCAATTTTTTTAAACCACTATAATAGATGTGGCTACTATAATAATCTTTTGCCCATATTTTTAAATTGGGTTGTTCATTTTCTTATTATTAAATTGTGGGAGTTCTTTATTCTGGACACAAGTCTAGAATTATATTAGCTATGCTGATTGAAACTATTTTATCACAATCTATGGTTTGACTTTTCATTTCTTAACAGCATCTTATAAACAGCGCTAGTTCTTAATTTTGATAAATCCAATTCATCTATTTATTGATTAAGATTTATACTCTTTGTGTACTATCAAAAAATTTTTGCCTGACACAATATTACAGATTTTCTATCATGTTTTCTACTAGATATTTTATAGTTTTAGCCCTTACATTTAGATAGATGATATGTTTTCGATTAATTTTTGTATAAAGTGTGAGGTTCATTTTTTTCCACATATGTGTCCAATTCTTCCAGCATCATTTGTTGAAAAGACTGTTCTTTTTCCATTAAATTACCTTGGCACCTTTGCTGAAAATCAATTAACCATGTGTGTGAGTCTGTTTCTGGACTCTGCATTCTGTTTCATTTTCTATATGTCTATCCTTTTAAGAAAACCACACTCTTGATGACTGTAGTACATAGTAAGTCTCAAAATCAGGTAGTATGAGTCTTCCAATTCATTTCTTTTTCAAGTTATGTTAGCTCATCTATGTCCTTTGTTTTTCTGTATAAATTTTAAAATCAGTTTGTTAATTTCTAATCCAAGAAAAGGCCTTCTGGGATTTTGTACCCCACAAATTCTAATATGTCATAATTACATTAAAGTTCAGTTCAAAATATTTTCTTATTTCCATTTTTATTTTTCTTTGACTCATGGATTATGTAGAATTATATTTTTAAATTTCAAAACATTTAGCAATTCCCAATTTATAATTATTAATTTCTAGTTTAATTTCACAATAATCAGAAAACATACTGTGTTATTTTAATATTTATAGTTTGTCAACTCACTTTATGACCTTTGTGTAGTCAAATTTTGTAGATAATACATTTGTACCTAAAAATAAAGTATATTCTGAAGTTTTAGGGTGTAGGTTCTACATTTTTTATTATGTTAAGATTATTAATTTTGCTATTCAAATATTTTATATTCTTACTGATTTTTATCTATTATATTATCAATACTGAGAGAAGTCTGTTAAAAATCTATCATTATTTTTATACAATGAAATACACATACAGCAATGAAAATGAACATGCTACAACCACATGGATGAATCTCACAAATATAATATTGAGTGAAAGGAGACAGACACAATATAGCATGTAGTGGATGATTTTATTTAGATAAAATTAAAAACAGGCAAAACCAGTATATGTTTTTAGAAGTCTAAATAATAGTTACTCTTGGTGGAGGGAGAGAGTTTAGTGACTGGAGGGGGACACCATTGGGGCTTCAGAGGTGCTGGTAATGTTCTCTTTCCTGATCTGGTTCTGGCCACAGATACGTTCTTTTTGTGAAATCAAGGTGATAATCAAGGTGTACATTTATGGTTTGTGCACTTTCCTGTCATATTTCCTTAGGCTTACTTTTAAAAAGTCAACCTCACTAGTGATCAAAATCTAAAAATTCAAGCAATAATGAAATATTATATTTTCTCATCAGAATTATAATTCTTAGTATTTGTGTAGAGGAAGATAAATGAATAGTCCTATGCATGATTGTCAGGAGTATAAACCAGTATAATTTTTAAATGGCAGTATGAAAACATATATTAGAAAATTTTTAAAGTATGTATGCCTTTGAAGCCAAGAATTTAATTTCTGGGAAAGCATCCCAAGGAAATAAGACAAATGCACAAAGATGTATCTACAAGGATTCTCATTGCAATGTTATGTATAATTCTATAATTCTAAACTACTTGAATATCCAATAGAGAATGAGTTAAAGAAATCATGATACTTTTATATAATAAACTATAGTGCAGCCTTTAAAAACTATAACAAGACCAAATATTTTACATGAAAAGGTATGTATGATATATATTACATTCTTAAAAAATAGATAACAAGACCGTATGTATATTATGGTTTAATTTTTATTCAAATACATATCCACATATATACAAATATACCAGGAAAAAACTCTAGATGGATATAGACAATAAAATGTCAACAATGACTTTCTCTGAGTAGTAAGGATTTAAATTGTGGGGTCGTTTTCTCCTATTTCCTTTTATTTTCCACTTTTATTCTGTGTATGCTTGTATAATAAAAATAGTTCTTAAAACTCTTCCCTTATGACTGTGAATTTTTCAATTTCTCTTCAAGTGCTACCACATTTTGCTTATTATATTTTGAAATGATATTATTAGATACATACAAATTTAGAATTATTTTATCATCTTGGTGTGTTGACCCTTTAATCATTATAAAATGTCTCTTTTTGTCTTTATTAAAGCTCTTTGCTTTAAAATCTATTTTATCTGATATTGCTATAGCTATATCAGATTTCTTTTGTTAATATTTACATGGTATCTCTTTTCCCATCCTTTTATTTTCAGCCTTCTTTGGCTTTATATTGAAGGTAGATCTCTTCTAAGCAGCATATAGGTTGTTGTTGTTGTTGTTGTTGTTGTTGTTGTTTTTTAATACAGTGACAAGGCCTGTCTTCTACTTGGAATGTTTATTTGGGCTGTTTGCCAATAATGTAATTACTGGTATATTTGGGCTTAAATCTACCATTTTACTATTTGCTTTCTATTTGTTCTATCTGTTCTGTATTGCTTTTTTCTTTTTTCTCTTGCTCTCTCTTGGATTGCTTGATGATTTTTTTAGAATTCCATTTTCCCTCTCTATTATCTTATTAATTAAACATTTTATTACTATTCTTGTAATGGTTACCTTAGAGATTACAAAGTGCATCTTCAATATTATTAAACTTTAATGTAAATAATTTTACCTCACTGTCCAACATAGAGTGCTCTTAAAATATATATTAGATCCCTTGCTTGCATTTCCCACTCCTATTTGTTATTCCAAAGCCTGCACTTTCCTCTATATATTACTACCTTGGGAAGCTAGTGATGCTGGTCCTATACTTTGGCCCTTTAGCACAAGTAAAGGATTTTTATCTCCCTTTCCTCATCTCATCAAGAGAAGTTGATGAACTAGTACCCATGTATAAGTGTAATTTCATAATATATGTGCACCATTCTAAGCAAATGTAACATAGCCAGATCCATTTTTTATGCCTACAGCGGCTGGTCTTCCTACCAGGCCCAACCCTGCTTAGCTTCTGTGATCAGACATCGGGCTTATTTGTTCAGGGTGGCATGGCCGTATACCATGGACCGTGGCTCCGCTGGGGCACAAACACAGGACTTTCTGCATGTAAAGCAGATGTGTTAACCATTACACCATGGAACCACATCCAACATAGCCAGATCCTGATTCCTAGAAGTTCATTATCTCAAAGGAGAAGCAATGTGGTAAAGTTGGAAAGTCGTATGTATTGAAGCCAGGGTAAGCATACAGACTGGGTGGAACTTGGAAACGTTTTTTACTCTCTCTGGACCTATCTTCATTATAATAGGTATAATTTGATATTCTTGAATCTACCACTAGATGTCAGCAAATCCTAGAAAAGGGTGAGTTGTTCAGGCTGTAGGATCCTGAGTGTGTTTTTCCCATTCTTTTCGTTTTAATGTATTTTCCAAATGTTCTGCAAAGAATATATATCATTTAAATTCTAGAGAAAATAAAATTTATTTTACTTATAGCAGGCATTTAAGAGAAGTGAGCAAAATAATACAGTTATCACTGTCAAGCTATCAGTGGGTCTTCTGTAACCCCAGTATTTTTCCTAAACACAAGGCTGGTTCTCACCCTCCCTGAGACTCAGTTTCCACATCTTTAAAATGAGAGTAACAATCCTCCTTCAAAGGATTGATCTAAGTGTGTAATACCACCATGTATCTGCAAGGGCAGAGCCTTGTGCAAATTGATCCCCACCCAGTTAAAGAGGCACACAGGGTACACAAGAGTCAGTTGAGGGATTGATTAGTCCACAGTGCAAGTTACCCAGAACACAGAGAACCTGTGAGACAGGGCTGGAAATGTAGTCTGGATTCACAGTGTAAGGAATGCAAGCTGGGGAAAGGAGTTTGCAATTCTCTTGGTAAGCTCGCAGATTGCTTCTGAAAGTGTTTGTGTGATGATATCAGAGCCAGCTTCAGGGAAAACTGCTCTGGGCAACTGTGTGTAAAGTGGCTTGGAGAGAGGCAGGTGGAAGGTTTCCAAAACCCTTACATGGAAATGGTTCTTGGGGGCTTAAACCACTATCTGCTTTCTCCCCAGGGTGGGGCACTCTCTACAGTGTGGACAGGTCAGCCAACCTTGATGAAAAGAGAAGGAGTGGGAGGGGAGGAAGGAGAGAGAGGAGAGGAGATGAATAAAGTGTATATAAAACTGAATTGATTTTTTTTAGTCTTTTAATATAAGAAACCATTTTTAAAGCACAATTTGTACCGTCCTATACCTCTATTAAATAAGAACATTTAAAAATATTTTGTTTCTTCTAAAAAAGTACCTTTTTATTAAAGAGAGAGAGAGAGAGAGAGAGAGAGAGAGAGAGAGAGAGAGAGATGAAATGAAGACAGGTGTCCCTGGTGATCAGAATCAGAGTTGCAATACTGAAAATCTCAGGATAAGAGGCTTTATGAGGAAAGAGGAAATCCCAGGGAGGGGCATGGACTTGGCTTCAGTCTAGTCTTTCTAGAATTTGCCACCTACTAGCAGCAATCTCTCTGAATATATGACCTTCTGCGGTCTCTAAACTCTAAAACTAGACATCTGCCTCCTGCCTGAGCTGAAGAGAAAGCTGAATATGTGAATGCGTGATTATTCAGAGTGAAGTTTGAGATAAAAACACACACGTACATAGATACACTGTCAAATCAGTTGTTCTAAACTACTCTTTTCCCAACAAACCATCATATCGTAAACACATTTCCAAAACATAATGTGTACTCAATTTTTGTCAGTTAGGTTACATATTTTGCCTTAATACGTTTTTCTGATTACAAAATTTCAAACAAGTCAAAAATATATATGTGTAAATTGACATTATCCTATATATCCCATCTTCCTGACCCTCACTCCCTGACCCAAAAATAGTCACTAAAAATAGACAGGTACATGTTATACAGGTGTGTTTCTTTCCATGTAATTTGTTAATGTATAATTACATATAAACAAATATATAAAATATTCTAAAGTACACATGTTCTTCAAAATTATAATCATGTTATACATATTTTTCTGTAACTTACCTATTTTACTTAATGTGATATATCTGATTTTTTATCGTATTTAATTAACTAATGTTTATTGGGCACAAATATTGCTCTTTAAGTGAATTTTCTGTTAACGTTGTCCACCTATCAATCTGCCTAATGCATCACAAAAATGAACACTATAGAGTCTGCAAATATTCTTGACTTTTCCCATGACTTTTACCTTCTTTCCCACAATACAGTGTTTTAATTTTTTTGATATTATTAATTAAAATTGTAGTTTTGCACATCCAAAATTATTACATAAAAATTTTATATTAAAATAAATAATAAATTACACCCATTAAGATGGCTGTTATTTTTTATTGAGAAAAAAGCAGGAAATAACAAGTGTCAGTAAGGATGTGGAGAAATTGGAAACTGTGCATTTGTTGGTGGGAAAGTGAAATGTTGCAGCCTTTGCAGAAAACAGTAAAGAGGGCCCTCAAAATATTAAACAGAATTACCATGGGATCCAGAAATTTCACTCCTGGGTATATGCCCAAAATAAGTGAAAGCAGGGACTGAAACAAGTATCTGCGCACCAATGTTCATAGCAGTATTATGCAGACTAACAATATTCTCTCCTTGACCAAGCTTTAGTTGTGCACCTCTAAACCCTCTTCTCAACTAGGTCTTGACCTTTGGACCCCCGTATTCATCTTTGCATAGCCTAACTTTAGCAAAAATTCTGCTAAGTCAATTTAGTAAGAATCCTCGCCTCAATTTCTGATCACCCCATACTGCCTTTAGCAAGGATCCTGGCCAGATCAGTTTAACCAGAATCCCTCTACTTATCCCTGATATTTCCTCTTTCTATTTTTTGTATAAATTATATAAATCCCAAGGAGGATTTATAGTTGTGTTCAGAATTGAGTCTAGTTCTACAGAGGTCTCTTTTTCCCTATAGCAAGTTTCTGATTTTTTTTTTACTACTAAAACTACTATACAACTCTGGTTTTCTTCAACAACAATAGCCAAAAGATGGAAACAACCCAAATGCCCATAGACAGATGAATGGATAAGCAAAATATGGCATATTTGTACAACAGAATTTTATTCAGCCTTTAAAAAATTAAATTCTGATGCATGCTCCAATAAGGATGAACCTTGAAAATCTTATGCCAAGTTAAAACAAGCCAGACAAAAAGGGACAAATACTATATGATTCTACTTATGTGAGGTACCTCAAGTAGTGAAATTCATAGAGACAGAAAGTAGAATGGTGGTTGCCAGGGGCTGGGAGGAGGAAAGAATAAGAAATAACTGTTTAATGGGTATGGAGCAGGACAAAAAAAGTTATGGAGATGAATGTTGGTGATGGTCATACAACATTATGAATGTACTTAACACTACTAAATGATACACTTAAAAAGATTCAAATGGTAATTTTTATGTTATATATATTTGTTATATTATATATATTTCCTATATATGATATATATGATATATGATATATGATATATATGATATATGATATATGATATATATATATATATATATATATATATATATATATATGAGAGAGAGAAAGAAAAGAAGGGAAGGGAAGGCAAGGGAAGGCAAGGGAAGGGAAGGAACATGCCCATTGTAATAGAAATTGAGCAATACACTGGGGAGCATCAGGTGCTAGCCCCCAGGGAGATAAGAACACTCAGAGCCCTGGAGGCTTCAGGATACAAAGATCAAAGCTATAGAGTAATTCCATCTTTAACTCAGCCCACACTGGATAGGGATTTCTCATTAGGTTCACATATGCAAGAATAGCAGGAGGAATGGCTCACTGGGGCCATTTTAGGGACTGCCTATCACAGCATCATTTGCTTATCTCTATTTATTGCTTGCTGGGAATGCTTTCATATGTCACGAGACTTAGCCCTAGATAATTTGCAAATATTTACTCTAGCCATTTTGCACAAAATTTTCTGATTTTTTTTTTTTTGCCACACAGCATTTTAAGTTTTTCAGTAATATTATAAGTTAAAGTACTACAGCTCATTATTAAAAAAAAAAAAAAGCAATACCCCAGCCAGCATTAATTGCCCAAGGAGATTAGATCATTCAAAACCCTTGTGGCTTCAGGAAACAATAGGAAATCTTGAGAGTAATTTCAGATTTCACTACTGAGCAGGCATTTCTTGATTTACTTAACCATCTCCCAACTTCCTATAGCCTGATCTGAATTAACAGTTTAATAAATAACTTGAATAGCTGTTAAGATCAAGGGAGATCTTAGGAGCCTGGTGCTTAAATCCCTCACCCACAGAGTTTCCCAGGTGAGAGAGATGATGAAATCACAATGCCACATGAGCCATTCTATGAATCAGTGACTGGTTCTCTCACACTTTAGAAGAGTGACATATTGTCACCCATTGCTTGAGTCTATGGCCCAGATCATGGGCCTGGGTACACTTCACACTGTGTCCCCTTTGCTTTTAACTCAGCCCCCTCAGCTCACTGTGATTCTCTACGTGTTCTGTAAAGGGTAAATGGTACCTTTGTTTGATTGTTATTGTCTGCATCCATGATTCTCAAACTGTGGTCCCTGGACCAGCAGCATCAGTATTACCTGGGAACATGTTAGAAGTGCATATTCTTGGGCCTAACCTGATGTGACCCAGCAATTAGTGTTTATACATCCTATAGATGAAACAGAGTAAAGTTTCAGATCTTCTGCTCTAACCCAGAAATAACTGATTGAGTTTTATATGTTATCACCTCTCTGAGCCTCAGTTTCCTCAGTGGATGTAACAGATTCCCCTATTTCACCACAGTGGTGTGAGGAATAAATGGGAAATTTTTTGCAAATGTCATCTGTTGATAATTCTGTGTTGTAAAGTGAATTATCTCTTGGAGCTGGGAAAAAAATAGAAAATCTTTATGCCATTTTCTTTTTCCTTTTTAATGTGCTAAAACTATCCTAAAATAGTCTTTTAATATGTGCTTTCTTCATATTTCTTAACTACTAAGTGGAGAGGTTAGCTAAGAGTGGTGATTTGAGATTCTGCTTGACCAGAAATTCTGCTAGGATTTTTCCTAGAAGAAAAACAGCTTTAGGTTTTTCTGTGGCCTTAATTTTTGTTTTAATTTTTATTTTTAGTTACCAAGTATTTTAAACATTAATGTACAGAATATATTATTCATACAAGCACCCATATGTAAAAATAACTAGATTAAATACATGTTTATATTTTGCTGCATATGATTCAAAGTTACATTTAGAAAAAAACAAAAATGTAATAAAAAGAGCCAGTTCCCCACTAAAAATATGTGCTTTCTTGTCCTTTCTTTATCTTCTAGGTGACTATAATAGAAAATATAGTGAGAAAATCTATTTTTTAATGTCTGGCACACAGTAGGACTTTGTGACAAATGTTGGTCCTAGCCTACCCTGCTTTCTCTCTCACCTAGAAGACATGATTTTGATATAAACTACATAAAACATAGCTATCATACACAACACTGGAAAATGTAAGCAAAAATTAAAATATACATACATTTGCATTATTTATGAAGCTTTGGTGCTATATCTTTATTGCAGGATAAGTTCTGAGGGAGGAAAATACTCCCACCATTTCCTTTTATTCCAGGAGCTTATTTTCTCCTATTAGTTTAGCTCAAGTTTGACATTGAAGAGGAATCATTTCTGCCTTATCAAGGTGATAGAGGTTTATCAGTGTCCAGTCAGGGCATTGGTCAGGCAAAGTGGCAACAGACAACATGAGCCTCAGGGTTAATGCAAACATTGCCATCTTGCTTGGAACACTGTCTGTAACATACAAGCTACTCAGTAAATGGGAATGAATGAAAGTGACACCTGGGCTCAGTCTCTGAATGATCACCCATCTCCTCTTGCCAAGGGCTGCAATCATGATGACTTCTAGTAAATGGAAAAAAAGCAGATTCTGAGCACCTCTGTGTATCAGGCTTTGTCCTAGATGTTTGAGATACTTTAGTGAAAAAAAAACAAAGACTTTGCCCTCCATGCAGCTTATATTCTAGATTTGTAGAATACAGAGGAAGAAACTGACAATAAACAATGAATACCATATACACTATAATGTCAGTTAGTTACAAGTGCCCAGAAATAAATCCACATCTATAACTCATTTAATATATGACAAAGGAGACAAGAATATACAACGGGTTAAAGACAGTCTCTTCAATAAATGGCACTGGGAAAATTGGACGGATATATGCAAACAATGAAACTGGACCACCTCCTTACACCATAAACAAGAATAGACTAAAAATAGATTAAAGACTGAAACTAAGACCCAAAATCATAAAACTTCTAGAAGAAAACATAGGCAGTAAACTCTCTGATATTCCTACTAGTAATTTCTTTTCAGATATATCTCCTCAGGAAAGGTGAACAAAAAATAAATAAATAGCAGATAGAATTATTATTCCATTTGCATCTGGATGAATAGCTGATGCTAATTCTGGGGTATTTATGTACATACAATATAAGTCTAGAATATCTTATCATATTATTTAGCAAAGAAGCTCTCAAAGATTCCTTGGGTGAAGGAAGATCACGTCAAAAGAACACAGGACATAACCTGAAGTGATTTCCACTGGCCAAGGATAGAATTTGAGCATAAAAAAGATTATAATAGATCAAAACACATTAAATATGTTTTTAAAACTGTCAAGACAAGTGTCAGAAAATATATGCAAATTACTATTAAATATATGAAAAAAATTCAGCTTTATTCATAATAAAAGGAATATAAGTTAAATTAAAATGAGAGAGTTCCAGTCAAGATAGTAAAGCAGGTAAATGCTGTGCTTTCCTCTTCTCAAGACCACGTCAAAATTACAGCTAAACTACAGAACAACTATCATTGAGAATCACCTGAAAACTAGCTGAACAGAAGAAGTCTTACAACTGAGGACACACAGAACAGGCCACCTGGTAGGAAGGGCGGAGATGCAGAACAGGCTGGCCACAGACCCACATGTGGCAGTTGAGAATTGAGAGAGATAGCTGTGGAGGTCACCCTAGAGAAGCAAGGGGTCCCAGCCCCACACCAGGATCTGCAGCCTAGGGTTCCAGTACAAGGAAGAAAAGACCCCACAACATCTGTCTGTGAAAACCAGCAGATATTGTGGCAGAGACAGAGGTGGTTGTAATTCCACTTAAAGCACCCACACACAAATTTATTTGCTGACAGACTCCCTCACTCTGAGCTCTAGTGCTGGGGCAGTTGCTAGTAAAGCTCCAGGGACATAAGGGGAGGAACTGAGTTCTCTGGCTTCAGTGCCAGGGCTGAAGGGGCAGCTTTCTCCCAAACAGAAGTGCTGACAGAGGCCACTGTTTCTATGTTGAGCCCTCACACCCCCTGGCACAGAGACATAGGTGGTTGCCGTATCTGAGTCTCCAACAACCTGGTTAACACAGCTCACCCTGCCCTGGTGATTCCCTGAGGCCTCCGCCCACCCAAATTGTGGGCCTACCCAAGCTGCTTCCCATGGCTTTTCCATATAAATGGCCTGTCTTAGTTCATGCTGAAATCTTTCAAAAGTTCACAAAACCTAAACATACAGCATCTGGCCTGAATATGCCCCGTACATCTTGCTGAGCAGCCTCAAGCCCAGCACTAGTGACAATCAGCCTCGGTTTGCAGCTTAACCTCTCAAGGCACATCCAAGCCCAGCGAGGGTGATAGCTACCTGCTGATTGATTGGCAGCTCATGCCAGTTGGCCTAAGGCAGGGCACAAGCTGTGACTGAACTTGGCCTGCAGTGGGGTCCCTCCCAGGAGGCCCTGGCTTGCATACCTGGTGGCCAAATTTGGTCTGAGCCAGAGAATCATCTGGGGCCACATCCAAGGATGACACACCCAAAGGGCAGACTGGGCAGGTACTTAGCCCTGAGAAAGTGAATCCTGCTCCATGGGATTAGTCCCTGAACAACAGCTCCTACACTGTAGTCACCAGCTAGTCCTCACAACCAATCAGCCTGAGAGTCAGTCCCTCCCATTGACATGCAAACAGCAACCAAGGCTCAACTACAAGAAAGCACACACAACACATACAAAGTACATACCTGGAGTACCCAGCTCAGATGACCAGGGAGAATACACCACTGGGACCCACAGGATACCTACTATATAAAACTACTTGACTAAGACTGGGGGACTTAGTAGCCCTACTTAATACATATAAACAAACACAGGGAGGCAGCCAAAATGGGGAGACAAAGTAACCCATCCCAAATGAAAGAACAGAATGAAGCTTCAGAAGAACTAAACAAAATAGAGACAAGCAATCCATCAGGTGCAGAGTTCAAAACACTTTTTATAAGGATTCTCAATGAACTTAGGGGAAGAGTAGATGAACTCAGTGAGAACTTTAACAAAGAGATAGATGACATAAAAGTGGATATAGAAAACATAAAAAAAGAGCCAGTCAGAAATACGATAACTGAAATGAAGAATATCTCTGGAGGAATCAACAGTAGATTAGATGAAGCAGAGGATCAGATCAGTGATTTAGAAGATTAGTTAGCAGAAAACACCCAATCAGAGCAGCAACAAGAGAAAAGAATCCAAAAAATGAGGATAATTTAAGGGGCTTCTGGGACAACATCAAGCATACCGACATTCACATCATAGGGGTACCAGAGGAAGAAGAGAGAGAGCAAGGAATTCAAAACCTATTTGAAGAAATAATGACTGAAAACTTCCCTAACCTCGTGAAGGAAATATACAAGCCCAAATAGCACAGAGAGTCCCAAACAAGATGAACCCAAAGAGGCCCACACCACAAAATAAAAATGCTGAAAATTAAAGACAAAGGGAGAATCTTAAAAAGCAACAAGAGAAAGGTAATTAGTTACCTACAAGGGAGCTCCCATAAGACTGTCAGCTGATTTCTCAACAGAAGCTTTGCAGGCCAGAAGGATTGACACAAAATATTAAAAGTGATAATAAACAAGGACTCACAACCAAGATTACCCAGCAAAGTTATTATTTAGAATAGAAGGACAGATAAAGAGCTTCCCAGTCAAGAAGAAGCTAAAAGAGTTCATCACTACCAAAACAGTATTACAGGAAATATTGGAGGAACTTCTTTAAGAAGAAAAAGAAAGTATCAAAAATATGAATGATGAAATGGCAATAACCACAATTTATCAACAAGTACTTCAAATGGAAAAGAATTAAATACTCCAATCAAAAGATAAGGTGGCTGAATGGATAAGAAAACAAGACCTTTGCATATGCTGCCTACAAGAGACACTTCAGATTAAAAGACACACACAGACTGAAAGTAAAGAGATTAAAAAAAGGTATTTCATGAAAATGGAACTGAAAACAAAAATCTGGGGTAGCAATACTTATACCAGATGAAACAGACTTTAAAACAAAGGTTACAACAAGAGACAGAGAATGACCCAGTAATCCCACTTCTGGGTATTTATCCAAAGAAACCTCAAATCCTACTTTGAAGGGACATGTGCATCCATATGTTTATTGTGGCATTATTTGCAGTAGTCAAAATATGGAGGCAAACTGGGTATCCACAAATGGAGGAATGGATAAAGAAGAGGTGGTACATATATACAATGGAATATATTTAGCCATAAAAAGAATGAAATCTTGCCATCTGTAACAACGTGGATGGACACAGAAAGTATTATGCTGAGTAGAGTAAGTCAGACCAAGAAAGACAAATGCCATATGATTTCACTTACATGTGAAATCTAAAGAGCAAAATAAACTAACAAATGAAATAGAAACAAAATCATAGATACAGAGAATATTTTGAGGGTTGCCAGATGGGAAACTGGTTGGGGGAGGGAGGTGGGTGAAAAAGGAGAGAGATTAAGAGATACAAATTGGCAGTTTCAAAATAGTCATGGTGATATAAGGTATAGCATAAAGAATATAGTCAATAATATTGTAATGATTATGTGTGGTCTCAGATGGATACTAGATTTATCAGGGTGATCACTTTGTAAGATATAAATGTCTAATCACTATGTTGTACACCTGAAAGTAATATAATATTGTATGCCAAGTATAATTGAAAAAAATTTTTAATATTTTTTAATTGAAAAAAAAAAAAAACCCAGCTGTGTACAGAAAGCTTACAAGCTTCAACTCAACTAGCCATCCCTGATCTGACAAATTCTTGGACACCTGGAAGCACCCTTGGGGATTCCAAGAATATTTACAGAGGAATACACCATATTCTTGATATTCAAACTATAATCTGAGATTGAGTTGCATCAGAATCATCTGAGAGCTTGCTAGGAATTCAGAATATAGTTCCCACTCCAGACCTATTGGATTAGAGTCTACATTTCAAACAGATTTCCCAGATGATCTGTATACACATTTAAGTTTGAGAAGCACTGCTCTATAGAACATTGAATCATCTGAAACCAAACAGTTAAGCTCTTAGAGCCATAGAGTTTCGGATGTTAATGCTAAAAGCACTCCATAATAATAAATACTATTTATATACAACAAAAAAGATTTACGTTCATTTTGTCATTGAATCAAAAAACTCAACAATTTAGCCAATTAAAATCAACATGTGACGGAAACTTAAAAGCTCACCATCTGAAATGGGAAGCACCCTTATAAACACTATAGGCTTGGGAGTTAAACAAAGCCTGGATTTGAGCCCTACTTATTCCACTCACTGGTTGAGTGATCTTGAAAGAACAACTTAATATTTCTAAATATCCATTTCTTCCCCTATAAAATAGTGATAATAATAGTACTTTATTTTTAGAGTGGTGGTGAGAATTAAATAAGAAAACCTACATAAAGTGTCTGGTATGTGGTAGTTGCTCATTAATTAAAGTTCCCTTCCTCTCTGCTACATTCTTTCTGAAAAGAAATTAATATGGAATAAAACTAACAGCCCAACCATGCCTTGGAAAGCCTTTGAAAATTTAAGAACAAAAAGGAAAATTAGCACTATTTTGTATATGATGTGGTAAATTTAATATCATTTTTGTGTGCTACAATGAATTGGCCTCATGGAACTAGGGTTGAAAGTAAAACCATTACATTCTTTTCAAATGAATTGCTGAGATTTACTTTCAGTTTTTGGACTCTCTAGCTTACTATCAGAGATGCATATTATATTTGTCCATGCTCTCTGGGAAGCATGTTTTGGCCTGGTGTCTTTACCTGTCAAAATACAGATACAAGCACAGACAATCAAAAGGGAGTAAATACTGAGTAGCCAGTGGGCAACCCAGCCCTCAGATAGCCTTTCCCAATCTAGGACCACCACCACTGAAACTTCTCTTTACATTTGTTTCCTCATCTGATTGTTCTCTGACATGCCCAGCCCCACTTCCCACACAGTTCTATAAATACCAGGAGCAACTTTGTTAGGGTTTTGTTGTTGCTGCTGTTGCTGTGAGGAAACAACTACAATGATAGCACCAGCTTCCCCTCCCTTTAAGTATGGGTTGGACTTGATGACTCACTTGCAACTGAAAGAATATGGCATGAGCAGTGATATATGATTAGATCACAAAAGGCCTCACAACTTTCTGGCTTATCTCTCTCAGATCATTCACTCTGGAGGAAGCCAGTATTTGTGACATGAGGACACTCAACCAGCCCTGCGAAGAGATCTACATGGTAAGGAACTGAGGCATCTTGCAAACAGCTCTATGAGCCATTTTGAAAGTGGTTCCTTTAACTCCAGTCAAACCTTCAAATCACCACAATC
The DNA here is from genome assembly GCA_028627145.1 of Eidolon dupreanum. Lineage (NCBI taxonomy): Eukaryota > Metazoa > Chordata > Mammalia > Chiroptera > Pteropodidae > Eidolon > Eidolon dupreanum. The sequence continues at coordinate 58,115,716 of CM053505.1, read as the reverse complement.
CCAGTGGACATCTTAACTGCAACCTCATAAGAGACCTGGAGCCAGAATCACCCAACTTAGCCATTCCCAAATTCCTGACCCTCAGAAATATGTAAGATAATAAATAATTGTTGTTTTAAGCTGCTAAATTTGGGTAAGAGATAGCTAATAAGGAACTTTTCAAACAGTTTGCTTCACTCAAAAGACAGACATATATACTACTAGAGGCAATATATTAAACTGCCATTCTATGTCCCCTGGTATTGTTTAACAATTCTTCCCATAGGAGATATCACATGGCTGCTCTTTTTTGTGTATTACTTCATCAACTTTTGTGAAGGCTATAGTATTTATTTAGGGGTGAAACTGGATGAGCAAAATTAACACACCTGAAAGTATAAGAAACCAATCAAGGAGGGGCTGAAATATATGTTCAAAAAGAACCAAGAGATGAGAAATCAGGGTGGCTGGAGAAGTAAAAAGTTGTTTCAAATAGGAGGTAAAACATTTTCAGTATATTCTGCAGAGAATAAAATTGTTTTTCTAACTAACAAAAAAGTAAACTAATATCAATTGAGAAATACTAATTTGGAAACAAATGGAAGAGTCAGCATTATATGTAGCAAATTTTCCTATCTAACTCACATAAACTTCTGTAAATTTGAAGATACTGTTGTAACAGTTGGTGGACTATTTGTCCTTGATCTAGTCAGCAGTGAGAGCTTCTAGAACAGAAGGAAAATATGTCATCGCAATCCATAAACAATAAAGCCAACTGTTAATTGAAAATATGTACTGAGCACCTACTGTGTGCCAGGCAAGGGACTCTGCTTGGAAAGAGGTAACTTACTTTAACTACCCCTTATTTTGTAACTCCAGCCTATCTACAGACCCCTCCTCCTCAGGGTAGGAACCCCAGGCCCACACCCTCTTCTTCTTCCTCCTTGACATCTTTCTTTCACAAAATAAATAAGAATATGAACAAGGAATCTGGAAAGAGAACTGGAAAAGGTGAAGCAAATTCATGCCATTGCCACAAATGGGACTGCATAATAATAAACATCATTTATATAACATGAATTTAAACTAAAGATATATATATATATATATATATATATATATATATATCTTCATTTCCTCCACCCTTCTCTAATTTCCAGCAACCTGTTTTTTGTTTTTGTTTTTGTTTTTGTTTTACTAAAGATAAGGCTGATTCTCTCCCTCCTGGAGACCATTTCTTCTTCTCTAAAATAAGAGTAACAATGCTCCCTCAAGGGGTTAATCTGAATATGTGAAGATGTCATGAGTATGAGGGCCAACCCCTGTGAAAATTAAACCCTAGCATGTTAAAGGAGTGTGGGAAATGTGGAGGCTCTTGAGGGAACAGAAAATGGTACAGTTCTCCAAAAGCACAGAGGGCTTGGTAAAGAGAAATGGAAAATGTCATCTGGATCCATGCGATGGAGAGCCAGCCAAGGACTCTACAAATAATGTTAGAAAATCCAACCTAATTAATATACTATTGGCTGGAGCAGGCATAGGGATACTTCTGCATAAGTATGTCAAAAATAATGTTATTTCAAGTCATAATGACATACAAATGTTATCTTTTGTCTCCTTCCACTTATTTCATGGTCATATTTCTCGTGTTTAATATACATCCTGTCTTATTTTCTAGAATTCTAACTCCTAAATTTAATGCTATGTAAAGCTGTGTACATATATAATTTGCATTTTACTCACAACTTTATGACAGCAATGTTGTTTCAAGACCTTGAGGGATAGAGAGAGATGACATCCAAGGTAAGTGGTATATCCTTCTGTTGATAAGCAATAGGATGCCTCTGAGAGTGTCTGGGTGATGAGATCACAGCCAGCTTAAGGAAAACTGATACAGGCAGCTGTGAGCTGTTAGATAAATTATTCTGACACTTGTTAAAATGGTAAGGAAGACTTTATTCAAGACTATTGCAGTAGGGGAGAGAGATTGAACTCAACTCTAAATACAGTAAAGACAGCTGAGAATTTACAGCCGGTGAGTAGAGCAAGGGGGTTAGTGGATGGAAAATTACTAAACTAAGAGGAAACAACAGTGGATGGAGGAATTCTTGCTAAAGGCAGGCCAAGGACTTAGACATCAAGGAACATGTTCAGACATCATGATCAAATATCAAGGGTCGGGGGGATTCTTGCTAACCTGACTTAGCAGGATTCTTACTAAAGGCAGTCCAAGAGCAACAGGCCAAGGTCATTGCCTATAATGAGAAGGGGGCTCAGAGGAGCCTGACAAAAGTTTTATCAAGGAGAGTGTCTTTGCCAGGGCACAGTGGCCTGAAGAGAGAATGACAGAGGTGAGGGGAAGTCTGAAAAGCCTTTACAGAGGTAGAGTACTGGGGGTATGGGTAGGGGTTGCTCTTTCTGACTCGCCTTTCCTACATGTAGACAGGTCCCTTGATGAAGGAAAGGAGGAAAACAGATCATCTGAGAGACATCCTCTTAATGACTTCTAGGTGTCCAGTCATGTGTCATTGAGCAGTGTGGTAATCCACATCCTAATCCCCAGAACCTGTGAATGTTAGCTTATCTGGGAAACAAATCTCTGTGAATGTAATTAAATTAAGGATTTTGAGATGGGGAGATTATCCTGGATTATCTGGGTGGAGCCTAAATACAGGAAGGGGCAATGTGACCATGGAGATAGAAATTGGAGTGATGCAGGCACAAGCCAAAGAATGCTGACAGCCACCAAAAGCTGAGGAGAGGCAAGGAACAGATTCCCCCTTAGACCTTCCAGAAGGTCTAAGCCCTGCCAATACCTTGATTTTGTCTCAGTGAAACTGATGTTGAATGTCTGGCCTCCAGAACCGTGTGCATATAAATTTCTGTTCTAAGACACCAAGTTGGTAGCAATTTGTTACAGCAGCCTCAGGAAATTAATATGTCAGAAGAGCAGTAGAAGTTGGTTGAACCTCAGGGCTATCACCAATATTGTCTTCCTGCCTGTCACATACCAGCCACTCAGTATTTGGTCATGAATGAATGGAGGTGACTACTGGGCTCTGTTTCTGGGTGAGTACTCACACCATACTTTCAGGAAGAAAGTCTGTCTCAGTGGGCTCTGAGAGTTCCTTGTCTTGCCCCTGCCCCATGCGGCTCCTCCTCTTTTTTTCTGCAAAGTCATGCCTGCCCGTCCCTCCTGGTCTCTTTCTTACCTCTCTAAATTCAGGTTTAAATTCAAAGGTTTAAGATGTGGTTCCATAGTGTAATAGTTAGCACATCTGCTTTACACGCAGAAGGTCCTGGGATCACACCCCAGTGGAGCCACGGTTCATGGTCTGCAGCCATGCCACCCTGAATAAGCCCAATATCTGATTTCAGAAGCCAAGCAGGGTTAGGCCTGGTTAGTACTTGGATGGGAGACCACCTAAGAAGACCAGGTACTGTAGGCATAAATAATAATAAATAATAAAAATAAATAAATTCAAAGGTTTATAAGATACATGGTAATTCTGGGGATACCAGAATTGATATAATGATGATTGTTCCCTGGCAAATGGATCTACTACAAGTCAATGAATGTTATTAGCTGAATGTGGAATTTACTTAATGTGTGATGGCTTACTACATGTATCAAACTGGAACAACATCATGCAACACTATCATCACTATCTCCATGTAACAGATGAGGAAACAGTCTCAGATATATTTTCACATCCAAAGTCATAGAGCAAATAAAAGACTGAAACAGGAGGCTAACCTACATCTGTCTGACTGCTAAGTACTAATTACTTCCTTCTAAAATGGAATCCATTATAACAGATTGCAAAAACCATAGTTCCACTCCCCAGGGCCTCCACTAGCACCTGTGTAACTTGGAATGGCCCCTGAAATCTAAATTTCAGAACCAAATAATCCCCAAATGTTAAGCCCCAAATGATAAAGAAGCAACTAGAGTTCTGCTCCCAACCCCACCCCCAACTCTCACATACATGTGTGTGAATTTTCACACTAGCATATTCCTTGCCTGTGCAGCACACGTGATCTACTCCTTATCCTCCTTATTCTCCATGGCTTTCTCTGTCATTCATGTGCCTCAGGCAAATCTTTCTGGGACAAGCCTTTTGGTCAGGGTTGAGCCAAAGCCTGTGCATTCCTAGAATGTATCCATTCTCCCATCACTGGGTCTCAGGAGCTTTACACAGGTCTCCTATATTCAGAACTGGGCAGGATGGGGATATGTGCCCAGGGCAAAGAAGGGGCACAAGAAAAGAGGGGGGCATGGCATGACAAAGCTGATAGTCTGACATCCAGGGGTCATTTCTTTGCTGAATTTACCAAGTCTTCAACATAGTGGGGGTCAGAAAGCTGCTTTGTAGCATGGATGTCTTCCTTCAAGGGCTAACTCATATGCCAATACTCAGAAACCTACTGGAACTGAGCAGATTCGAAAGACTGCGAGAAAGACTTGCACAAGTCTACTTGTGTGTGGTCTGTGGAGCCTCCTTGGAAGGTACTCATGATTCATATATTTGGTGGGAACCTAGAAAGCAGTTGGTGGACAGACACCCCTGAAGTAACTGGTGAAATGGACTCAATGGAAGTCTGTCTACTGAGCAGAGGCTCAGGAGTCTCCAGGAAATGATTCAAGCTGTGTCCACTGCTTAGGACAAGGTATATCTGGAGAACTTGTGGGGATGACTGGCATAAGACTATTTAAGGTCATAATGGGTATGGAAGGGTCTTCTGCAAAAGCAAATTCATCTGGGGGAGAAAAAGAGCCAAGCACAATGAACTCAGCCAAAAAACAAAGCTTCATCATTAAGAGAATATAGCTATTGTAATGGCAGCACTGGGATTAGGACTCTTCTTGGTGCCTGTTCCAATACCTCATGATTTAGCGGAGGAAAATGGTTCGGAAATAATTGCCAAATAAATTACAGCGATTCTCAGAAGTTGTTTCTCAGTGCCCATCTCTTCTTTCAGAAGCCGAACATTCTTTTTTTCAGAGGGCGGTTATCTGGTGGGTGGTGTGTTCTATGCATGTGTCTCTGCAGATCACTGCTGGGAGGCAGTGGCCACACACAGGCTCCAGGCACAACCTAAACTGGTCACTT
>CM053505.1:58089127-58110123 GCA_028627145.1 Eidolon dupreanum | reverse complement strand
CTAACCTGGTGACCCCTGGGACATGCCTGCTTTGCATTCACAAGACTGAATTTCCACCAGTGTGGGAGCGGGTTGCGCAAAGGCCCTTGTGACTCTCCCAGCTTGGTATCAGGCATAGTGAGTGGAATTTCATTTAATCAGTGGTTACCTCTTTTGCAATAGTCCTCCAGGCCCATTTTGGAGAAATCTTCCTTTTTGCTGACAGCTTAGGAATTCTCCCTGATGGAAAAGGATCTTGATTTGGAAAAGAATTTGCAATGCATTTTCTTATCAATTTGCCGGCGGGGTGCGGGGGAGATACAGAAGATGTGCCATGCTTACAGATAAGATGGTGTCTGGTTAAGAGGCCTCCTTTGTAGTTGGATGAATGGGTGAATGAAGAAATCCATGCAGAAGCCCATGGTTCTGAGCATCAGAATCACTTGCAGGGCTTGTTAAAACAGATTGTTGCACCCCATCTCCAGAGTTTCTGATTCAGTCAGTCTGGCATGGAGCCTGAGATTTTGCATCTCTAACAGGTGAATGAGAGAATCATGAGCTTGGAACCAGCTACTCTGAGGGGTTTGCATGCAGGCTCTGTCTTTTAGCAATTATGTGAACTTCTAAAATGTTTGGGACTTGTTGAGGCTTAGCTTCATTTTCAGTTAAGTTAGGATTATGAGTCTTATCTCACAATAATGTTGAGAACATTAAATGAGAAAACCTCTGGGAAGCATTTGACACAGTGTCAGACACACAGTGGGCATTTAGAAAATGTTAGTTCCTTTCACTTCCTACCCTCTGCTCCACTGTCCTCATTTTGATGTTTTCTAAGAAGAAGACTCTAAGGTAAAATGTTCTCTGAGATGGTATCAAGGGTATAAGACCCAGTCTGGTCTTTGCCATAATAGTCCAAGATGCATAAAGCAAGTGGATTTTGCAGGAGAATAATCTTATTGGTATCATGATTAATCACTTCTTCTAGGTCCTGCCTTATTTTCTCCACTCAATCTGTACTTCTCCACATGAAGTAATTTATCAGGCAATAGTAATAATAACTGACATTTATGGAGCACATCCTATGTACCAAACACTGGGATTGATTTGTAGGCATTTTTTTTCATTTAATCACCTCCATAACCCCTGTCTTACACCACTCACAAAAGTGAACTTGAAATGTATAAAATACTTAAATTTAATACCTGAAACTGTAAAACTACTAGAAGAAAACATAGGGGGAATGTTTCTTGACATTGATCTCAGCAGCAATTTCCTGGAAATGATAGCAAAAGCATGAGCAACAAAAGCAAAAACAAATAATTGAGACTACATCAAACTGAAAAGCTTCTGCACAGTAAAAGAAACCATCAACAAAATGAAATAGTAATCTACAAAATGGGAGAAAATATTTGCAAATCATATATCTGATAAGGAGTTAATATTCAAAATATATAAAGAACTCATATCTCACTAGCAAAACATAAACTAACAACCTGATTAAAAATGGGTGGAGGAACTGAATAGACAGTTCTCCAAAGAGGTCATACAAATGGCTAACAGGTTCACGAATAGATGTTCTACATCATTATAGCATCAATGAAATGGAAATCAAAACCACAATTAGATATCACCTAACACCAGTTAGAATAGCTACTATCAAGAAGACAAGAGACAATAGCTGCTGGCAAGAGTGTGGAAAAAAGGAAACCCTAATTCACACTTGCTGGGAATGCAAACTGCTACAGCCATTATGGAAAACAATATAAATTTTTCTCAAAAAATTAAAAATAAGACAACCATATGATTCAGCAATCCAACTTCTGGGTATGTATCCAAAGAAATTTAAACCAGGATCTCATGGAGATTTCTTCACAACCATGTTCATTGCAGCATTATTTGCAATAGCCAAGATATGAAAACAATCTAAGTGTTCATCAACAGATAAATGAATAAATAAGATGTGATATATATAATACTATTCAGCCATGAAAAGTGGTGGTCCTGCTGTTAGCGACAACTTGGATAAAACTTGAGGGCATTATGCTAAGTAAAATAAGTCAGACAGAAAGACAAATACTGTGAGATATCACTTATATGTGGAATCTAAAAAAAAAACTCAGAGAAACAGAGAGTAGAGTGGTGGTTAGCAGTAGCTAGAGGTGGGAGAAATGGAGATATTGGCCAAAGGCTATAAACTTCCACTTATAAGATTAACAAGTTGTGTAGATCTAATATACAGCATGGTGATTATATCTAATAATACTGTATTATATACTAGAAAGTTGCTAAGAGAGTAGATCATAAATGTTCTCACCACAAAAATGGAAATTGTGTCCACCAAGATTGTGGACTAGGTAAAAGCAAGGTTCGCCTCCTCTCAGGACCAAATTAAAATAACAACTAAATTATAAAATAATCAAAGTGGAGAATCACCTGAAGTCCTGCTGATCATAACACATATGTCTGTTGATATAAAGAAGCCACACTGAAGCCAGTAGGAGGGGCAAAGACGTGAATTTGGCTAGGCCAACACCCGCAGATGGTGGGGGAACACCAGGAGGGAGAGCACAGCTGCAGAGGCTCCTCTGAAGTAGAGAGAGGACCTGGCCCCATACAGGGGCTCCCAAACCCAGGGTCCCAGCCCAGGGAAGAAGAGTTTCCAGAAATATCTGACGGATACAATCAGCGGGGATTCTGGCCGTCTGGATGAGCTAGAAGGAGACTGAAATCCCAGATGCTTCTTTTAAGGGCCTACGCACAGACTTTCTTGCCTGCGCGCATACACCCTGGGCACTGCCAGAGGGACAAAGGCTCAAGCAAGATTCATACAGAGAAAGATTGCATTACGTGGCACCAAAGCGAAGGCTGAAGCGGCAGCCACCATTGTGCTTTAGTTGGGCCCCATCTAGAGCAGTTTACAGATGTGCGCAGCTTGCCTCCCCCACTCCCTGCACCACCAATTCTGAAGCTACATTGGCCCAGGGATATCAGCCCACCCTACCCAACTCGCAAATTCCCCAGGGCTTTTGTTGCCGGGAGGCTGCCCCTGCCCTGCCCCTTTTCAGGCCAAAAATTCAGTGAAGGCATCGGACCTCAGCCAGTGATGTGTGCGCATTTCGGGGAAAACAGTTTCGGGAGGCTCACTGCTGCCAACATGAGCTTAGGCAGATCACAGGTATCTGTGGGCCTGTCCCAAAAAGCAGCTGGTCTTGCTGTGATTTCTGACTTTTGCAGGAACCCGCGGACAAAGAACTTGCAGCTAAACTGAGGCTGTATTGGCCTGACAACCCATGTCTCCCTGAGACCATACCCCAGCCAACCCACAAATTGCCTGCAGCTGCCTATTGATAGGCAACCACCCCCACCCTACCCCCTTTCCAGGGCTGCACATTCCGGGTAGACAACAGACCTTGGCTAGTGCAGTGTGCAAATTTCAGGGAAAACAGTGGCAGGCAAATTACTGCTGCCAGCATGAGATACAATATTACTTGGGTGGATTGCAGGGTTCCATGGGCCCATATCAGATGGCAGTGGGTCTTGTAGTGGACTGTGATTTTTTGTGGAAACCTGCAGATCCAGAACTGGCAGCAAATCTAGTGCTATATAGGCCTGATGCCCTATGTCTCACTGAGACGCTGCCCGACCCAACCCACAAATTACCTGTGGCAAGCTTGTTCCCAGGCAACCCAGTCCCATCCTGTGCTTTTCTTGGGACACAATTTTGACAGTAAACAACGGCAGTCAGTTTGTGCAGCCCATGCAAAGCCCATGCATCCTGGAAGAGACTTTCAGTGTCAAGCCACAAACACCTGCCCATAAGCTTCAGTAATTCTCGAATAGCTCTCAAGTGTTTATAGGCCTGAAGTGGGCACCAGCTGGCCTTGCTGCCATACGAGACTTGTAAGGGAAGCCAGCGAGAGAAAGAGTGCTGGCATGTAAACGGACACTGCAGTGACAAGGGGAAATCTGCTCAATATATCCAGGTGATTCTCTGGGTCATGGCACCACCCAATGCACATATCACCCAGAAGTTTTTCCATTTGTGGAGTCTTATGGGCAACTGATAGGCAGCCTCAGGTCTTGAGAAGCACTGGTCCTTCTGCTAAAGTGCCCCAGGCCCGGTACTGGGGTTAACCCAGCCATGACTTACAGTGTTGTCTTCTTCACTTATCTACAGATCCAGCATAGGCAACAAACATCTGCAGGTCACTTTGTAGTTCTTACCAGGTAGCCCCAAGCAATCAAAGGCAGCAGCTGACCTTGGCCTACTGGGGAGCCTCTTCCCAAGGAGCCACAAAACCAACATATTTGGAGACTGGCACCAGACTACAATAGAGTAACTTCTGACTAGCCCCATTAGTGGTACACATAAAGGGTGGCTGCAACAAGTACACAAGCCTGCTAGGGCAAATTCCACTCAGTAGGGTCAGCCCCCACACAGCAACTCTTACCCTGTGGGTGCAGCCAATTCCCACAGTTAGTCACCCTGAGTGTTAATCCCATCCACTGATGTGCTAACACCAATAAAAGCTTAGCTACAACAGAAGATCACATACAACTCGCACAAAGATCACATTCAGAGCCCCAGCACAGGTGATTAAGGAGAGTGTGCCATTGGGCCACACAAGACACCTTCCACATAAGGCCATCTGGCCAAGGCTGAGAGATGAAACAAATCTTTCTGACACACAGAAATGAATACAGAGAGTCTAAAAAAATGAGAAAGCAAAGAAACGTGCCATGAATGAAACAGGAGAAAACTCCAGAAAATAATCAAAATGAAATAGAGACAAGCAACCTACCAGAGACAGAGTTCAAAAGAATGGTTATAAGGATGCTCAATGAACTTAGGGGGAAAATGGATGAGTGCAATGAGAACCTCAACAGAGAGATAGTAAGCATAAAAAAGGACATAGAAACCATAAAAAAGAACCAGTCAGAAATGAAGAATACAATAACTGAAATGAACACACTAGAAGGATTCAACGATAGATTGAATGAAGCAGAAGATCAAATCAACAAATTGGAAGACAAAGTAGCAGAATACACCCAATCAGAACAACAAAAAGAAAAAAAAAAGATTTTTTTAAAAATGATGACAGTTTAAGAGGCCTCTGGGACAGCATGCAGTATAACAATATTCACATCATAGGAATACCATAAGGAAAAGAAAGGAAGCAAGGGACTGAGAATCTATTTGAAGAAATAATGACAGAAAACTTCTTTACCTAACCCGGAAAAGGAATTAGACATATAAGTTCAGGAAGCACAAAAAGTACCAAAAAAGAGGAATGCAAACAAACCTACACCAAGACACAACATAATTATAATACCAAAGGTCAAAGACAAGGAAAAAACCTTAAAAGCAGCAAGAGAAAGGCAGCTGGTTGGTTATAAGGGTACATCCATAAGAATGTCTGCTGATTTTTCAACAGAAATTTTGCAAGCCAGAAGGGACTGGCAAGAAATATTCAAAGTTATGGAAAACAAAAATCTACAACCATGAATACTCTACATGGCAAGGCTATCAATTAAAATGAAAAATGAAATAAAGAGATCCCCAGACAGAAAAAAAGCTTAAGGAATTCATCACCAACAAGCCAGCATTACAAGAAATGTTAAAGTGTCTTCTGTAAAAAAAGAAGGGTGAAAAAGAAAATAGAGATAACAAATGTGAATAATAAAATGACAGTAACAATGTACCTATCAGTAATCACTTTAAATGTAAACAGATCAAATGCTCCAATCAAAAGGCATAGTGTAACTGAATGGATAAGAAAACAAGACCCATGCATATGCTGTCTACAAGAGACCCACATCAGATCAAATGACAGAGGCTGAAAGTAAAGGGATAGAAAAAGATATTTCATGCAAATGGAAATGAAAAATAAAAGCCGGGGTAGCAATACTTATGTCAGACAAAATAGACTTTAAAACAAAGGCTACAATAAGAGACAAGGAAGGGTAATACATAATGATAAAGGGATCAATAAATCAAGAGTACATAACCTTAGTAAACATATAGACACCTAAAACAGGAGCACCTACACATATAAAGCAATTGTTGACCAACATAAAATGAGAAATCAACAGTAATACACTCATAGTAGGAGACTTTAACACCCCATTGACACCAGTAGACATCTTGCAGACAGAAAATCAACAAGGAAACAGTGGGCTTAAATGATACACTAGACCAAATGGATTTAATAGATATTTTCAGATTGTTTTTCCCCAAAGCAGAAAATATGCATTCTTCTCAAGTGCACATGGTTCGTTTTCCAGACAGACCACATGTTAGGCCACAAAACAAGTATTAATAGGTTTAAGAAGACTGAAATCATATCGACTGTCTTCTCTGATCACAGTGGAATGAAACTAGAAATTAACTACAAGAAAAAAACTGGAAAATACACAAACACATGGAGGCTGAATAACATGCTACTAAACAATGAATGGGTTATTAATAAGATCAAGGAAGAAATCAAAAGATATCTAGAGACAAATGAAAATGAAAACACAACTACTCAGATCTATGGGAAACAGCGAAGGCAGTCCTAAGAAGGAAATTCATAGCAATACAGGCCTACCTCAAGAAACAAGAAAAAGCTCAAATAAACAATCTAACCATACATGTAAAAGAACTAGAAAAATAACAGCAAACATAGCCTGAAGTGAATAGAAGGAAGGAAACATAAAGATCAGAGTGGAAAGAAATGAAATAGAGTCTAAAAAACAATACAAAAGATTAATGAAACCAAGAGCTGGTTCTTTGAAAGGATAAACAAAATTGACAGACCCTTAACCAGACTCAACAAGGAAAAAAGAGAGAGGACTCAAATAAATAAAATCAGAAATGAAAGAGGAGAAATAACCACAGACTCCACAGAAATACAATGGATCATAAAAAAATACTACAAGCAATTATATACCAACAAATCTGACAATCTGGAAGAAATGGATACATTCCTAGAAAATTACAATCTCCCAAGACTGAGTCAAGAAGAAACAGAAAATCCGAACTAACCAATCACTACCAATGAAATAGAATTAGTAATCAAAAGCCTCCCAAAAAACAAAAGTCCTGGACCAGATGGTTTCATAGGCGAATTTTATCAAACATTCAAAGAAGAATTAACACCTATTCTACTCAAATTATTCCAAAAAATTCAAGAAGAGGGAACACTCCCTAACTCCTTTTATGAAGCCACCATTTCACTGGTTCCAAAACCAGACAAAGACATTATGAAAGAAAGAAAGAAAGAAAGAAAGAAAGAAAGAAAGAAAGAAAGAAAGAAAGAAAGAAAGAAAGAAAGAAAGAAAGAAAATTATAGGCCAATATCCCTCATGAACATTGATGAAAAAATCCTCAACAAAATATTAGCAAACCAAACTCAGCAAGACATTAAAAACATTATACACCGTGATCAACTTGGATTTATTCCTGGGATGCAAAGTTGGTTCAATATCAGCAAATCAATTAATATGACACACCACATTAACAAATTGAAAGATAAAAATCATATAATCATATCAATAGATGCAGAAAAATCATTTGACAAAATCCAGCATCCATATATGATAAAAATTCTCAGCAAAGTGGGACTAAAGGGAACATACCTCAACATAATAAAGGCCATATATGTCAAACCTACAGCTAACATCATACTCAATGGGGAAAGGTTAAAAGCGTTTTCCTTAAGATCAGGAACAAGACGAGGATACCCACTTTCATTACTTCTGCTCAACATTGTATTGGAAGTCCTAGCTACAGCAATCAAAAAGAAAGAGACATAAAAGGTATCCAAATTAGAAAGGAAGAAGTAAAACTGTCATTATTTGCAGATAACAGGATACTATATATAGACAACCCTAAAGATTACACACACACACACACACACACACACACACACACACACACACAACTGTTAGAACTGACCAATGAATTCAGTAAAGTAGCAGGATACAAAATCAATATTCAGAAGTCAGTGGCATTTTTAAACACCAATGATGAACCTTAGAAAGAGAAATTAAGAAAACCATTCCATTTACAATTGCAACAAAAAAATAAAATACCTAGGAATGAAATTAACCATGGAGGTAAAAAGCCTGTTCTCAGAAAATTGTAAGGCATTGAAGAAAGAAATTGAAGAAGATACAAATAAGTGAAAGCATATACCATCCTCATGGGTAGGAAGAATCAACATAATTAAATGGCCATACTACACAAAGTAATCTATAAATTCAATATAATCTCTATCAAAATACCTATGGCATTTTTCAGAAAGCTAGAACAAATAATCCTAAAATGTATATGGATCCATAAAAGAGCCAAATAGCCACAGCAATCTTGAGAAAAAAGAACAGAGTTGGAGGTATCACACTACCTGATATCAAACTATACTACAAGGCTACAGTAATCAAAACAGCATGGTACTAGTATAAAAACAGATACAATGATCAATGGAACAGAATAGAGAGCCCAGAAATAAATCCACTTCTATAACTCATTTAATATATGACAAAGGAGGCAAGAATATACAATGGGTTAAAGACAATCTCGTCAATAAATGGCACTGGGAAAATTGGACAGATATATGCAAAAAAAAAAAAAAATGAAACTGGACCACCTGCTTACACCATATACAAGAATAGACTAAAAATAGATTAAAGACTGAAGTGTAAAACTCAAAACCATAAAACTTCTAGAAGAAAACATAGACAGTAAACTCTCTGATATTGCTAGTAGTAATTTCTTTTCAGATATATCTCCTAGGGCAAAGAGAACAAAAGAAAAAAGAAACAAATGGGACTACATCGAACTAAAAAGTGTTTGCACAGCAAAGGAAACCATCAACAAAACAAAAAGACGACCTACTGAATAGGAGAAGATATTCTCTTATAATATATCTGATAAGGAGTTAATTTCCAAAATATATAAAGAACTAATACAACTCAACAGCAACAAAAACAAACAACCCAATTTAAAAATGGGCAGAAGGCCTGAATAAATATTTCTCCAAAGAGGAAATACAGATGGCCAATAGGCATATAAAAGGATGCTCAAAGTCACTAGTCATCAGAGAAATGCAAATTAAAACCACAATGAGATATCACCTCGTACCTGTCAAAATGACTATCATCAATAAATCAAAAGTCAACAAGTGTTGGCCAGGATAAAGAAAAAAGGGACCCCTCATACACTGTTGGTGAGATTGCAAATTGGTACAGCCATTATTGAAAACAGTCTGGAGGTTCCTCAAAAAATTAAAAATGGATCTACCTTTTGACCCAGCAATTGCACTTCTGGGTATTTATTCAAAGAAAATCAAAACAATAATTTATAAAGATCTGTTCACCCTATATTGATGGCAGCACAATTTACAATAGCCAAGACACAGAAGTAATCTAAATGGTCATCAACAGATGATTGGATAAGGAAGTTATGGTTCATATATACAATGGAATATTACTCAGCCATAAAAAATAAAATCCTACCATTTGCAATGACATGGATGGACTTAGAGGTTATTGTGCTAAGCAAAATTAGTCAGGCAGAGAAAGATAAATATCATATGATTTCACCTATAAGAGGAATCTAAGGAACAAAAAGAACAAACTAATCAAAAACAGACCACAAATATAGAGGACAATCTAGTGATGCCCAGAGAAGAGGGGTTTTGGAGCCCGGGAGAACAGAGTGAAAGGTTAAATAAGTAGTTGATAGATGGTCATGGGGATGGAGAGCACAGCATAGGGAATGCAGTCACCCGTAATGTATTGGCAAGGTTTAGAGCCAGAGGGGTAATAATCAGGGGGATCATTTCATAAACTATATAAATGTCTAACCAGTGTACTGTATACTTGAAACTAATAAAATAAAATAAAATGTTTTAAAAAAAGACCTGATGATAAAAGACACAGGAAGTTATCTTCATAAAATATAACATTTTTTTAAAAATTGTAATTACTTGACAAGATGTAGGTGGATGGCAATCATTTTGCAATATATAAATGTATCCAATCTACATGTTGTGCATGTTAAACTTACACAATGTTATGTGTCAGTTTTATCTCAATAAAGCTTGGGGAAAGATTATATATCCAAGATTTGTTTTCTAAAACTGGAGAAAAATTTGCCAAAATGTCAACAGTTATTTCCTCTGGCATATGTATGTCTGTACTTTCATAACTTTCTACAAAGAACACTGTTACTACTTCATAATCAGCAAATATAAATTATTTGCAAAACTAGGAAAAAGTAATCATTATATCTGCCTTTAAGGAATTTGGTACATAAATTTTTTTAGGCTTTTTATATTTTTTAATTTTAATTTTTCAATTACAGTTCACATTTAATATCATATAGTGGTTAGACATTTATATAATTTATGAAGTGATCCCCCTGATAAGCCTAGTACTCACTTGGCACCATACACAGTTATTACAACATTATTGACTATTGTGTATGTGAAGTACAGCATAGGTACAAAAACTTTTGTAAGACCAAATGTGAGGCAATTCCTTAACTTTTTATCAGTGGTTTAGGAAACATTGCGTAATAGAGCCATAAAACAATGCTCAAGGCTGAATATGAAAACATGTATTAAGGTACATCTCTGTAGAAGGCATAGTTAATCTTTAATACAAACCTTGGTCATAGTGATAGATTTGTGTACTCATTCTGATTTGCCTCACCCATATACACTGTATATCCTGACAGCCCCTCTGAAATGGTGAAGAGGTCCAGTTTCAAGTCTGACCATCCCAAGTGAATAAGATATCCTTACAGCATGGGAGAAAATAAACATATACTAAAATGTAGGGTTTGGATACAGAGACAAGCATGACCATCTGAGACCCAGGAGTACAGAGAGTAGGAGAGCAGGCACATCTAAGCCTCAGACCCTTCAGGGTTGCACCTCCAGGGTGGCCCTCCAAAATGCTGCTGCCTAGGGCTGAGAACTAGGAATCCTCTTGGGGGTTAATGAACTTCTTGGGGTTTCATTGTTCTGACACAGTCCATGCTCAGTATATATTTTTTTCTTCCTTCTGAGACACTATCCCCACTTCTACCCTAACCCTGAAGCTGCTCACTCCTAACACAAGTCCCTATAAGGGTCATGCTTCACTCATGGAGGATAAATGGTTCCACTCTGGAGTTAACTGTCACACCTCACATGAGGCCTAGCACATCATCAGTGCTGAATAAATATTTGTTGAATGAATGAACAAATGGATGGATAGGTAGATGGATATTTGGCCAAAGCTTTGTCTAGAGATTATGGACCATCACTGTTTGATTTGCTTTTATGGATAAATTGAATGGTTTTGATTTCAGGCAGACACCTTGGTTGATGGTGATTGCAATGGGGCTGAGATAGAAAAAGGCTAATCTATTCATCACATGTTCTTTATTCAAATATAAAGCAAAAATCAAGTAGCCTTATCTCTTAAATCCAATAGTAGTACTTGCCAAAGGGTTGTTTTGACCTGTACTTGACGCAGAACAGTGGTTCAATGAACATTCATTTTCTCTCTACTGAACGTTCCCTAAAACAGACAACTTTGAGAGCAACTAAATAGCATAGCTAGCACAAAAAGCTCTCTGAAATGGGTCAGCTAAGAGAGAGATAAATAGGTATGTTTGTTGTGGTTGACTTCATGGTTATTTCCATGTGATAGGAATGAGTTATCTGGTGGAATCTGGAGTAGGAAGAAAAATCATAACCCTATTTTTATTTACTTAGGTATCTGCAATGTCTTACTATACCCTACAGGGAAGGATAACAGAATATTTGTCAGTGCTAGACCAATCACAAACTATTGAGTCTTTGTGAAGTAAAGATGCCCCTCTAGTCTTCACTTCTGAAACAGGAGAACAACTAGCTGTCTCGAATAGACAGCTAGTGAAAACCAATGAAAGAGCCCTCCTCATTCTTATTTGGTAAAAAAAAAAGAGGCTATGTGAGGCTAAGGATGGGTTTAAGAATGATACTACAAGTATAAGTCTTCCTTTTAGTTGTAGTAGTAATGATAGGAAGGGTTATTTAATGTCCAATGGATCAGGGACAGAATGTCACCTGAGATCCAAAAGTCACAATTCTGCAACCCTATAGGGAAATAAGAGAGCCAGCCAAAATTAAATGGTTTCTCTGTAGCAGGCAAAGTACATTACCTGTATTCTGTCACTGAATTCTCAAAATAAGCCTAGAAAGTTGGGGTTATACACCCATGTTCTGCCATGTTCTGAAAAAACTGAGGATCACAGAAGATAAGTCATTTCCCTAGGGTCAAACAACTAGTGAGTTTAGAAGCAGGGATTCAAAGGCACTTCTGTCTGACTCCAAAGACACCAGCTCTCAGAGAAATAACCACAAAAGTGATAGCCCCAAGATACAATCTTATTCAAGTGCAGGGGAAGAGGAAGAAGTGTTCACTTCCAGGAGCCATTCTTTAACCACAGACTTCTTTGATCCTACTTCCTGAATAAACTGTCTTCTGCATTTTCCATTTGAGGGGAATGTGAACATTTGGCAGGATTGAGTGTAGAATGAGCTTTAGTGCCTGGACGTGCCACCAACTGTCTCCCAAAAGGACACACACACACAAAAATAGAGAAAGATAGAGAGAAGGAGAAAGATAGGAAAGGATTAAAGGAAAAAGGAGAGATTGACAAAAGTAGTCACATTTTCTTATAACCTTTTTATTGAGGTACAATATTCACACAGTAAAGTGCACAGACCTTGAATGTACAGCTCAAGGAACTTTACATATGTATCTACCTGTGTAACCAGATCAAGATATAGAACATTTCCAACACCTCATAAGACTCCCTCAGGCACCTTCCCAGTTAATCCCCACCCATAGAGGTAACCACTAATCTGATTACTGAAAATATACATAAATTTGCATTTTCTAGAATATTATATAAGAGAAAGAATACAGTATATACTCCTATTTTGTTTGGTTTCTTTCAGTCAGGATGACAATATTTTATAGTCTTTATTGAAATATAATAGACAATTAGTTGCTTGTATTTACATTGTACAATACAATAAGTTTTTTTCACTTATAGTTGGTATACAATAATATACCAGTTTCAGTTGTATAGCATAGTGATCAGAGATCCACATAACTTGCAAAGCGATCACTCCACTAAATCTATTACCCCTATGTCCCCTTACATATTTATTACATTATTAACCCTCTTCCCCATGCTACACTCTACAGCTCTGTGTCTATTCTGCAACTATCCATTTGTACCTCTTAATCCCTTTGCCTTTTTTGTCTCCTACAACACCTCTCCCATCTAGCATCCCTCTAAATATTCTCTGTATCTATGAGTTTATTTCCATTTTTATTGTTGTTGATTTTGTGCTTTAGATTCCAAATGTATGCAAAATCATGCGATATTTATCTTTCTCTATCTGACCCATTTCATCCAGCACAATATCCTCTAGGTTCATCAATGCAGTATCTTTTTCCATCCATTCCTTTTAGTCTCTGTGTGTCTTTTAATCTGAAGTGAGTCCCTTGTAGGCAACATATGTAGGGGTATGGTTTTCTTATCCATTTAGCCACTCTGTCTTTTGGTTGGAGCACTTAATTCTTTTCCATTTCAGGTTCTTGTTGAGAGGAATATAGTTATTATCATTCTTAATTCCTGTTTTTGATACATGTTTTTTCTTCTTAAAGCAGTCTCTCCAACATTTCCTATAATACTGGCATGGTGATGATAAATTCCTTTAGTTTATTTTTGTGTGGGAAGCTCTTTATCTGTCCTTTGACTCTAAATGATAACTTTGCTGAATAAAGCATTCTTGGTTGTAGATCCTGGATTTTCACCATGTCAAATATTTTGTGCCAAGCCCTTTGGTCCTGCATCATTTCTTTTGAGAAATCAGCTGCCAGTCTTATGGGTACTCCCTTGTAGGTAACAAACTCCTTTTCTCTTGCTGCTTTTAAGATTCCTTCTTTGTATTTAACCTTTGGCATTTTAATTATGATGTGTCTTGGTGTGGGCCTCTTTGGGTTCATGATTTTGGGGATCCTCTGAGCTTCCTGAGGTTTTATGTTTATATCCTTTACCAGGTTAGGGAAGTTTTCCATCATTATTTCTTCAAATAGCTTTTCAACATTCTGTTTTCCTTCAGGTACCCCTATGACATGGATATTTTTACCTTTAATAGTGTCCCATAGTCCCCTTAAATTATTATTATAGTCTTGGCTTCTTTTTTCTTGTCATTCTGAGTGAGTGTCCTTGGCTTCCCTGTCCTCTATATAGGTCATTGGATCCTCTTATTTATTCATTTTGTTTATCCCATTTAATATACTTCTCATCTCAGATAATGCATTCTTCATTTTTGACTGGTTCGCTTTTATAATTTCCATTCTCATTTTTATGATTTTTATCTTTTTGTTAAAGTTCTCACTGAATTCATCTATACTTCCCTTAACTTCATTGAGCATCCTTATAACCAGTGTTTTGAACTCTGAATCTGTTAGATTGCTTGAGTCCATTATTTCTGGAACTCTGTTCTGTTCTGTCATATGGTTTCTGCTTCTTTGTCTTCCCATTTTGGCTGCCTTTCCATGTCTGTTTCTATGTACTAAGCAAAGCTCCTAAGTCTCCCGGTCTTATTAGCGTGGCTTTGTGTAGTATGTGTCCAGGGGCACAGTCCTGAGAGGGGCTCAGCTGCAGGCCAAATTTAGCCCAAGCCTCTACCCCTCCTGGGCCACCTGTTATGATTTAGCAAGCAATCCACAGATGCTATGCTTATAGTTGTCTCAAAAGGCCACACCAGAAACCAAGGTCAGCTGCCACCAGCGTGAGTCTAGCCCCTGCTCAGCAAGGAACACCTGACTCGCTGAGGACACACTTGGATGTGGCTTGGGAGGGGTCGCAAGTTGGGGGAGGTGGAGTTTCAGGAAATCCTCTGGGCAGAGTGACCTCTGTTATCCAGTTTGATGACATCATGGCTATGGTGGTGCTGTGTCCAGCACACTGGTAATGGGGAGGGCTCTTTGCGGAACAATGGATACTGCCAGCACTTCTATACAGAGCAAGTCTTGCCTCGACCCTCACTGCAACAACTCAGTGTCACCTGGTAAGTCCCTGGTGCCCCCTGCGCAGCCGAACTACCAATGGTGCTCAGAGTGAGCAGGTCCATCACCGCGAAATTCCACTCGCAGACACAGCCCCTTT
The DNA here is from genome assembly GCA_028627145.1 of Eidolon dupreanum. Taxonomy (NCBI): domain Eukaryota; kingdom Metazoa; phylum Chordata; class Mammalia; order Chiroptera; family Pteropodidae; genus Eidolon; species Eidolon dupreanum. Next base: position 58,094,936 of record CM053505.1, on the reverse strand, counting down.
CAGAAGCGTCTGCCGCTGTCACAGCTTCCATCTCACTCAGCCGCTTGGAACAAGGCAGCCTCGCATCCTTGCCCCGTCCTACCTTCTGCCTTTGCAGGGTGATTTCTTAGATTTCTCCCTAGTTGTAGGGCTTGTTCATCTAGATCCCAGGTGATTTTTCCTTGCTGTTTGCTCCTTGTTTCTATCACGACTTTGATTTGGTCACCAGAGGGATGAACAGAGCCTCTATCATCTACGTCATTTTTTCCCCACCGCTAGCATAATTTTTTTGAGACTTATTTTTTCATTGCTAAGTAGTATTCCATTATATGGATGTACCACTGTTTACTTATCCACTCTTTTGTTTATGCACATTAGGGTTGTTTCCAAATTGGGGCAATTATGAATAGAGTTGTTGTGAACATTTATATACAAGTCTTTGTATACACATATGCTTTCATTTATTTTGGGCATATACCTAGAGATGGAATTGTTGGATCATAGAGTAAGCATACGTTTAGCTACAGTATATTCAAAAGCACTGAATTTTAGATATCTGTCCTCTGCCTAGTTTGCCTTTTTATTTAAAGAAGGTAACTTCATTTTCCTCTTCAAAATGAAAGTTACATATACTCTCTATAGAAAATTGGAAAATACAGCTAAGCAGAAAGAAGGAAAATTATACCAATGACCTCCACTTTCCTAAATGTAACCTATCTTCAAACAAGCTGAATCGTTTCTAGAATTAGGTGTTGTCTAATGGCTGACTTGAGAATGCAGAATCACAGCTAGAGAGTTCCTGGAAAACTAACTGAGCATACTGTCAAGCATAAAATCAATTTATGAATTCACGGAGACTCTATGAAAGAGTCAGGGCCCAATAAAAGGCTTAGTTTAGACAGAGCCTCTATTCAGGCCCAGCAAGGCAAACAACTCCATGTTCTCTGCCGGCCTTCCTGAGCTTTCTTACAAGATCGCACAAGGAGCAAAGGAACATATAATATAGAGTCTTTTTATCCTGGCAACTGATTTCATGCCTGCTTATAAGAGAAAAAATACGTATACTGCATCCTAACATCCATATGCTACATCCATACAATATAGTGCACCATCAAATAGTTTATGTAGATCTAAATGTAACAATGGTAAATTGTGATCAGGACCTGTTTAGAGGACATATCTTAGTGTAGTGGTTAGGATCATAAGCTTTGGAGACAGACTATCTGGGTTAGATATCTGGCTTTGACCCTAGGTCTTTGACCTTAAACAAGTGACATTGTTTTCTGTCCCCCCATTTCATCACCTACTTTGTGGGACTGCTTTGAGGAATAAATAAAATACTAGGCACTTGGAAATACACTTAGAACAAGTAAAGCTTGGTTCATGATAAATTAATCATCAACAACCTCAAATGGCCTGTTAACATTACTCCGCAGTCCTATTTTTCTCTGGTCAACCCACTCTCACTCTTACAACTAAGTAAACCTTCTCCAATCTCTTCAAACTTCCAACACCTCCTCTTCTTTATTTTTCTACATATAGAAGAACATACTCCCCTTTAAAGAAAAAAATAATGAAGGGAGGCTTCAGAGGGGAGCTTCCTCATCTTCACAGCACCAAACATAAACCTGCAGACAGGCTGTTAGATGGAGATGCTCTCTCCACTTGTGCATTGTGTCCCAGACCCTCCTCTTTCTCAGTAAATGTACACTCTAATGTATCTCTTCTCTATACTGTATTTAAACCACTCATTTCCAGTGGACACTTTATTGTAAACTTTACACATCCACCAAGTTTATCCTTGTTTTCTTTAAAGGTCTCCTTAATCCCATTCCTGCTACAACCCTGGCATTTTTGTTTTCTTCTTAGCCAAACTGTTTCAAATAGTTGCCTATACACTTTGTTTCCACAACTTTGACTTCTCCTCTCAGCTAACTACACTCCAATCCATTCCAATCCAAATTTCGGCACTGTCACTCCATGAATATAGATCTGGCTAAAGTCACCAATGACCTCCATGTTCCTAAATGCAACACATATTTTCCAGTCCACATGTTATTTGACCCCTCAGTACCAATACACTGTTGACAGTCCACTCCCTACTTCTTGAAACAGTCTTTTCCTTCCCCTTCAATGACACGAGTCCTTCCTAACATTCTTTTAAACCTCCCTGGCTACTCTTTTCCTGTCTCCTTTGCAGGTCGATCCTCCACATTAAATCCTGGAGCTTCTCAAGGCTTTTTTCTATGTTCTCCCTCTGATATTCTTCTGACCTGTACAGCATTATCCCCACACATGGCTTTAATTACCATCTATGTGCATAGAGCTCACAATTTATATCTCCAGACTAGAGTCTCCTTCCAAGCTGCAGATCCATCCACTGAACTATCTATATGGCTCTCAAAGGAATCTTCAGCATGGCAAGTCTAAGACCAATCTCACAGTTTTCATCCTTGAACTTGGTAGTTAGTGTTTCTGACCAGCACTCCCAAACATACAGTTGTACAAGCCAGCAACAGAAGTTACCCTTGACTTCTCACTCTCTTTCACTCCCAATTCTAAACTATTGCTAATTCCAGTGGATTTTACTTCTTATGTAACTCTAAAATATACCAGTTCCCTTCATCTAAACCACAACAACCTCAGTCCAATCTAGCATCATTTCTACCCTAGATTGATGCAATGATACCTAACAGGACTCCCCCAATATATTCTGGCCCCTTCCCACTCCTTTGTCCATACTGTAGCCAGTGCAATATTTTCAAAAGATGAATCCAGTTCATTACCACGACCACCACCACCACCATACACACACACAAGCCTGCCAGCGGCTCTAGGATATAGACAAAACAGCTTAAGTTGGCTTCTGTTGTCCTGACCCCTATACACTAGCACACACTCAACTCCCACCACACTGCTCTCCCATTGCCTCTTGAACTCCGGAGTTACTGGCATTCTTTCAGCCCGTTTTATTCACTATGCCATCTCTGAACACATAGCCTTAAGCCTTCTTCCCAACCCCTATCTCCAACTGAATAAGCCTCTATTCTTCCTTCACCTCTCAGCTCAATAATCACATTCTCAGGACACAATTCCTGACCACCTTGACTAGTCAAATCCCACTTTTTTATTGGTTCTCATAGTACTGAGGACCCCTTCCTCCTCATACTTATCCTTATTGCAGGTATACACTTGTATAGCTATTTGCTTGTTATTTGACTCCTCCGCTAACTAGACTATGAGCTTCATGAAGAGCAAGACCTTGTAGGTGATTTTTGCTTGTATCTGTTTCCCAGGTACCCAGCACAATCCCTTGCAATAAGTAGGCAGTCGATAAGTATTTTGTGAATGAATGAATGAACAAGCAGGTACTTTTCCGTGGTCTTTTAAAAAAGAATTGCCCCCACAGCAGGCAGACTGATATATCCTACCAGAAGCACTGTCTGAAAGTGCTTCTGTCAAAGAGATACAGAGCCAGAGACTAGTTTAAAGCAGTAAAAAACAGATTTTCAGTACTATTCTAATAGAGGAAAAGAGACTTCAGTGTAGAACTGGGCTCAATTCTGAATACAACAAAGACACGTGGGCATTTATAGCCAAGGTACAGAGTGAGGGAGTCAGTAGATGGAAAATGACTAAGAGGAGACATCAAGGAGGGGGGATTCTTGCTAAACCAACTTAACAGGACTCTTGGTAAAGGCAGGCCAAGGTGATCAGGTATCAAGGGTAGGAGAAAGTTTATTGCTAAAACTGGGGTAGGCATGAAGACAGGGCCCCAGGACAGGGCCTGAGAATGAGGCTTAGTTGAAAAGAGGATTTGGAAGAACCTGTCTAAAGTTTGGTCAAGGAGAGTCTTTGTCGTTTCCTTATGCCACTGTGTTTTTATTTATCCTGCTAATCTCCCCACAAAATAAATCATATCCCCACTATTCATTACTCCATAGGCATTTGTAAGCACTTCTTTTAAGTGTAATTTATATTTATAAATTTCACCCATTTTAAGTTTACAATTTAATGGTTTTTTTTTAGTAAATTTAGAGTTGTGCAAACCATCACCACAATCTCTAAAAAAAAAAAAAAATCACACCCATTCTCATCACTCTCCCTGACCCAACTCTACAAGCACTTTTGAAGACTCTCATATTTGCTAAGAATAAAAGATACAGCCTAGCTGGACAAGCAAAACTCAAAGTTACCACCTGTGAAATAATTTGAGGACCACCATGTAATAACTATGCAGTCTCATTATTTGCTCAAAAAGATTTAGAAGAAAAACCAGTGTGAACTGAGGAGTGGAAGTTTCAAAGAAGAGGTAAAATATTTTAGGGCATGCTGCAGAGAAAAAAATGCAAAAAGTTAAAGTAAGAAAATAAAACATCAGTTGAGAAATACTCAAACAAAAGAACCCACATGTTTTCAGAACTTTTTAAAGTTCCAGTATGGTGTTATGACAGTTGGGGAGCTGTTTGTCCTTAATCCAGTAGGCAGTGGGAGTTTTGAGAACAGAAGGACAAAGAAGTAATCACAAACTATAAAAGCTGAATCAACATTCAAATGAAAATAAACATGTACCGAGTGTCTGCTGTGCGCAGGGAAAAGAGAACTCTCCCCTCTTGTTCTCCGGTCAGAGGAGCGCTGGTCACGAGAACCAAGACTCGGGGGCGGGGGGAAGGGCGCCTGAGAAAATCTACGGAGGTGTCGCCTACGAGGTTCCAGGGTCATTCCTTCCCTGCCCTGTAGCCTGGTTTGGCCTTGGCCCTCCCGCTCCCCTCGCCTGGCTAAACCGAAAGGAGTGAGAGGGGCCCAGGATGGCGGGCGAAGTTCCCAGGCCAGCGTTAACTAGCCCAGCCATAGCTAGCAAAGTCGTAGTTCCCTGTCTCCGAACTCCGCTGACACCAGACTCCCCTTCCTTTCCTTTGTCACCATCCGCCATTCGCCACGCTGACCATGCCCTCTTTCCTTTGGCCAGCGCCAGCCCCACGCCGCCGGCCGCTGGCCGCCATTGCCCCAGCAGCCTCTTCTCAGTCCCTTTCCGGAAACGAGATATACTAGGGGCGAGGGGAAGGGGGCAGACTGAGGGTCTCTGGACTGCAGGAGCCGAGAGAAAGGAATGATTCTTATCGAACTCTCTCTCCACCCTCCTGAGGCCCCTTATCTGACCTTTTCCCCTGCCTAACAGCGGGCTTTCGGTAGGGAAAAGGGACTATGTGCTGGAGAGCAACAGAGAAGATGAGCCGGACGCAGCGCTGATCACCGTCACAGTCACCACACAGGTCGCAGGGCACTGCAACTCTTACACCGTCCCAAACGAACCCAAGCTATTTCCTTTCCTTTCCCCCGCCAGGCATCATTTCCTCATCCCCTCGGGCATCCTGCTTCTTTCCCAAAGACTAAGCTGATCGTCGCCCTTCCTGAGACAGTTTTTTCATCTCTAAAGCGGGGATAGCATTGACATGTAATGACATCGTGAGAAACCAGCCCAGTGCAAAGTAGGTAGGGGACAGGAAGGAGGGAGGGGGAGAGAGAGAGTAAGAAAAAAAAGGACCGTGGAAAGGGGTCCTCACAATATGAAGGTAAATGTCCTAATTACTGTATTGGTTGGACAGAGCATTGGAATAGGAAAATGGTTCAGAAATAATTGCCAAATAAATTACAGCGATTCTCAGAAGTTGTTTCTCAGTGCCCATCTCTTCTTTCAGAAGCCGAACATTCTTTTTTTCAGAGGGCGGTTATCTGGTGGGTGGTGTGTTCTATGCATGTGTCTCTGCAGATCACTGCTGGGAGGCAGTGGCCACACACAGGCTCCAGGCACAACCTAAACTGGTCACTT
>CM053505.1:58024002-58088627 GCA_028627145.1 Eidolon dupreanum | reverse complement strand
CAAAGGCCCTTGTGACTCTCCCAGCTTGGTATCAGGCATAGTGAGTGGAATTTCATTTAATCAGTGGTTACCTCTTTTGCAATAGTCCTCCAGGCCCATTTTGGAGAAATCTTCCTTTTTGCCGACAGCTTAGGAATTCTCCCTGATGGAAAAGGATCTTGACTTGGAAAAGAATTTGCAATGCATTTTCTTATCAATTTGCTGGCGGGGTGGGGGGAGATACAGAAGATGTGCCATGCTTACAGATAAGATGGTGTCTGGTTAAGAGGCCTCCTTTGTAGTTGGATGAATGCGACAATAAATGAATGGGTGAATGAAGAAATCCATGTAGAAGCCCGTGGTTCTGAGCATCAGAATCACCTGCAGGGCTTGTTAAAACAGATTGTTGCACCCCATCTCCAGAGTTTCTGATTCAGTCAGTCTGGCATAGAGCCTGAGACTTTGCATCTCTTACAGGTTCCCAGGTCACGTTGATGCTACTGGTCTAGGAACCGTGATCTGAGAACCACTGGCATAAGCCATTGGTGGAGACCTCTTTAGGCCATGATAGTTGTGGCTGCAAACTTTTCAGCCTGATCCTGCCAAATTGCTCACGGGTGAAGTCAAAAATGAATCCCCTGACTTGGTGGTTGGGGGTATGGGTTGGTTACCCACTTTACCTCCCAGGAAACTTTCCTGCGTAGTGTTAGAATGTTAGATTTGAGAGACTCTCAGGTGGTGTGCGTGCGCACACGTACATGTGCATGCATCCATTCGCACGTTCATCTGTGCTGCTGCCCCTACAGGTACTGCTGTCTCTTTCCACACTTCTAGCGCTGACCACTGATCTCTGAGCCTCCTTGAGCCCTTCTGAGTTTTCTTATCCAGCAAAGAGGAAGCAAACATCTTCCATCTCAGAGCTCCTTCCTTTCCTGGGATTTGGTGACATCTAGTGGCTAACTGGAGAATCTTTGCTCATAGAGAACATTCCGGAAAATTAACTTAGCAGTCTGGAAAGCAAAAAACACCTACTTGTGAATCCTCTGAGAAAGTCTCCCTGAAGGGCTGATGAGGGGAAGTAATGACTGACTCAATAGGATATGACTCAAAATGGATTTCTTGCTCTTGCAGTTGTCAGATATTAGAGGTCATAGAAGAATCTCATATCACCCAACTGTATCCTCAGTGTGAATGATTTTCTAGAAATAGGGCTCAATAGTGTCCTTGAATAGAATGAAGCAGGTAATATCAACTTATTTACTTCCCATCTCAGTGTTTCTCTGGGATTCCAGCTCTAAACATACCAAGATAACAATCCATTTCCAGTCTGGTCAGATCTACAAAGAGACCTGTAGACGTTCAGGTGCAGCTGCTACGGAGGGCGTCCAGGCGTGACAATCATTGAGAGGTATAATTTTTAATGGTCATTACATAGGAGGCAGCGTAAGACAACACTGGATGTCACAGGCATCTGAAGTCCTCGTGGGAGATACAAGGTGTTGTAAATAATCATGTGCAGTTGGCACTTTAATAGAAAGTTTAACTACTTGTCAACGGAATAAGGGGAGGCAATCAGGGATCATGAAGGCAGCTGCTTCTTAAAGTTGCTATTTTAGGGTTTAAATAGGCCCTTAGCCATTAGAGCACTTTGATGGGTCACAATACATGGTCACAGTTGTAAAATAAGCAGCATCAGCAGATTCTCAAGCACCACCCCCAGAGCTATCGAATTTCAAAAACTAGGAGTGGGGCCCCAGCAATCAATGATTTAACAAGCCCTGCAGAGGATCCTGGTGCATGCTGAAGTTTGAGAACCTCTGGTTTAAAACAAGGTTTAAATGCCCCTAAAAGAGATTACAGGGTGTTTAGAGACTATGAATGAATTTATGGAGGAGACTGCATTTCTCTAACACAGGCCTACTTTTTTCAAAACATAGAAATGTGACTTAAATCTTCTCACTATTGGTTAAATGAAAGGAAGGGGATTGTTTGCTTTTTCTTTGGATTCTGGAAAATGCTGTCTTGATAGTCTCCAGAGTTGCCCATTTGTCCTGTGGACAGGGCGATAAGCTTAGAAACAAACAGAAAATTGCTCCACCTCAAAATTAATCAAAGAAATACAAATTAAAATAGCAATGGCATACCATTTTTCAACTAACAAGTTGGCCAAGATCAAGAATAATGTGCATCATCAAGAAGGCTGTGGTGGGGGAAGGAGATAAAAAAAACACACTCTTGGTGGAAACACAAAGTACCATCATCTTTCTAGTAATACAAATCAAAAGCCTTAAAAATATGTACCTTTGGCTTAGAAATTCCACTTCTAGGAATACATCTTAGAAATAATGATACATGCTAATGTATGTTTATAATAATTAAGCAACTGAAAACAACTTATCAACCTCCACAGGAGAGGAGTGTGTAAAATGAATGACTCATGACAGAACATAAGAAAAATAAAGCTGTACAAGATGATTTTTCCAGTTTTTAAAAGGAAGATTTATTTAACAAGTTTCACTTAGTACATCTAATGGAAATCACAATACAAGGAAAGATTTAAATCAAAGCTCCAGAATTTCATACAAATGACATGACCAAACTCCTAAAGTATTGGTATTACATCTCAAAATTGTCCCAGATCTTAAGAAAAAAAAAAAAAAGTAAAAGTATACACTCGCGTGCCTTACAAGATAGTAAACCAAAAAGCTAGAATTAACAAACATGCCAAATGTTTTCACTTTGAATCGTAGACAGAGCTCCTATATTGAGTTTTACAGAAAAGCATGTTTCTCAACATGCATCCAAAATTTTCAATGTATTGTGGTATAAGAGCAACATTTAACGTAAGTGAAACTGCTTTAACCTAAATATGCTTACTGCTTAGGTACACTCCTATAACATAACTAACTTGAGGAAAGCTTAAAATTGTTTTAACAGTTATGGTCAATACTGAACTGTTATTACATCCTAGATGACTGTCTCAGTGTTCAAAATTACTGAGCTTGAAGTCTGAAAACAATCTTGACTTCCATTTTACAGTAAGCGTAAATCACAAGCTTGTAATGCAAAAGTGTTAAACTTAATCTTTGCTTTCTTAAAAAAAAAGAGAAAGAAAGAAGGAAAGAAAAAAGGAAAGTTGACCAAGAGTGATCAGAGTATTTCCCATTTATCAATCATACTGGATATGCTAGACATCCCTCCCATTCTATTCAACTCCCATAAATGCAGCTTTTATTTCTGTAGTAGCTGTTTAGTACTCCTCTACCTACGCAAGGTTTGACTGATAGTCACTGGAGTTTTCCTGCAGAACTTGGTCATATCCACTCATACTGCTCTGACCACCATAACCACCTCCGTAACCACCACTCAGCTGTTGGCTAGCAGGACCCCCATAACTAGACTGGTTGGATAAGCCCATCCCTCCCATCATTTGACTACCATAAGCACCACCGCTTGCCCCTGCTGTAGAATTCAAGAAGAGCTCTACATAGCTGTGATCATAAGCCCCCCCACTTGTTCCTGCAGTAGAATTCAAGAACAGCTCCACATATCTATGTTGCATATTGGCTTTGTCTTTTGCCATAGCTGCCACAGCATCTTCATGAGTAGCAAATTCAACATCTGCCTCACCAGTAACTCTGCCATCAGGTCCAATTTCAATGTGGACTCTCATGGGGTTAAGAGGTGAAAAAAAATTGTAAATATCATTCTCAGTGGCTCTGTAAGGTAATCCCCTCATGTGTACACAGTGCCCTGTGGTGCTCTGGAAACTCGACCCACCATCTCCATATCTATGATCAGACATTCCTGAAAAACAGTAATTGAGGTCTCTTCCAAATCTATCAGACCCAAAGCCATACCCATCATTATAGCCACCATAGTCATCATAGCCTCCATAACCTCCACCATAGGCACCCCGCCTCATCCTTTCAAACCCAGCCCCTCTGCCAATGCTATTATACCCTCTTCCAGCCCCTGGCCTATCATAGGGACCTGGCCGCTGCATAGCCATGAGCTTTCGAGGGGGGTCATAGTGGGTTCGGACTTCAGCTCGGCTACTCTTGAAGATTTCAATGTACCTGTGCCCTATTCTTTCCTTATGTTTCTTTAAGGCCTTTTCAGCTATCTCCTGTGAAGCAAACTGCACAAAAGCCTCCCCTGTGCTCCGTCCCTGAAAGTCCACCGGCAGTGTCATCCCATTTGGCACAATTTCCAACCCTGAAAAAAACTGAACAATTTCCTCCTTGCTACAGCCAAATGGGAGTCCTCTAAGCCGGACGAAGCCATCATTGGCAGTATCAGGACTATTCGGACCTGTATGCTTCAACACCCAATCCATTTCGACACTGTTGGACTTGAATACTTCAACATATCTGTGTCCCATGGTTTCTCTGTCTTTCTTCAAAGCCAATTTCACTTCATCTTCTGATTCAAGTTCGACAAATGCTTCACCACTTGGTCTGCCTTCTCTGGTATAGATGAAACGAATACCTGATGTGCCATTTTGGATTTTGCAATCAGAGAAGAAGCGCATCACTTCATCAGCTGAGCAGGACCAGGGTAGGCCCCTGACCTTCACCACGAACCCCTCCCTGCCTTCAGTGCTCAGCATCATGGTGACTGTTAGGGTCTTGGTGGCAAGCTTCGCTCAATGCAATATCAGTGCAGCTGAAAAAAAATAAGAAGACTATTATCATGGAAAAATGTTCACAATATAGTAAGAAAGCAAACTATTAATACAAAACTCAAATATACAGATAGCTTTTGTGTAAGACATTCATAAAAACAAAAACACCATATCAAATTGCTAATTTGTTCATTCAACAATTATTTATTCGATACCTACTATGTGTTGGATACCATTAATTGTGGTTACTTCTGGATGGTAGGATTACGGGAGCTTTTTGTGTCAGGGAATGTTTTCTTTGGGAATTTCTTTATGTTCTAAGTTTTCTACATTGACCATACATTAACATTATAGTCAATAAAAAGGTGTAAAAAATTAACATCAACAAAATCAGTGGAAGACGTCACCAAATAAAAATGGCTTTATATGATTACATAAAAATTAAAAACTTCATTATGACAAAAGATTAAACAGAATTAAAAGACAAACAATACGCTTGAAAAGATACCTGCAACAAAAAACATTAATACTCTTATTATGTAAATAACTCATGCAAATTGATAAAATTAGGACTCTGTTAAGGCCTAAGAGATAAATGGAAAGAAGGCATTATGGGGAATTCACACATTCACTTTACATTTTTGGTTGCCAGGTCCAGTACTTGGCTCTGGCACACACAGACCAATACGCCCAGAAAGGACTTATGGTGCTACAGTGGCACTGTACGTCTTTACTAAAAACAAAAGGGCAAATGAACATTCTCTCTGCTATGACAGAATTCTGTGCAGAGTGAAAGGGTGGTAAAGCAGGGACCAGTTGGCCCAATTCTATCAGTTGGCTCAGGATGGTTAGATAAAACAGACTAACCAGTTCAGAGACCCATGAACAAATTTTAAAAATTATGAAACAAAAAAATAGGAAGGGGCAAGACAGGAGATATGGCTGGCAAGGTAGAGATCAGATCCCAAAGGCCTTATTTGATAGACAAACGCTAAGGGTCTTTTAACAGGGGAGTGAAATGAGGAGTGATGAGGTAAGGGAGTGAGTAGAGAAGGGAGTTAGGGGAAGAAGTGAAGGGAAGAGAGAGTGAGGGAAAGGGAAAGCGAGTGAGGAAAGGGAAGTGATCTCTTCAGAAGCCTTTCAGATGGATCGCTGTGGCAACTGTATGACACTCATACAGAACCCTGGTCTTCTAGAGACATATTTCCTAGAGATATTCACCTAAAGCAACAAGAGTTTTTAAAAAGGGAGGAAAGATGTGATCTATGCATTCAAAGCAGTGGGCCTTGCAGGACTTGATAAGAGATTAAATAAATATAGGGGAACAGAGATATGAGGATACAGGAGAGGAGTCTGGGAAATGTTCAAACTTTATCGATCATCAGAAATGCATGTTAAAACCAGAATTAATTGCCATTTTTCAGGCATCAAGAAGATAGTGAAAACTAAACAGTGAGGATAAATCAATACTGATATTCAGGGTTCACAAGCTAACAATACACTCCCAAAAGTGAAAGTTTATACAGTATTTCTGGAGTTTGAAAATGTTTTTTGACACAGTAAATCCACTTCATTATGCGCCCTAAAGTAGATGATCTGAAATTCAGACAAAGATTTATGAAGCTATATATTCTTTGAAAGGTATTTTATTAAGAACATTACACAATTAATTTAAAAATTATAAAAATATTTAATCACGTCAGAAATTACTTATACTATAATCTTAAATGACCTGAGATCACAGCTACTTCATCCCAACTATGAAAAAACATATATCCTTCAACCCTGCTAGAATACCTTCCAGGGCCTGGTCAACAGAAATGCAAATGTTCACTGTAGCACTGTTAGTAATAGCAGAAAATTAGAAACCTAACTATCCATCAATAGGATGACTGAATGAATTATACCTTATCCTTAAAATGCAATGTTATGAAGCTGTTAAAAAAAAAAAGATATGCTCTGACCTAGGATGATTTCCAAAATATATTAAATGAAAGAGCGCATAGTATGATCCTACTTATTTTAAAATATAAGCATGCACGTACATGTTGCAAAGGCATAGAAGATGATCTAGAAGCATATAATACAAACTTGTTTTTTTGAGAACAGAACTGGAGAGTAAGAAAAGTGAAATGGATTTCTATTGTTCTTCCTATATACTACTAGACAGTTTTACTCTTTTAAAGTCACTGTAATTAGAATTTAATAAACAATGTTAGGAAAATATATGCATGGGAAATATGTAGAATGTTAACAGTGGTTTCTCTTGAGTGGTAAGTTTATGGCTTTTTCAATTTTATTTCTAAAATTTTTGTGTCTTTTTAATTTTCTACAGAGCAATTACTTTTATTTCTGCAAAAGAATAATATGAAACAAATTAAAATGCTTCCTTGTCTGGAATTTGGTACAGCAAATTTTATAAAAGTTTCTAATTTGTATGTGGATGGCTTATCTGACATGGTCTGGGAACACTGGGCCTCCTGAAAAGAAAGTACAAAGTGTAATAACTGCCATAAAACTACACTGAGGATTCAATTCAACAGTTACTAATTGCCTATTATGTGCCTGGCACATTGCATCTGCAATGGTAACAGTCTCCCTATAAACCAACCATCTTTAGGTCTGAGCGATAGATTTAGACATGTTTTTTGCCTGCCTCAGCTCTTGGATGACCCACCCCATTTAATGTCCCTGCAGCACTCTAGGCCTTAACATCCTTTTGTAGTGGCAGGGAGGTTCTGCTTCATTACTGTATCTCCTGGGAAGGCCAAGAGGACTCTGTTGCCTCAAGTAGAAACCAGGATTCCATCTGTTGAGTTAAGAATTTGTGTATTTACATGTGTTATACACATACTTTTTATACACTGTAATGCTGAGGAGTTATCTGAAGATGGTGGATTATGTGTATTTTTAAAAATAGTATACTATTATTTTTCGAATGTTTAGAATTGAACAATTGTAATAAGCAGAAAAATAAATGTTAAATATTCAACTCAGTAAAAACATTTATTGGGCGCCTCTGTCAGGCACGTATAATTTGCCTAGATGTGATTTAACAGATAAAATTGACTTGGTGCCTCCCACTACAGATAGACAAGACAATCAGGCGGTGGTGAATGAGTGCCTAAAGCGATGGACCAGCACTCAGAACACTAGTCTCGGTAACTGTTTTTCCTAATCCAAGGACATACTTTTCAAACGTTTTTCACCTTCAAGTTTCTGATAAGGGTCCCCTGAGACTCACCCCGACAGACGGATATACAAAAACACATACACAGTCACGACGTCCACCATTTCCCCACCAGGCGCAGCAAAGGCAGCTTCCCGGCACTGAGATGGGGGAGGAGAGGAGCGGGGGAGGGGAAAGCAGAGAGCGAAAAAGGCGGAGGCGGCCCGCGGACCACGCTTTGGTCTTCATCATCACCACCCCTGGGTCCCCAGTTCCCACCCACACACCAACCTCTAACGGTACCGGATAATTTTCCTCCTTCTTCCCTCAAACGGCTATAGCGAGACAGTAGACGACGACCAGAACTACTTCTGCTCACGTAAGCGGTTGATCACGTGAGCTCTACGTCATGTGAGATCTCGGTCACGTGAGCAGCTTTCGGCTTAAACTCAGGATCACTAAAGTGCCGCACTTCCTTCTGGTATGGAAATAGGGCGGGCCAAAGTCAAGGAAGAAGTGTATGATTGGTTGCAGTGCGTCTTACATGACTGATCATTGGGCCGCCTCCCCAGTTGCCTGAGAAACAACAACGTCATTTCTTAATAACTCTCCAGTGATTGGCCCGCCCCTAAAGTTAACCTTAAAAGCCCAGATTACTGGGGAAATCTGTTAGGCATGGTTACAGTGATGATGAGACTGATGAGTGGAGTACAGCAGCTGGGCTGCGTACTTGCGCTTTGCTTCCTGGCCCTTGTTCTCTGGGATGTTCCTGTGGCCTGGGCCCTGAACAATGGCTTGGCCATGACCCCTACCATGGGCTGGCTGCACTGGGAGCGCTTCATGTGCAACATTGACTGCAAAGAAGAGCCGGATTCCTGTATCAGGTATCAGAGATATTGGGTACTCCCTTCTCTTCGCCTTTCCGTGTTTGGTTGAGCCCGACGGAGAGCTTCCCTACTGCAGCTGCTTTTTTTATTCCCAAACTGCCCGGGATTGGCACTGGCCGTAAATTTTTCAGTGTGACCCCCGCCTTGGTTGATAGCCTGACCAGCGGCCCCGCCTTCTCCGTCTCTTCTGGATTACCCAGTTTGGGACCTTCTCTATTTACCATCCAGTTCCATTCAGCCCCTTCTTTTGAACTGCTCCTCTGCCTCTGCTGTTCAGTAAAGCTAAGCGCAGTAATATGAGGTAATGCCTGTATAAAGTTCCTCCAGGTCAACCTTTCAGCCGGTAGCCACATTCTAGGGCGAGGGAGTGGGGAGATGCAGAGACGCCATGGTCTCTCTAAAGTCCCTCGTAACAACCAAGGAATGCAATTACGCAAAAAGGAGAAGAAAAGTCCTGTTTTTCTACTCACTGCAGTTGTGCTCGCTGCTAGTACCCATAGATATTGCGGGTTGGGTTCCAGACCACTGCAATGAAGCGAGTCAGTCTTTGCTGGAGTATCTTCTTGCCTTCAGTTTGTAAAAAAATACATCTGTGAAGCGCAACAAAGCGAGGTATGCCCAGGTACCATCTAGATAGTATCAACACATTTCTATCTCAAGGCTACATCCTTGGGACAGCTTCTGGGATCAGAGAAAACAAGTAGAATGCACATTCCAAGGACCGGGGAACGGGTGAGGAGCCTCTGATTGCCAGGTCCTAGTGGAGGGTCAACGTCTTCTTGCTGACCTTCCCCAGCAAGGCTTCATAAGACAGGTATTGAACCTATTTGATCCACATATTCCTTGTCTGTAAATTGGGAATAACAGCTCTTATCTCAAGAAGCTGACTCAGAAGGATCTGTAAACTAGTTCTTTTTTTTAAATTTTGTTTTCAATTATAATTAACATATAATATTAGCTCAGGTGTACAACATAGTGATTAGACATTTATATAACTTAAGAAATGATCACCCCATAAATCTGGTAGTACCCACCTGTCATGTCAGTTGCTTTTTTAAATTGTTTATTGGAGTGACATTGGTTAATAACAGAATAGTTCTTAAACATAATAAAGACACCTGTGGTGAAGAGGCCGCTCTATAATCAGCAGTATGGTACATCCCAGTGCCTGTAAGTTATTCCTTTTAATGTCTTTACAGCTTTACGGATAACATCAGGGTGTTGGTCAAACATCACAGAATTAATTGATCTAAGTTTCAGGCTAAGTCCATTGTGACCCTGGGGTAAAATTTGTAGCAATTGTGCCCATCACATATTTCTTTTTGTCTTCTCATTTTTTTTCTCAGTGATGATTGTCTTATTTTTGTATCTGATTATAAAATTGATGATTGATGCAAAAACTGTAGATAGTAAATAGTATAATGAAAATAAAGATTCCCCTCATTCCACTAGCCAGAAATAATCATGGTTAAAATGTTAATACACAGCCTTGGAATAGTTTTCTAGTAAATAAGACAGATTTATTTTTTTTCATTATTTTCAATACAAATGAGAACATGTTTATGTTGTAAGTTGTTAACAAGACTCTAAACTTTGCCTGTCTGCATTCGAGTTTTGGTTCATGCTTACTTAGCCATGTGACTTTGGGCAAATTACCTACCCTTCCTAAATGTAAGTGGTGTGCCTGGCACAGAATAAGAGTTTCATAAATGCAAATTGTATGTATATACCATAATTTAAGCAAATTCCTGTTGATAGCTATTCAGGCTCTTCCATTTTTCATCACTGTGAATAAAACTGTACATCATTGTACATCATCTGATTCTTTCCTTGGAAGTCTAATTACTGGGCCAAAGGGTTTGCTCTTTTTGTGATTTATCAAACTATCCTCCCCCAAAATTTTACAAATGCACATTCTCAACAATGGCCAGCACTGCATTTTTGTCATTTTTTTAAAACTTTGCCCGTTAGGCATTTTTATTTTAATTTATTTGATTACTAATAAGATTAAACATCTTTTCATATGTTAAATGGGCTCTTTGTGTAGTTTCTTTTATGGATCGACTGTTCCTTATTTTTCAACTGAAATATTTTGGGGGGAGTTGTTTGTTTTTTGCTTGGCATTTTTTGTATGTTTTTTTTTTTTTTTTTTGTCTTTCGTATGTTGTGAATATGGTGGTTCTTGCTACATGTTGGTTTTGATATTTATGTATCAAACATCAATTTTTTCCTCTGTGATTTTTGACTCTGGCATCATGCTAAGCCCTTTCCTACCTGAAGATAATATAGTCACCTACATTTTCTACTAGTATGTTTATGGATCTTTTAAATCTTTAAATATTAAAATCTTTAATCTATCAGGACTTTATTCTCTTATAAGGAATGCCATATTTAATATATACTAAATCCCATGGTACCAGATGGCTGGAAGGATCTCTTTCTGAACTCTATTTAATTCCACTGATCTGTGTATTCTGATGCTACTGGTACAACACCAGCTTCATTTATCTTTTGCTGAATGATCACGTTTAATCTTTTAGGTGAACTTTTTGAATCATGTTGCCAAGTTTCTTAAAAGGTCCTTTTGGGATTTTTTCAGGGTTTTATTAAATGTGTAAAGGTGTGTCGGGAGAATTAGCTTTTTTTTTGAATTTTGAGTTTTCTTATCCAAGATTAAAATAATGTCTCTCCATTTATTTAAATCATTTGGGAACATCATAGTTTTATTCTTATGGGCCCTGCACATATCTTAAATTTATTTCTAGGTACTTTAGGTTTTCCTGTTGCTTTTTTGGTTGCTCTTGTCAATGGTATGTTTTTCTCCAAGGTTATTATTGTTGGTATCTAAGGAAGCTGTTGATTATGTTAACTTTGTAGTTTCTAACTTTATTGAACTTTCTTCTTAGTTCTAATAGCCTTTTCAATTTCATGTATTTCTCATTCCTGTTTTAATTGTTCAGGGATTTTAGGTAGAATAATAAGAGGGGAGGGAAAGGAGAAGAAAAAGGGCCCAGTCCATTTTACCTTGCATTGGTTGTGATTACTACCCAACTATTACTGGGTTGAAAACAATTGTAAAGACCCAAGGTACCTAACAAATAGGAGGTACCCAAGCATTTGTTTAATGAATTGTAATGATTCTTGGGATTTCTCTTTCAGTGAGAAGCTCTTCATGCAGATGGCAGATCTCATGGACTCAGATGGCTGGAAGAAAGTAGGATATGAGTACCTCTGCATTGATGACTGTTGGATGGCTGCACAAAGAGATTCAAAAGGCAGACTTCAGGCAGATCCTATTCGCTTTCCTAGTGGGATCCGCCACCTAGCTAATTATGTGAGTTTATAGACAATTTTCTTTTTCATTCAGGAGACTGTAAACATTTCCATATGGAAGTTTTTTCAGAAACACTTAGAAAGTAAAATAACTGCCTTTATCTGAACATTGAATTGTAAGGCACAGCAGGTGGAATTCTCACCCCATCAGCAGATATATGTTTTGCAATAGTTCTTGAGGCCCATCTTGGAGAAGTTCTCCTTTTGCTGAAATGGCCAAATTCTCTGGGAGGAAAAAAAGGAACTTGGTTTTTGACATATGTGTGCATATATTTCCATATAAGCTTTTAGCAGTATTGCAATTGTACTATAATTTAGAATTTAGAAGATACAAGGACCATTCTGGAGGTTGTGAAAGAGTAACAGAGCCAGACATTAGTTAAAGACAATTAAGGCAGATTTTAGTTAGTACTATTGCAGTAGGGGAAGGAGCCAAGGTCAATTCTGTATATAACAAAAACTAGTGAAGATGTATAGCCAACAGGCAGATTGAGAAGGGTCAGTGGATGGAAAATTACTAAGAGGAGACATGAAAGGGAGGGGGATTCTTGCTAAAGGCGGGCCAAGGACTTAAGACATTAAGAGTGGGAAATGAGGAACTTGATCACATATTAAGGGTTGAGGGATGACTTAGCAGGATTCTTGCTAAAACTGGACACTAAAGGCCAAGATTGAGGCCTACTTGAGAAGAGGGCTCAGAGGATCCTAAATTAGGTTTGGTCAAGGAGAGAGTCTTTGTCCAGATAAATCTATCATTGCTCTAGAAAGGTAACTTGTAGGTTCCTGTCAGAGGAAGATTAGAGTGGCTGAAAGCTTTCTTTTCAGTTCTATGTCATAACTTACATGTGCAGTTAGAAATCAGCAGGACTGGAGGACTTATCCTTTGTCTCCCAACAAACTCATCTGGATAATTTAGGGAACTTGTGAAAAAAGAAGGCTGCAATACCTGGTGAACTGTAAGGATCTCTGTCCCCAACCTGGAGCGCTTCTCTCTTTCTACTTCATGATCGCCCTTCTATTGTGGTGACTCTTTCCTTTCATTTCAGGTCCATAGCAAAGGATTGAAGCTAGGGATTTATGCAGATGTTGGGAAAAAAACCTGTGCAGGCTACCCTGGGAGTTTTGGATACTATGACATTGATGCCAAGACCTTTGCCAGCTGGGGAGTAGATCTGCTAAAATTTGATGGTTGTTACTGTGACAGTGTGGAACAGTTGGCAGATGGTATGTTTCATTCAAGAGATTTAGCCATGAGCAAAGAGAAGAACTTTGAGGCCAAGGTAACTGAGCATCCACAGAACTAATCTCATTTTAAGTACCCAGTCACAATACTGGAAATAATCATTTTTAATGTGTCAGAGCTCCTACCTCTTCTTCTAGTTTGTCCATGCACTCATTCATTCATGCATTGTAAAATCTGTGCTTACCTAACCACAGATAATATTGTACACTTTTCATTCAAGAGGACTCTGAGTTCATTATAAATAGTTTCTAACTCTCTATAACGTCACTTAGGAAAGCATTCAGAATGTCAAACAATCACACAGAAAGGAGGATCTTCATTCCTGCCTTTCCTCAGTATATGCATAATCCTGCACTACATCCTCAGAACAATCCCAGCACTCTGGAAGGTATTAAATACAATTTCAGCACAGAGCAGCTACCTGTCTTTGCTATTGGTTTAAAATATAAACATGACCCTTCCAGGCAGCCTTTTTTAAAACTATAAAGCCCCAGCTGGAAATGTCCTTCTTTCCCGTATTTTACCTTTTGTTTTCTCATACAGGTTATAAGCACATGTCCTTGGCCCTGAACAAGACTGGCAGAAGTATTGTGTACTCCTGTGAGTGGCCCCTTTATATGTGGCCCTTTCGTAAGGTGAGCTAGTGAGCCCAGAATCTAATAGAGCCTTGCTGATAGATGTTCAGAAGTTGAGAACAAAGAAGATAAAGATCTCCTTCAAGGTCCACCCTTACTTAACAGTCTCATCCTACCATCTCTCCCAAGAATCCAACCACTTCTCACCATCCCCACTGCTATAATTGGAGTGTAAGCTACCACCACTTGGAAAGTCAGTCATCTTTGAGTCTTCCTTTTGTCTTATGGTTCACAACATATCTACTAGCAATCCTGTCAGTAACAACTACAAAGTATATCCAGAATCAGCCCATTTCTTTCCATTTCCTCTGCATCCACCTTGGTTGTTCAAGCCACCATCATCTCCCACCCAGACTTCTCCCAACAGCCTGATCTCTCTACTTCCACTCTCCCCTACCTCCATCCATTTTCCAAGCAGCACCAGTGTTCCAGTTAAAATGTAAATGGAACCATATCACTCCCCTGCTTAAAACCCTTAACTGGCTTCCCATTGCACTTGGAATAAAATCAAGCTCCACTGATCTGTCCCCGACCTGCCTCTCCAACCTCATTTCTGATCACTGGTTCGCTCACTGCACTGGTATTCTTTCTGTCCCTCAAACGCTCCAAGCCTATTGCTGCCTCAGGGCCTTTAATACCTGATTTTTCTTTTCTGCCTGGTATGTTCTTGCCTAAGATTTCTTAGCTGCTTCTTAACATTTAAGTCTCCAACCAAACGCCACAGACTCATACAGGTCTCCTCTAAAATAGCTGTCTATCCAGTCATTCTTTATCACATTAACCTTTTCAGTTTCCTTCTGAGACCTTAGCATGATATGGAATTATGTGTTGACTGGTTTATTGTCTGTCTCCCCTGTTAGAATGTTAAGTTCCAGGAGAGCAGGGACCTTGTCTGATTTAGTCACTAACTATATCCCTAGCATATTGGAAATGAATAATTATTTACAGAACAAATCCTTATTATTTTCTTCTAATCTCTGTAAAATACTTTTCACCTCTTTCTCAACACCTTAAGCCTTGAATATCCCACATGCCTATTTACAAACTTTTATTCATTTCATTAACAAATTATATGCCTAGGATTCAGAGTGCCTTAGCATATGCTTGATGAGTTCTGTGTAATTTTACAGCCGTTATTTTTACTTAAGATCATTTGTTATTTCTGATAAAATACATGTTACTCATTACATGTTACTTCACTTTAGAAATTTGAAAATACAGTGAAGTGTACAAAAAATTTAAATCTGCCGTAATCCCAGTACCTAGTTACCATCTGGTAAATTTCCAGCATGAACAGTGTTAAAGCCATTTTATGTAAGAATTTTCAGTTATATTGCCTACTTATAAAGCAAACTTCTTACAATGAAGTTCCATTATATAAGGGTTTAGCTCTCTACATGGAGACCTTAAAGCTCTAAAGAGAAGGCCACAGTGCCTCTTTAAATTGATATTCAACGTGCAAGAATGTTAGTAAAAAGTAAACAGAAGTTATGTTTCCACAGCCCAATTACACAGAAATCCGAGAGTACTGCAATCACTGGAGAAATTCTGGGGACGTTTATGATTCTTGGCAAAGTATAAAGAGTATCTTGGATTGGACATCTTCTAACCAGAAGACAATTGTTAGTGTCGCGGGACCAGGGGGTTGGAATGACCCAGATATGGTAAGAACATGAGCCTTCCTTGTTCAAACCCCTGCAAGTTCCTGGGATCAGGCTTTTTCTGAGTACTCAGAGTAGGGTGCCATGGAAAGTGGCTTCTGTCTGGGCAACTTTGAGAATAATTCTGTCTTCTCTCATCTGAATTCTTCCATTCTTTGTCCCAGTTAGTGATTGGCAACTTTGGCCTCAGCTGGGATCAGCAGATAACTCAGATGGCCCTCTGGGCTATCATGGCAGCTCCATTACTCATGTCCAACGACCTCCGACACATCAGCCCTCAAGCGAAAGCCCTCCTTCAGAATAAAGATGTAATTGCCATCAACCAGGACCCCTTGGGCAAGCAGGGGTACCTACTTAGAAAGGTAATGTTCTGTGGGAGAAAATAGGAATTGGCTGGGAACATGTTCTCCTGCCTTCTAGTTTACAATTCATCCAAATGTTTATTTTGGGTGTGTACTTTAAGATGGCTTTGTACCCAAGTACCAAGTTTGTCTTGGGCCTAAATCTGTTGTGTGACAATATGCACTGATCTTTCAAAAATATATTTTTAAAATCTCAATATAATCAGTAATGAAGAGTTTTGCTAGATTCATTCTATTTCCAAAACATGCTATGGGATAATTTTAATTTTTCCTCGAAGTGTTCAGTAGTTCAGACAATGAGATTGAATGTCACAACTAACCAGGCAGTTTATTGCTCACTACCGAGTTGTCACACCTATTTTCTTGGCTTACTTTTCAGGAAGACAACATTGAGGTGTGGGAACGCCCTCTCTCCAACTTAGCCTGGGCTGTGGCTATGGTAAACCTTCAGGAGATTGGTGGACCTCGTTCTTATACCATCAATATTGCTTCCTTGGGTCAAGGAGTGGCCTGTAATCCTGCCTGCCATATCACAAAGCTCCTCCCTTTGAAGAAAAAGCTTGGGTGTTATGGATGGACTTCACGCTTAAAAACTAGAATAAATCCCACAGGAACTGTTTTGCTTCAGCTAGTGAGCCAGACTACATAAAGCTTCCTTAAATATTTATATTTTGTTGCCAAAGTGACCTACCCCACTTGTCCTTTCATTCCCACTTCAGCTATTTTTATTTCATTGAATAAAATTTCACTACAGAAACCAACAGGGCACAAAAAGCTCACTCAGAATTCAAAGTATATGTTGTAATAATTCCTTTGCCTGTCAGGTGATTACCAAATATTTTCAATAAAATTGGAAGACTAATCATTGCCAGTTGATAAAAAAATTGAAATGAAATTGGTAAACCCAGACTTAGTCATCCATGGATACAAACTGCTAAGATGCACTTCCAGTTACCAAAATGTATAGCATATGTGATTTGCCATCCAGTTGTGTTGCTCAAGTATGAAGAGCTGAACATCAGTAAGAATGAAGTATATGGTAATATACAGAGAAAAGGGATGTAAAATTTGAAACTGTTAGGTATTGTTAAAAATGGAGATATCACTGCTAGATTCCACTGGGAATTTTAATTCACTAGAAATTATCTTTTGCAGTAATTCTGACGTGAAAAGAATTTGTCTACTAATTTTGAGGCATGTCAAAACATATAGGTGGTGTAAGTCTGAAGACGTATAATACACACAGTATGCTGTGCCTAGAGAACGGGGCCAAAATGACTGAAGTAGCAAAGGTAAAACAAATTATTTCACTCTTGGTAAACTTTACATTCTCTATGGATAGAATTGTTACTGAGCTCACCCTGTCAGCGAGGTTTAGGTCTCTATATATAACCCATAGTTATTGCTTTGAAACAGCAAAAAGGATCCCATGAAGCTGCAAGGTGATTGAAGCGCCAAACCAGACCACAGCTTCTGATATGAGTTCAACCAGATTCAACTGAAATGAACAAAGCACACAAAACCATCAAGCCTAAATTTTTCCAAAAGGGGAATTTTATTGACACTAGTTTCTTTCTTTCCCAAAAGATCAACTCCGACCACATGAAGTGAACATATCCTCAAGATTTTATTGTCTTCATAATAAAATATGATGCTTAGAACTGGATCACTTGGCCCTGTAACAGAATAGAGTTTTGGTTTTTTTTTAGTTTGCAAAGAATCTCTACTCCATCAGAACAGTGTCTATTCCTAAAGGGATCACCATCCTTTAAGGTTAAGTCCTCAATTCTTCCTTTCCTACTCATGCCAAAACCAACACCAAAAGCCTCACACTCACAGCTATGGATCAAGTTATGTTGAGAGGACTGCCCAATCCTTATGTCACAATAAATGAATGGGCAGAAATGTTCACCTCTCCAAATAAAACTATAGAAAAGATTATATCATCCACCCCACAATATATACCTTTCTCTTCTTATCTCCTCCCAGTTCAAAATGCTTGCATCTCTTAATAGCCAGCATTCTCTTAGATCTGCAGTTGGGCTCAACGCATTCAAGCCTCAGGACAATCTTCTTTGTAGTTTTAGCCTGGAAAAAAAATTAAGTCAAACCCTTCACAAATCAGTGAGAAAATCTCTTCAAAAATATGACTATGTTAGGTTAATACTACTTAGAGCTTTGCAAATAAGACACTTTGTCTTTAGCTGTAGGGAGAAAAGAAATGTGAAAAAGTGAATTTAAGAGAAAATGCAATAAATAACAAAGGTAGCAGGTTATCTCATTGTCATCAAGTTCTCCATTCACAAACATGCTTCTTATCAAATAGGCACTCATTATACTACCATGAACTTGGGGCCTTTCAGCTGCTCTACAGTTAAGTATTCCACAACCCAACTAGTCCCTGAATGGCTGCTCCAGTCACCTGCCTGAGAGTTGGTCACAGACATTTAACTTTCCTCCCGTCAGATTTATGAGATAAACACAACTTTCACAATTCGTAAAATAGTGTTAACAACTGTTACTTAAGATCAAGTCTCCAAAGACTACCTACAATTACATCTAGAATTTAACTACATTATTTTAACTTAAGGTAGTCTCCCTAGGAATACTCAACATTTTAAGCCTGCTCTTGTAGGCAGAATTCTACTGCTGATAGTTCACAGTTCTCAAAAAAATCCAAAACCCAGCTAGAACCTCCCCATCTTCTAAACAAGTTACCTGAATGTGAAAAGGGAATCAAGCATTTCTTTCAATATTTTGAAATCAAATTATATATTGCACCTAAATGAACACTAAAGTCATTCCTTAATACTTTCTGGAACCAGGCTAAACGAAGAGCAAAGTGCCTGAGGAAATTTTGGGAATGCTGTTCCAGGCACTGTGTTCTTTAAAGCGGGAGCAAAATCACCTGAGGTCAAGAGAGAAACACATCAAGCCTGAGAACAACAGAATTCAGGAGGCCACTGGGAGACCATTTTAAAGAGCTTTATGACTTCATGAGATAGGTAGCAGACAATGCAGATGAGCTGAGGAGCAAAATGAGAATGATTCTTATTGCAAGAGCTGAGGATTCACTAGGACATGAGGAGAGAAAGGAACAGGGCAAAGGAAAGATTTACTGGTGTATTCCAACATCAGTTCTTAGGAAGGCAGAGCACATTCCTTAACTCGATGTTTGCCTCTTCAGAAAAGAACAAAAAAATATAAAACACTGTGATGGTGGAGTGCTGGAGACCAGAGTCAGACCTGGGTTGAACCCCCAGCTCTACTGCCTACTAGGTATGTCACTGTAGGTGAATGAGATAACTTCGCTGAAACTATGAACATATACTACGTACACTGCAGAAGTGTGTGGGAAGCATATCAAATAGTAATTACTACTCACCTTTTTGCGGAAAATTGGCTTAGTCTGCCCACCATAACCACTCTGCTTCCTGTCATAACGCCGCTTTCCTGGGAGAACGAAAATTATTATGGTATACCAAAATAATGAATCCCAACAGCCACATGCAAAGTCTTCTTCCGGGTTTTATCTTGGGGTTTCCAGCAGAAATAGCAATGCCCAACAAGTGGGACATGGTGGTGGGGTGGGGCCTAGACTCCTACACTGTACTACTTACTACAGAAATGCCACAGTGTAACCAGATCACGTACAGACCGTCTTACCCTGTGCATACAGAGAGTCTTTGCCCTTCTTGTACTGTGTCACTTTGTGGGGTTGGTGCTTGCCACACTTCTTACAGAAAGTCCGGCGGGTTTTAGGAACGTTCACCTATGAAATAAACCGTTCAGTACGTGCCGTGTTATCAGACGCCAATGTGACAATTACGACCCAAATGATAAGGCAGCCCACGAAGACTCGACTCTCAAACTCCTTGCTCACACACAACGTTCTACAGAAGGTGGTCTAGCTCTATGTGCTCCAATTACAGCAGCTTCCGATGAGCCCCAAAGTATTAGGAGAACATATGCACTCTACCACCTAAGTCTACCTCTTTGATCCTATCACTTCAATTCCTGGCCCTGAAGCCTGGTCCCTTCGGGGCTGATCCCGTCAACACTGGGTTTCTTTAGCGAGTCCGCCCACGGGCCTGGACCCATCCTGGGATGGCACCGTCGACGGAGGAGGAAAGATTAAACTGGATGTTACCGTGTCCCCACCCTAAAGTCCTACCATGTTACCGAGATCACTACCAGCAGGGAAAGAAAGAGGCAGGCCCGGAAACGGAAGTATGTAGGAGGTTCCTGGTTGCTCTTCGTCGTGGGAGTCGGTAGGAGAGACCATAGAGTCTAAAGCTCTGTGTGCATCGCCCTCTGGTGGCTAAGAGGACGATTCGGAGCCACAGGCGGGATCTTAAGGAACTGCTCTGAGGCTGACCCATTCTCTTCGACTTCCTCCTGCCCCCTAGCTGTGGAACTTTTCCTCACTTCATCACTTTTGGCAGATGCTGATTAAGTGCAGCCTGAAGTGAAGGAAACAGTGTCCTTGCCATCCCTCTGGCCAACCTTTCCCTATCCCGGATGGAAGCCAGGACTAGGGTCAAATGGAGGAGGTCTCCACCGGCATGTTCCATTCCTGTTCTACCTCAAGGACACTGGGAACATCTTTTGCAGTGAACTGCTGGTTCGCTGAAAGCTTGGAGGGAGCCAGTACTCGAGTTCATCTATCACATAGCCAGTTGGTCCATTCAACAAATGTTTATTGAATGCCTATTTCTGTGTTGGGCACAATAATCAAATAAGCATGCTCTTAAGTGTGTAATTACAGACTAAATATTTTGTAAAAAAAAAAAAAAAAGATCAGTGATCAGCATTAAAGCAACCTTTTTCTGTTGGGGGAGCAAGTTGGCTGCCCTTGATTCTGAAAAGTGGGGAAGAAATTGTTCAGCTCCTGCAATCAGGTCAAGAGATAGAAAGTATCCAGTGGCTCTTCCCTTTCCGGTTTGTAAGGCATGGCAGGCCTTACAAACTCTGTGACCAAAAGCAACCACAAAGGATGGTCTGAACATAAACATTTCTGACTGGGCAGGTCATGGCGGGTAATTATATCCCAGGCCTACAGTTTCCTCAGCAAAGGTCAATCTTTAAATGAGCCCTGTCCATTGTTCTTATGCATTTAGGATAACATACCTCTGAAATGTCAGAGTAATTTTCTTTTCTAGGCTCCTGGAAGGTACAAGCACAAACACCAGAGCACAGGACCACCAGATCATGAGATCACAGAACCATACATTGTTATCTTGTTCCCCGCATGCCACTTCTATATGCTGTAAATGTGAATAAACTAGCCTGTGCCCACCAATGTAAAAGAAGTATGTGTTTCTCTATTTTGCTTTTTATTCAATCCTAGAGATTTTCCCATTTTGCTTTCTCTCACCTCCTTAATCTACCACCAATGCATTTCAGATATTCCTTACATTTTCCCCTTTGAGTCTGAATGCATAAAAGGAAATGTAAAACTGCCGTTCACCAGAGCATTTTCTTTATCCATTGAGCTTTTACTTCCAGGTGTGTCTTCAAAATTTTGGCTCAAATAAACTCTTAAAAAACTTTTCAATATGTTTGGACAGTCTTTCACCAACACCTGGCAGAAGACATGTGCTAGGTTTCAAAAGAGTCCAGTTGAGAAAGACTCAGGTACTGAGCACTTAAAATGGATTGTCTCATAAAATTCTCACAGTAATTCCAGGAGGTAAGTGGTACTATTATTCCCATTTTACAAATGAGGAAATTGAGGCCATGGACTGTTTTAAAAAATTTCCCAATGTTGATAGTATTTAGTGGAGCCAGGATACAAACACAAGTGATATGAATCCAGAACCCAGGTTCCCTTACCATTATACAATATGACTATTGTAGCCTGGGAATTATAATAGCTAACAATTATTGAATACTTATTATATGCTAGGCATTATCTTAACCACCTTGCATACTACCTATTTTAATCCTATCAACCCAGGCAGTGGGTACCATAATTAGTATTTAACAGGTGAGGAAACTGAGGCACAAGAGGCATTAAATTCACTTACTCAAAGTCATACAAATGGTTATTTTGCAGAGCCAGAATTTGATCTCAGGTGATCTAACACCACAGCCTTGCACTTAACCACAACATCATGCAGGGGAAGCAGGGGCATCTTCAGGGTAGAGGAGAATGAGGAGAGAAAATTGTGCAGGGATGCAGGAGGAGGTGCCAGTGGATTAGGGGTTAATAAACTATGAGAGCCTGAGATCTCCCCCTTGTATAACTCTCCAGGATCACCCACGGGTCCTGAGCTGACTTTCTGATCATCACCTTTTTGTTGAATATTCTCTGGGAATGAGATAATACAAATATGACCATTACCTACTGCATTTCTTAAAAGTTTCTTTGCCAAACAGTCAGCCTGTAGTCTCACAGCGTTTAATTCTCTCCAGGCTCTTAGGTGGTATCACTGACTGACCTTTGAGGAGTTTCTAAAGGTTTTAAATGTTAGTTACTTGGAAATATGAAGACAGTAAAAGTGGCCCCTCTTAATCTAATGAACTTTATTTCTTTCTATAACACCTCATGTGACATGGCTTTGGTTTCGATTCCCTTCATAAGTCCTAGTCTCTGTTTTGGACATGCTCCTGCTCAGTTCTGAGGCACTCAGAACTGAACACAAGACTCTAGATATAGCCTGGTCTTGCAGAGTAGGTGGCCCTTTTACATTCCTCTGTCTAGATATTTTACTTTTGCAGAGAAGTCTAATATCACTTTGTATTTTCTGACAGCCATGTTACTGACAAGACATTTCTATTGATTACTACCAGCAAAAATGTCTGAACCATTTTCACAAGTCCTACTGCTACTCCACTTTCACCTGGAGTTATTTGAAGTTCAATGTTGCTGCCCAATTATGGGACGTGAACCTTAGCCTTGGTAAGATACACTTGTTGAATTTGGTTTATCATACTAGGTACTCAAGATCTTTCAGAAACTCTTTGCTCTGATTCTATCATTCCATTTAGCTAACAACAACCTCTTTCCATTCACTGATTAGCTAAACTACTTTCTATAGCTACCTAAAAATGTCATTAATGAAAATGTTGAACAAGATAGCATCAAACACAGAACCTTATATTACATTGGGAATCTTTTGAGGTGACACTAGGCCATTTATTTGCACTATTTGGGTGCAATCCTTCTGTCTATCTAGCCAAGTGTATTAAGGGAGTGCTCATGGGAAGAAGGTGAGGAAGCATCTAGGTTTACTTTCCCCGTTCCCTTGTCCTGCTCTCCTTTGTCCAGACCCCCTATTGTATGCCTGTCAATTCCCAGTCTCAACCATAAGATGCACCTTGAGAAGAGACAGGGCATATGACAAAAAGTAGAATCTGACTGAAAAAAAGAGGGAGGAAAGTTAAATGTCTGTGAACAACTCTCAGGCAGGTGACTGGAGCAGCCATTCAGTGACTAGTTGAAAGGCTATAAATTGTCAATAAAATAGGAAGATCATGCAATAACTTTGCTGCCCATCTATTTTGTGCAGATGTGAGGATTAACCACTCTGCTATCCTACGAATACTTTTTTCAAAAGTCCTGTCACCTTAAAAATTGGACTTCTAGTGGAATCTGTGATCTGTTTCTGCATTAGGATACAGCACCTGGGACAAGTAAACATGGCAGCGCCTGATGTGCCAAGGTGGGCAAGCAGGTCAGTCACTAGGGGTTCTGCTGCCATCTTGGTCTGCAGCCAGTACTGACTGAATTTCTTAGGAGAATGCTTTGGGAGAAGATTGCTGCTGGAACATAATGGAGGTGACTGAGGAAACATTCAGGCTTTAAGTAACAAACCTATTCTGGTTTATCACTTTACAGGATTAATGAGAAAGATGTAAATTAGGAGTTAATCTCTGAGGCAGAATCTTTAATGGAGAAAATCAATATCCACAAAAAATAGGGAAGGTCACAAGTCTGTGTGGGCTTGCATTCAGACTTTTTTTTCTGTAGAAAAAAAAATGCCTTCTTAGAAAATGACTCAGCAGGGGGAAGTGTTGTCTCTCCTGTCAGGCTCTGTACTTTGGGGTCCCTTTGTGAGCACTCTCCATCCTTCACGATCAAGTTTGACTGTGTAACCCCGAGTCTTCTCTGCCTCGGAGGACATGAGACTCTAAAGGCAATCTTCAGTCCTTTTGTTTTATCTTTGTGGGTCTACATTTCTTCTCTTTTCTGTAAGTCTCCACTCTCTCGGCTGACCATCTCCACAGTCCTTTAGGTATGTTGTCTCGTTACCTTGAGGAGGTCAGCCTGACGACAAGTCTGCTCAACCTAGCCCTGTCTAGAGTCTCAGTGGCCCCAGTAATGTTGAGAAGTGTTCTTTCAGAGCAGACTCAAGATAGTAGTGTCAGAGGTCCCAAGCAAATGAAGGGCGGGGACAGCTGGGGGTGGGGGAGTAGACTAGGGACAGTGGCAGGGAACCAGATACCATGCTGCTGAGAAGAAAAAAAAGGCATTGGTTTAAGTCAGGAAACAAAAAAAGGGAACTGAGTGGCTGTGAAAGGGTGGGGTTTGCTCAGACTGTCCTTCCTCTCTGGACTGTAAGAATATGTCTCCAGGACCAGTGTCTTCTGAGATCGAGTCCCACCTTCGAAGTCCTGGCATCTCAGTGCATCTGGGAAGCTACCTGAATTAAGTCAGGACTAAGGTGGGTCTGGGACATGGCAGGGGCTGTCTTTTATGGGACCCCTAAAGGCCAGAGAGAAAGCCTGGCTGGTGCCATATAGTTGGCTGGCAGTGGAGGCTGACCGAGGGTGGGAGTCATCAGCACAAGGCCCTGGCAGTCCCTTCTGATAATCAGAACAGGCTGTAAGGGTCCTTTCTGAGGAGGGTTGTGGGGGGAACAGGAAAAGAAAAAGGTGATATGAGGTAATCATCTGAACAGGTAGCAAATGTTGGAAAGGGATACCTGTGCGAAACTTGGCTGAAAAGTAATACTGTCAGTGGCAGTAGGATAAAAATAAGCCCTTTGGTCAAATGTTGCTTGAAGACACAGAATTCGTACTTGTGTTATTGAGGCTCTTAGAAGAAGAAATTCTAAGAGGTATATTATCTGAGAAAACAGTAAAAGTTCACACGACACAATATGTCGTTGACTTTTGTAACCTGAGAAAATTTACCTGTTAAACCAGGGTTTAAGCTACATGCCTCCAGCTGCATCAAGCCAATGTTACCGGAATTAGAACTGTCTTGTTGGAAAGATTGTGTGCACCAACCTCGTGGTAATAGTGGGTAAGAGACTGGGCCAGAAGAAAACAGCCTTAGCCTCAGACCAGACTGTGTAGCCAACCCCTGAGGTTTTTCCTATTACCATTGCCTGCCATGTGCACAGCTTTCTTTTCTCTTGTCTTCATCATTTCTCTCCTTTCCTCTCCTCTCCTCCTCTTCATTCCCCCTCCTCTTCCCCTTCCTTTCTTTATCTTTATCACCTTTTCTTTATTCCTTCCTTTATTTTATTCATTATCACATCCCTAGGAACAGAGTCAGTGCTTAGCAAATAATTGTTGAATTGCATTGAATTTTTCTTGCCCCTTTCTTCCCCTGCTCTTTTCCCTTTTCTCTTTCCCCCTACTTGCATAATGCCTTCCTTGTAGGATTGCTGAGAGCAATAAGTGTGTTAATACACGTAAAGCAGTTAAAACAAGGCCTGGCAATAGTAAGTGCTAATATCTCAGTGTTTGCTATTGTTTTTATTCTGCCTGAAACCTGCCAGTGTCCCCAAAGGGCTTGCCTAGAGCAAATGGTCTGGCATTTAGAAAAATAGGGATTGCTGGCCCAGACTAAGACATCCTTGGATGTGTTGCTGGACCTCCAAATGGAATCCCAGTCCAGTTTCCCAGCCACCTGGCTTTCTGCTGTGCATTTCCAGAGGCAGGACAGCAGCAAAGCCCAGAAGCAGAGGTCTACCAGCTCAGGAACTGGTCTGAGTACTGTTAGTCTGAATACTGCTCCTTCCTTCATTTTGCATACCAAGCCTCTGAACCAAGGGTGCTACAGCCTCTCTGGAGCCTCAGTTATTTGATAAAACAATGTTACCCTCCAAATAAGCCACAAAATGCAAATACTCATGGAACCTAAGGCATTCTACCGAAACAATATCCCTTAGAGCTAGCTAGCCTTATCTGCTCTATTCTGACCCCTTTTATATTCAGACTATTTAAACTTGTGTCAAAGTCCAAATTCCTGTTTCTTATGGCTGTTTCATGTGTTTGTTTAGAATCTTTGGTAAACTCCTTATGGTGAGAACTAGTACAATTTTCCTTCCACTTCTAGGGTCTTAGTGCAATTTTAAATTATTATCACTCTAATTTGTTGTTTCCTTTAGAGCAAATTTCCTATAGACTTTCCTTCCAGTGGACTAGACCTATACTAGAAAGTGACTTAGGTATAAGAAGATATGGCTTTTGAAACCAGTTTTGGTGTTTTTCAGCCAATGATGCCAAGATCTAATTGGCAGCTCCTGGGAATAAGGAAGAGCTAGAATTTTCAGTGAGGTGGTGCTCAACAAGAAGTTAGAGACAGATCTTAACCTAATTCACTCTAAAGCTGCTTGGTTATGCAAATGAAGCCATAGGGAGGGAGGGGGTGGGGGAGAGAGAACTCCTCTGAGGACCCTGAAACAAATGGGCCACGTGTGACTTTCAGTTTCTGTAGAGGTTCATGTGCACTGACTGAGGAGTGTTCAGAGAGCATTAGAAACACAAAAGCCTTAATCTCAGACTTTCCTCTCCCTCTGAGAGCCATCACCCAATGCCCTTAGGGTAAATGTTGGTCATCCTAACTTCTAGGAGAAGCTCATCTCACTGCTCTGCCTCCCTAAAAAGGAAATTAACTATAGTCTATTAGGTTATCCCTAGAAGAAGGAAATTCTAGGGAGTCAAGAGAAGTTAAATTTTAGACAAGTTGGAGGTTGAATATACTGCATTTCAAGATCACTGGCTCAATGAGAAAGCAGATTAGTCTGCGATTAAAACAGAGTAAAAAAGTGATTAGAATTGAAAAGACATAATGTATAGGGAAAGCGGGCTCTTAAAATATTTGGAGTAGAAACAGGTACAATGTTTCTGGAAACTATTTTGTCATCATGTTTCAAAATGCAAAATGCATAATGCATATGTTTTGACTCGGTAAATGATGCTTATATAGAGATCCTAATAATATGGGAAAATAATCAGGAGTAATGTTAAATAAGAACTTTAGGTATTTTTGGGGAAAAGTGTGTTGGATGGATGGATGGATAGGTAATGGCAAGAAAAAATAAACTACAAATAGCATGTGCAATATGATCTCAAATATAAGAAAAATGCACAGAAAAATGGAAGGTAATATGCTCAAATATTAATGCCTCTGGATAATGAGCTTATAACTGATGTGTTCTTTTTAATCTTCCTCTAACTGAAAGTTTCTATAAAAAATGTTCTTTTGATATCAAAAGAAAAATAAATTAAAATATTTAAACCTGGGAAAATGAAAACTAAACTGAAACAAAACAAAACAAAGGAGCACACAAGTCCAGAGTGAAAGATATACATGCCAGCAGTCACCTTCAAGGCAGAGGGACAATGTCCAAAGTGTTGCTGCCAATCTGATGCTGAGTGTGAACCTGTGGATTGGCTATTTGGCTTTCTTTTCATCATTACTTGTTCAGAATCTAATGTCTCTAGTGCTGGGCAGAATTGATGAGGAATCCCAGAGACCTAGAATTTTCCAGCACCACAGAAGAAAATGTAAAATGTTAACAACGTAAAATGCTGAAGAAGAACCAGAGCTCTGAGACCTCTTGGAAATGATGGTAGTAGATGAGAATTTCCCTGGTTAGACATGCAGCCAGGAAACTGATATGGCTGGAAGACTTCAACACAAATTTGGTTACTTGTAAAGCTCACCCTGAAGCTTATCATAAAATAATTATATTTCATTGGGGCCTAGAGTTTCTCGGGAACTTAACAAATAGCAACTAAGTTTTGTTGTTGCTATGGTTATGATATATTAAAGAAGACTTCTCTCTGGTTTCAGAGCCAGGGAATTCTCAATCAAAATCTCAATCAGAACCTGAGAGATGCTTCTTGGAGCTGAGAAGAAAATTTTAGTAGGCCATATTTAGCCCCTCACTTATACTCTAATTAGAGACAGTTGATAATTCTGTAAGATTTCATAGTAAAGCCTCAGTTAGGAATGAGAAGGACATAAGAATAACACAAAGGTTACAGTCCAACAAATAAGCCAGACTTGAGTTTGCCACTTTGTCTGAATAACAGGATTTATTCTGAAAATGGAAAACTATGATCATGTGCACAAGAATGTTCATTGACAGCATTGTTAATAATTGAAAATAAACAACCTCAATATCAATCAATAGGAAAATAAAGTGTGATGTCATCATATTGAATACTTTATAATATAAAAATGAATTCAATGTATGAAGTAAAGCTACCAAGACAAATCTTAAAACATTACATTGAGAAAAAGAGCAAGTTGCTGAAGAATATGTACACCACTTACATAAATGTTTTACATATATGTTTTGGTAAAACATGTAAACCAAAACTAAACATTCTTCTGGATACTCACATATGTAGTAATGATATAAAAACATGCCTAGGAATGACAAACAACAAAGTCAAGATACTGGTAACCTCTAAGGAGGGAGGGGACTGATTGTGGAGGAGGGCACTTCTAAAAGCACTGGAAGTTATTATAGCACAATGCAGTACTTTATAGAGGTAAATGGTGATACATACATATAATATTATCCTCTGCATTTTTGTCTATTTGCAACATTTCATAATATAAAAAAAAGTATGTTCAATCAAAGGTTTATATCTACAGTAAACAACAACCACCCAAGGGACAAAAAGTAGAGGTTCCACCTAAACCCTGAGTTTTTACTTCATCAACAATGAAAAATCCTGAAAAGGAGACAGCGAATGATGCTAGGAAACCACCAGTTAGGACCCCCTTGTGGAAGATTTAAAGGAAAATGTAAGAATACCTGGTAGGACTGAGAAGAGTCCTCAAGTGGGAAAAAGTTCAGTTGACAGTTAACAAGGCTGAATTATCTTTTCCAACCTGGAGTAATATTGCAGAGGAAAGTGCTCCATGATCTTCTCTCATCCCCTGCACTTACCACCATTTCTTCTTTTGCCAAATGTTCCTAGAAGATGAAGAGGGTCTGTCCCAACTACTGTTAGATGATAGACATGGGTAATGACGAGATGCTGAGGTAGATGGCATCATACCTTGTTGAAGGCAAATAATAACAAGAACAACAACAATAATAATAATAATAATAATAATAATAATAATAATTCTGAGAAGTAGTGATGTACCACAGAAACAGCAAGGGCTGTGGAGTCCAGATGGATGAGGTTGGACAATAAAATAATCTCCATGAATCTCACTTCCTTCATCTGTTGTGAGGAATAAATGAAATAATGCATGTAAAATGCCTGACAGGTAGACTGCACTGAGAGAAATAGAGTTATCTTCCATTTCCCTGGGGAGAAAAAGGAATGACCAGGATCTTGCTAGGCAATTAAATAATGCTTTAAAAGAGAAATAATGAGAAAATACTGCTTCTTGAATATTCTACTAAGTGGTTATTTGAACTATGATCGACTGGTTATTTCTAACTAGCATCCCATAGGCTCTTCCTAATCATAAGCAGGCTATGAAGTTTTCAGAATTTTACCCTGGTGTTGTCCCTAATAGTGTTTTATCCTAGCCTGATAAAAATAGGAACCAAGGATTGTTTAGTTTACTGATTCTACAATTGCTATTTATATTAACTCATTGGCATAGTGAAGTTTGTAAGATGGCTGAACTGTTACTACTAGCAAGCATCCTTTTTCTGAATTCTGCTGCTCCATAGGTTGCTAAGAGGATGCAAAAGGTGACCACATGAAGATCCTTGCATTTATAGTTTAATAAAGAGAATATTATAGTACTGGAATTCTATATTTTAAATGAAGAGCTCTATGTATTTCTATTATTCTCCCCTTCTCTTTCTTTATACGGACACTGTGTGTGTGTGTGTGTGTGTGTGTGCATGCGCACGTGTGTGCACGCGTGTGTGTGTGTATGTAACATTCATGTCACTTCCGTTTCCACCCTGTGAGTGAAGTGTAGGGTTAGCCCTCATGGTGCATCTTTTGTGGTCGAATCAAGTCTGTAGGCTGCTGAAATTGCTAGAAAAAAATTAGGACCTGCTACAATAAGTACCCAAAGAAGCTGCAACTGCCCTCTGATGCAGAGTGTACATTACACATCAACCTTCAGGAAGACATAAAGATGGATACCTCTCCTTTCACATTACTGCTTGATGCAGTGGTGACTAAGTAAGAGCTATCACATTTCCATGCTGTGTGCGTCTGAACTAGATCACAAGGAATAGGAGGAACGCAGTTAAAGAAGGGGTGACCAGGCCATGGAAATCCCAGTAACCCTCCAGCTCAGTGATCTAGAGGTAGAGGCCATTTCAATCCTTGCTCACAGGGGCGATGGCTAGTGAGAGGCTTACTTCCTCATACTAAGACTGACACTAAACCTTACCTCAACACAGACACTTGAAAGAGAAGGAGGCTTCCTCTTATATAAACTGGACTTGTTCTAAAAATGAAAAAGATCAGAGGCACCTTCCAGAAAGACTTGTCTTATAGGAAATAAGAGCAGAGACCAAGACTGAAGCAGATGTTGGGTCTGAGCAGGGAGTGTATCCACCAAGAGTTCACAATAAATCTAAAGGTAAATTACTGGATGTGCTTTTCTCAGCTAAAAGAAGCACAACTGGATATGCTTTATTGGGCAGCTTCTGATCTAATTTACTGGTTATGCTATTCAGTTTCTTTAGGGTTTTATTTTGTTTTCTGTAATTTGAGTCTTTGATGGTGAAGAGATCATTGGAAGTCACTATGGGAACAAAAGAAATATTATTACAGAGATCTCGGTTCCTGAGAATAGAGCTTTACTACATGGTTACCACTACTTCTGGGCAAACAAATAATTTTAATGTTAAAAGAAATCTCTTTGGGCTTTGAGTCGAATCTGAATGTTAGAAAGGACTCTCTTGGTTGTAAACCTTTATCAGTTTGTCACTCCTGTGAAAGACCATATAAATCAAGGAGTCAGGGAAGAGAGCTATGTGGCAGGGTGTGGGGAGAGGTTTGTTCCTTTGTCTAGTCTTTCTCGAAAGATCATTTACAAACCATTAAACCAATCCATCACCAGGAGACAAGGGCATCCACATAGTGAATCATTCTGAACATCCCTGGTGTTCCTTTAACCTATTTTTGTCCCCCCAGTATGATAATAGAACCTTCTACACCACAGGAAAGAGCAAAGTAATGGTATGGATAGCCTCGTGCCTCAATAAAAACCACTCCCTTGCTTTCTTGGTGTGAGCAATAACCTGTGCTTCACAAGTAAAAAAAAAAAAAACCTGCTGACTTTATTTATTCTGCTACTCAGGTGCCACCGAAAGTATAGAGTTTAGTTTTAAAGATAAATCACCCACCCAGGAGAAAACCCACCCCAAACAAAGCTTGACGGGGAATGGTGATTTTTTTTTCAGTATTGATTTAGTGTCCATTTTTTTGTGACGGTATTTATATTTTCACTTTAACTTTCTAATGAAAGTTTGGAATTAGTAATATAAGATAGTGCATAAACTTTAAGCAAATAATTGATATGAAGTGTTGTTTTGTATGAATAAAAAACCATGGTGACTTTTTTTTTAGTTAGTACTAATATCTTTATTATGGAAAGGAAATAATTTTTATCACTTAAAATGTTTCTTTTATTTAAATAGTCTACAAATTTTTATTTTTTAAATTATAGTAAAATACATATAATATAAAATTTATCATTTTAACCATTTATTTATTTATTTTAAATTTTAGTTAGTTTCAAGTATACAGTACATTGGTTAGACATTTATATAATTATTAAAATGCTCCCCCCCAATTGCTCTCTCCCCTGACCCTCCACCAAGCCAATGTATTAATGCTAATTCCCATCCCCATGACCATCCATCAGCTACTAATTTGTACTTCTTTAACCCTTCACCCCATTCTCCCAGTCCTCCAAACTCCCCTTCCCTCTGTCTATCACCAAATTGTCCACTATATTTGCGAGTCTGTTTTTGATTAGTTTGTTCTTTTCATTCCTTAAATTCCACAGATAAGTGAAAGCATATAGTGTTTATCTTTCTCTATCTGACTTAAATATCTTCTAGGTTAATTACAGCAATATCTTTTTCTGTTCCCTTCCTTTGCATATGTAGAGGTCTTGTTTTCTTATCCTTTTAGACACTCCATCCCTTGGTTGGAGCACTTAATTCTTTTCCATTTAAGGTACTTATTGATAGGAATGTAGTTGTTACCATTCTTTATTCCTGTTTTTGATACATGTTTTTTCTTCTTAAAGAAGTCCCTCCAACATTTCCTGTAATTAATTCTGGCTTGGTGGTGATAAATTCCTTTAGTTTATTTTTTGTGTGGGAAGCTCTTTACCTGTCCTTCAACTCTAAATGATAGCTTTACTAGATAAATCATTCTTGGTTGTATATCCTGGGTCTTCATTCTTTTGAATATTTTTTGCCAAGCCCTCTGTCCTGCATAGTCTCTCTTGAGAAATCAGCTGCCAGTCGTATGGGTGTTCCCTTATATGCAATTAGTTTTCTCTTACAGCTTTAATTTTTTTTCTTTGTATTTAACCTTTGGCATTTTAATTATGATGTGTCTTAGTGTGGGTCTCTTTGGATCCCTGATTTTTGGAATCCTCTGAGCTTCCTGGGGTTTTATGTCCATTTCCTTCATCAGGTTAGGGAAGTTTTCCATCATTATTCCTTCAAACAGTTGTTCAACATCTTGATTTTCTTCACTTATGCAGATCAGATGAATATTTGGAGCCTTAATAGTGTCCCATATCCTCCTTAAATCATCTTTATAGTCTTGGCCTCTTTTTTCTTGCCATTCTGTTTGAGTGTCCTGTTTGGCTTTCCTGTCCTCTAGATAGGGCATGTGATCCTCTTCTATATTCACTTTGTTTATTCTTTCATTTATTCCATTTAATATACTTCTCATCTCAGATAATATGTTCTCCATTTCATACTGGTTCCCTCTTATAATCTCCATCTCCATTTTTATCTCGTTGTTGGAGTTCTCTACATTTCCCAAAAGTTCATTGAGCATATTTGTAACCAGTGTTTTGAACTCTAGAGTTATTACATTACTTGACTCCATTATATCTGGATCTCTGTTCTGTTCTGTCATATGGTTTCTTCTTCTTTGTCTTCCCATTTTGGCTGCCTTTCCATGTCTGTTTCTATGTACTAAGCAAAGCTCCTAAGTCTCATGGTCTTATTAGTGTGGATTTGTGAAGTAGGTGTCCAGTGGCACAGTCCTGAGAGGGGCTCAACTGCAGGCCAAATTTAGCCCAAGCCTGTACCCCTCACCAGAGGGATGAAGAGAGCCTCTATCATCTACACCATTTTTTTCCTCCCCTCCCCCATGGTGACTTTTTATAACTTTCTTTGCCTTTCTCTATTTCATTTACCTAAACTGAATCTTTCTGGAGTACTGTAAATTTGGAGAGGTTAATCAAGTTCTTTTCATAAATGATCAGAGATGACACCCATAAGAGTAAAACAGTTGTGTCACTCTTGCATGATGCTGTTTAAAAAAAAAAAAAAAACTAATCTAATCAGAAAGGTGAGGGAAAGGCCAAAAACAAAAACAAAAATGACTCCTTCCCAAAAAATTGTTTTTCAATTTTAAAACGAAGCTTTTATCCTTTATAGCTTAGCCAGTGGGTGATGGGCAAAATCGGTTGGGCGGCAGTTAGTATACATCTATAACTGCAGGTGCAGCCTCCATATCCTAATGAGACCTCTTGGTTACAGACCTCAGTGGGACAATGTTTGAAAAATTTTATTCACTGTCTAGGAAACTGGGAACTGAAAGTCCAATATCTGCCTCAGTGGAGTTCTGGCACCTGCATTATCCCTTCTGGGGACATCAGGGTCAACAGCTGCACAGAGACTTTTGCTGTTCACAGATTCTGCACATATCATAAAAGGGCAGTTAGTATAAATTTGCCTCTAGACATTACCAAGCACACAGGTACTCCAAGAACTCAGTTTATGTGAGATTACAATGTAAACTAATTCCACCAATTCAATATTCATCCACTATACCTAAAAACTGACAGAGATAGGAGATGTGGAAGGTGGATGGCAAGGTAGGAAGAAGGTCCTTTGTTAGCTTTGCAAGTTTCTGTTCCATTCGAAACTAGGTGGCTAGGCTGAGGGGAAACCAGGGGAGATGAGGATTAATGTGCTGGGTTGTCAAGAACTTTCATTATCAACAGCAAAAAAGTGAGCTACAGAAATAAGAAGCTATGGCTGCAGTGATACTGGAGAGCATCTTTCTCAAGCGATCCCAGCAGAAAAAGAAAACATCACCTTTAAACTTCAAGAAGCGCCTCTTTCTCTTGACCGTGCACAAACTTTCCTACTATGAGTATGACTTTGAACGTGGGGTAAGTTTCTCTGCTGTGAAACCCAATTATCAAAACTTGGCCTTAGATATCTCTTGGGGAGGAGGTAGAGGATTTTTGGTGGGAGGAGGGAGGTGGAAGGGACCCAAGTACACTTCAAACTCAGCTAATTGTTTCCTAGCCTAGAACTAGCTACAGTCATGCTGGAGAAAAAAAAATTCAAAAGTACTGAGAAGCCATGGGGAAAATTTTACCATGGTATCTTGCCATAGGTGAGCACTCATTAAATGATTGCTGAGAATGAAATCTAAGACTTGGAAATTGCTTTCTTATTTTTTAAGATAAAGACAGTCATCCACTCTTCCATAATATTTTCCCTCCATCTAGTAGTCAAGAAAGATTAGATTAATAGATCTGAAAGTTGATTTTTTCAAAATGACAGGTCCTGATAATAGAGTGTGGGTGTCACCTCACTATGTTGAATGATTAGA
Source organism: Eidolon dupreanum (assembly GCA_028627145.1). Taxonomy (NCBI): domain Eukaryota; kingdom Metazoa; phylum Chordata; class Mammalia; order Chiroptera; family Pteropodidae; genus Eidolon; species Eidolon dupreanum. The sequence continues at coordinate 58,053,723 of CM053505.1, read as the reverse complement.
TAACAAAATCTAATCATCTGGTTGCTTAATCATTCTTAATCTTTCTCCATTTTCTTCTTCATTCACTTTCTTAGAGAAGAGGCAGTAAGAAGGGTTCAATAGATGTTGAGAAGATCACCTGCGTTGAAACAGTGGTTCCTGAAAAAAATCCTCCCCCTGAAAGACAGATTCTGGTAAGAAGAGATTATTGTCAGAAGAATGAGGTGGGAGAGCAGTTAAGAAATTTGGAACATTGCAGTTCTCTGTAAATAAACTGGTGGTATAATGTGGAACACAGAAAAGCTTCTGTATAAAATTCTTCACTCTGCCATGTATTGATTATACCAAGTCTCAGCATCTTTCCCCCAGATGCAGAACAACTCACTTAATCTAGAAAATTTGTAACACCAATTTTAAGATAACATCATATTAAGTTTACAAACTGATCAGAGATCATGGGTTTTACTCCTTCAGGTACCAGGATCAGATTTACAGGCTTGAGTTTTCTCTACTAGAAACACATACAACCACATTAAAATATATGTTATATATTTGAAACATAGAATTATACTACACATCTTGCTTTGCAACCTATATTTTCAATTTAACAATATATGAAAACTTTTCCCCATGACAATACTCTAATAACATGAGTTTTGTGACTGCATAGTATTCCTTATCTTGGGTATACTGTATTGTAATTTGTCTAATCCATTTTCTATTATTGCACATTTAAGTTATTTTGAATTACTTGATATTATAAACCATATTGGAGGAACATCTTTTCATGCATCTTTATGTACTTTTGTTATTCTTTTCCTTATAATAATTTCCTAGAAGTAAAATTTTGTCTTCTCTTTATGAAATCTGTGCATTTTGGTTATTTTTACCTTTTTTATTCTATTTTGTTTTCTAGAAGTGAAATTTGAATTTCATACTCTCCTACAAACTGTGTGTGAGAGTTTCTATTTCTCTATATTCCTTTTTAATACCAGATATTTTAAATATTTGTTAATTTGGCGGGGAAGAAAAATGGCATTTCCCTGCTGCCTTATTTTACTATTGTTTTTGCTACTCATAAGGTTGAACAATTATACATCTATAGCTTATTTATATTTTTTTATTTGCAAATTGCCTGTTAATTTTTGCCCATCTTTCTACTGAAATGTTTACCTTATTCCTAGTAGTTTTTAAGATATCTCAATATATTAAGCATATTAATCCTTTAACTGTAATAATATGTTGAAAAATTTTTTAAGTTTTTCATTTATCTTTGAATTTTGCTTATGGTGGTTTTTGTTTGTTTGTTTTTGTGTTTTTGTTTTGTTTTGTTTTGTTTTTACTATACTAGGTTTTAACAACTATAACATCAAATTAGCTTACCTTTTCTTAATGCTTCTAATCTTTAGCATTATATTAGAAAAGCCTTGCCTCCTGCAAGATTATATAAATGGTTAAACTTTTTCTCAGTCATTCCTAGTTTCATTTTTTATATTAAGCTCTTGAATCCATCCAGAATTTACCTTGGTATATGGCGTGAAATAGCTACCTAACTCCTCACTACCAGCACCAATATTAGTGGTTAATGTTCTAGCACCATTTATTGAGTAATCACCTTTTCTTTAATGATTTGAGATGCCTGACGGTTTTTTAAATTTTTATTTTATTATTAGTTTCAAGTATACAGTACATTGGTTAGACATTTATACAGTTTATAAAACAAGCGCCCTAATTGTTTTTTCTCTCCTCTGGCTCTCTACTTAGCGATTACATTAATGCTAACTGCATTCCCTATGCTGTGCTCCCCATCCCCATGACCATCTACCAACTACTAATTTGTACTTCTTTAACCCTTCACCCCATTTTTCCCAGCCCTTCAACCCCCCTCCCCTCTGACCATCACCAGACTGTCCTCTATATTTGTGAGTCTGTTTTTGATTGGTTTGTTCTTTTTTTTTCTTAGATTCCTAGATTCTTCATATAAGCGAAATCATATGGTATTTATCTTTCTCTGTCATGTTCTGGATTCCATAGATATGTGTCCTTATTGGGTTATAGGAATTAGTCACTAAGAATTTGCATTGTCTGTGCAGGAGAGCCTTCTGAAGCTACAGCAAAGAATTCCCAGTACCTAAGGAAAGAACAATACATCAACCAATAACCATGTTTTCTTCTTCTTTCATTGCAGAGAAGGGGTGAAGAATCCAGTGAAATGGAGCAGATTTCAATCATTGAAAGGTTCCCTTATCCATTCCAGGTGAGGTATTTTCTCTCACCAGCTCTCAAAGGGACTTGTAATTGTTAGGGGTGGAGTATGGGAGGTAGGGAGGGATACTAGGTCCCAAGGAACAGAAGTTGAGGTAGAGGAGAAGGTTGGACTGAGAAATGAGACTGGCATGGGCTAAGAGCATTTGCTTTTTTATTTTCCCAATCTAGCACAGTTTCTTTTAGTCTCTACACCTCAGAGACTCTATAATGGCATTAATTCTATTATGGTGTGTCTTGTCTATGATAACTACAATGAGAAAGATGCTGGATTTGTCAAGTGAGCATTTCACTTCCTTCTGGTTCTGCCTATCTGTCTAATGGTGGTCATGTGAGTTAAAAAGTCAGAAAAGGGGAGAGAAAGAGTAGTATTAGGAAGTTTGGGATGGGGAAGGCTTATTAGACTTACACATAAATTTAAATTCTATTCTAGTCTGAAATAACTAAGGAGCCACATAGACATCTGTTTGATTGATGCATTGTAAGCCATAAAAGAGAACAAGAGCTTCAAATTTGGCTTGCTTATGTCCTGAGAACTCTGTAGGCCACATGTCATGAATATAGCAGCCTCTGCAACAGTGAAAGACAGAAAAGGAAGTGGAAAGTCTCAGGGGAGGGGGCTTTCTGTCATGGATTTATGAGCACAGTAAGACTAACAGGCAAAAAAAATGTAAAAGGATTTTGTCCATGTCCTTGACTGTATCAAAGTTTACAAAACCTGCGAAGGAAGGGTGTTTTAGACATACTTTTGCTATTGTTGTGTTTCAACAAGTTGACATTGTTTAGCTGGGCTAGTTGATAATGTAAACAGCAGATAATTAAAAATTAATTTACATTTGACTTTAGAATCCACTATGTGATATCTAGTAAGTCTGTGAAACATCTTATATGTTTTATGCACCTCCACAACACTTAGCACAATGCCTTGTATATGTGAAGTGTTCAAAAAATACTGTTTGATTTGATGACAATGCTTAATTTACTTTAAGCATTGTGGTTCCAAGTTTGGTTTATTTTGGCAAATATTGGCAAGGGGAAACTACTAGGCAGTGAGGGGAAAATTAGCCATGAGTTAAAATTTTACTTCATGTTTTCCAAGTGAATAATCTATATGTACTAACCAAGACTTAAGTTACACAAATCATTATTTCAATTCTTCCCTATACAAACTCAAAGTTTAATAAGGTCATAAAATAGCTTTTGTTGGTTAAACAAAATCCTGTCTCCACCACGGAAGGAAACATCGTGGACTAAGTTTACACACAAATTGAAGCATAACTCAAGAGAACCTAGGAGTATTCAATAAGCTAAGACTTTCTGAGTCCTACATCCCTGAATTTGAATTGCTTAGGAATTCTGTAGATAATTCACATGACACTGGCCCAATTACTGACTGAAGACTCTGCCTTCCTTTGTCTTCCACTATGCATATACAAAGTTGTAGCTTAAGATTTGGTCCTTCAAGGTTTTCCTTCTTTTTTTTTTCTGAATCTTAATTGCTGAAGTCTGTGTGTCCATTGTCTCAGGTTGTATATGATGAAGGGCCTCTCTATGTCTTCTCCCCAACTGAAGAACTGAGGAAACGTTGGATTCACCAGCTAAAAAATGGTGAGAATTGTTTGTAATATAAACAAGTTTCCAAAGAAAGAAAGAAGGAAAGGAAGAAAAGCAGTAGAGAAGCGGGGGCCAGGGAGGGGAGAGATTGGCGAAAGAGAGGTGGAAGGGAAGGAGGGGGGAGAAGAAGGAGAGAAATAATTTTCCCCATATTACTGATGCAGCTGAGTTTCACATTCCATCATATGAATAAAAAATTACACGCTAGTCTAAGAATTTCAACCCAGTTCCACCACTATCTCTGTAGTGCAATTTTGTAATTGTAGATACCTCCATTTCCCTATTTATAAAAAGCCCCATTCTTTACACTGATTACAAGGATGGGGTGGTGTGGCAAAGGTTACTGCAATATTTTGAATCCTAAGTATGCAATACTTAGTTCCAAAAAATTAAATAGGTGATTATGAGAGTGCTTGAAGTCAGAGTGGGGAACCTTATTCCAAGCCCTCTTCTACCACTAATAAGCTGAATGACCTTTGTCAAGTAGGTCAACACACTTTTAGGCTCAATTTCTTCTTCTGATATAGAAATAATAACGATGTCTGCCATATCTACCTCCAAGGTTGTCCTAAGGATCAAATGAGGTAATATATGTGAAAGCACATGGAAAACTGTAAAGTACTGTACAGAAAGCACTATACATGTCTTCACTGTGGATAAATATTTTCCAAGGAACTATTTAATATTCCTAGCTTTGTGAGGACCTAAAGTTGAACAGTTTCAGCATTTCATATAGACCATACAGTGTGCTCAGATAAACTTAGCTGTAAATGCTTATAGCACAGGATGCATGCACACACATTTGGGTGTATATATAGCCACATGTCAAGTGACCGAGAGATTAACTGGTTGAATTAACATCAGGAAAAGCTGCCTAGAGAAACAGGAAGGATGGCAGACTGATAACAGCATGGTTGGGTTATTGCGTGACAGCAATAACCTTTGTCTTAATAAACATTTAGAGTCTGATACCTGGTGGCTGACTAGACCAGCTTTGTTCACTCCTTTGAATGCAAGTCAATTAGCTGAACTAAAACTGACCAAATTTTTCAAGCTGAAAGAGAAGAGTAAGGAAGAATTCTTGCTATATGCTAGACACCAAGCTAAATACTTTAAATGTATTATTTCATTTAATTCTCATAGCTACTCTGGCAAAACAACAACAATAATAATAACACTTGATGAGCACTTACTATATACCAGACTCTGGGCCAAGTGTTTTGAATATACTAGTTCATTAAATCCTCACAATAAGCCTATGAGGTATGTATTATTCTCCTGTTTACATGGGAGAGAACTAAAGCTCAAAGAGATTAAGTAATTTGTTCAAGGGCACACAGCTAGTGAGTGGGGAAGCATGGATTCTTACCACATTCCTGGGTCTATGTGACTCCAGAGACTAAGCTCATTACATAGTTTTATGCTGCTTGGTTCTCAAGTTCAGAAATTGCACTTGTGGTTGGTAGCAAGATACAGTCATGCACTGTATAAAGACATTTCAATCAACAACAGATCACATATGCGATAGTAGTCTCATAAGATTATCATGGAGCTGAAAAATTCCTATTGCTTAATGACAATGTAGCCACCATAATATTGTAGTTCAGTGCATTACTCACGTGTTTGTGGTGTTGCTGATGTAAACAAGTCTACTGAGCTACCAGTTATATAAAAGTAGAGCACATACAATTATGTACAGTACATATTACTCTATAATGATAAAAATGACTGTTACTGGTTTATGTATTTACTATACTATACTTTTTATCATTATTTTAGAGTATATACTTTCTACTTATAAAAAAATGTTTGTGTCAAAAAATGTGCAGTGTTGTCTACGGCCATGCCACCCCGAACAAGCCTGAACCTGTCTGATCTCGGAAGCTGAGCAGGGTCAGGCCTGGTTAGTACTTGAATGGGGGACCACCTAGGAAGACCAGGTGCTATAGGTGTAAAAAATAAAAAAATAAGGGATTATAAGCTGGCAAGGTCCTTGCAATCTGTGAGGTCAATCAAGGGTTGCCTCACTTTAAAAAAAATGTGCAATGTTACACAGGCAGCAGCCTCACACATCTCATGTTTAGCACGTCTCTTGATTACATCATTTTCTCTTGTACTTGATTTCATCTCATGTAGTTTTTTACAGTAACTTGTTGTACAGGCTTGTAACCTAGGAGCAATACATTATACCATATAGCCTAGGTGTGTAGTAGGCTCCACCATTTAGGTTAGTGTTGAGTGTACTCTATAATGTTCGCACAATGATTAAATCACCTAATGATGCATTCCTCAGAATTTATTCCAGTCATTAGCAGTACAAGTCTGTATTCTAGAGTAAGGCTATGCTGAGTATTGCAAATGGCTGATACCTTGCACCACACAGTTAAGTTCTTGGCATGTTTTGAGATAAGAAGCCTGCTTTAGACCTAGGGGTACAAAACAAGCAAATGCTTCAATAGTGCTCATTAGGACCCAGGATCCTCTAAGTTCTTTACATGTGTTAAGTTATTTCTCCCTAATATTAACCATATAAGACAGTTATTTTCATTATTCCCATTTAGAGATGAGAAAACTGAGGTACAGAGAAGTTAAGTAACTGGCCCAAAGGCACTCAGTAAGTGGTAGGGTCAGGCTTTGAATTCCATGCTCTGAATGAATAGGCTATTTCCAAGCCAGGGAAATATTTGCAGAGGCTGAAATAGGAGGTCCAGAGGTCATATATATCTGTACTTCTTCGGTTCTCTCCACAGTGCCTCATACAGTGCCTTGCACACAAAAAGGGGCCAATAGTTCTGTTAATTGATTTTTCTGTGGGAGTACACAACCACCACCAACTTGTGCTCCACACTGATGGACAGCTAGGATTTAGTTTGGAGATAGAGGAAGGTGGATATGTTAGCTGAGGGAGAAACAAAAGAGAAAAAAATGTGGCATGTACAAGTTAGTAACTCCTTTATACTTCAAATACTAATTTCACAACCAGTCGTAGGTTAGGCCAACAAATATTTATTGAATGCCTACTATATTCAAGGTATATAAGATAAGACTATCAAGAGTACCAAGGATAAGAATAGCCAGCTTGTAATCTTGGTTTATTTACTCAGATGTTAACCTTACTATATTGATTATGCACTGCTATTTAAGTTCATTAGGTAAGTAAAATTACAGTAAAAATAAAGCCAAAACAAAAAGAGAGCACCACCACTTCTGCTAGGTCATTAGTGTAGGTAGGTGCAATTTTGCCTTGTCATCCTTTATGTTTTACTGAAGGCATTTTTTTCCAGTTATTCCAGACCTGGGTGTATGTCTTGTTGAACCTGCTTGGGTTGACAACATGAGCCAAAATGTAGATGCCTTGCAACAAAGATTATAGTTGTTGGAAGATTTAGGTGCAAGTTCTAACAACCCCAGGGCAGCCCCAGGTGCTAGCAATGCCAATAGAGAAATAGTCTAGGAGCCATAAAATCCCACTCTGGTGATGATGTCTCACTCTAGGGTAAAAATTCACCAATTAAAAATCACTAACATGAGAAGGAGACCTCATCAGAATCCTGGTGCTGTAAAGGGGCATGAGGGAGCCTTCTGAAGTGTTGGATCTGAGTGATGGTTAAATAATTGTAGACAAACATGGCTAGCTACATACCTTAGATCTGTGCACTTTATGTATAAGTTAGATCTCAATTTAAAAAGTAGGGTCTAAGTAACCTAATATCTATCTGCTACCTTTTTTCAGTGGCACTTTCAATGAAAAGTTGTATGCCTGAGAACTTAGCCATGGGCTCTCTCCTTTCATTTCTTTGAACATGGTAGTGGACAATTCTATGTTACAGCACCGCAGATGTTTGGCTATATTCACTCTAGAATCTTTGTTTACTCAAGCTCAATAGAGCCTATCCTAATTGCAACTTCAAATATAAGCAAACAATGTGACTTCACCAAAATGAATGAGCGTGGCCTTGGCAAAACTCCAACAACCAATATGGAGAGGAATAATTCATTCATTCCTGAAACAGAATTTTAAACATTATCCTGATAAATATGTATATGAGACAGCAGACCATCAAGTATTTGCAGAATGTGTGCCAAACATTAGGGCTTCCCATACAGGTCTGGCTCTACGCATTGGTGAAGTAAGCAGTCTCTCCTAGCCTTCCCACTTGAACACTGTCTTAATCAGCTCTAGCTGTCATAACAAAATACCATAGACTGGGTGGCTTAAACATTTATTTTTTCACAGTTCTGGAAGCTGAGGAGTCTAAGATCTGGGTGCCATGTGCTTTGGTTCTTAGTGAGAACTCTCTGCCTGACTTGCAGACTGGCCGCTCTCTCACCTTGTCTTCCCATGGCAGAAAGAATCTCCCTCTTGAGTCTCTTCTAATAAGATCACTAATCCCATCATAAGGGCTCCTTTCTCGTGACCTAATTACCTCCCAAAGGCTCCACCTCTCAATACCATCACATTGGGAGGCTGCATAATGTGAATTTTGAGGGGACACAAACATTCAGTCCATAATAGACACTCTGATTTTGCAATTCTCTCCTAAGTAGCTGAAAATACCAGCTCTGGATTAGCCAACAAAGAAAGGGCAATCATCTTAAAGGGACCTCTTCAGAGGCAAACATTATTTGGTAATGTAAGCTTGGTTTTTAATGAGTGTACTGGAGGTAAAGAGAGCAGGAAGCCTTATGTCCCCTCATTATCATGTTAGCATAGCTTAGTTTATGAGTAGCTAGTTGTTAAGAATTGTTAGCATATCTACTGGTGTCTAGGCCTGCACCTGAGGGTTTTCAAATCTCTGGGTGAAGGGTAGTGCAATAATCACTTCTGGCTGGGAGAATTATACAGAATATTATTCAGAATTTCCAGTGCCCGGTAATAATAAAAGTCAGACAGACTTTTGGTTAGTTTTACTATTATTTTAAAATTCTCCGATGGCCATGCCACCCTGAACACACCTAATCTTGTCTGATCTCAGAAGCTAAGCAGGGTTGGACCTGGTTAGTACTTGGATGGGAGACCACCTAGGAAGACCAGGTGCTGTATGCTTTAAAACAAATTCTCTACGGACTGTGCAGCTCCTCACAACCTGGACCCCATCTGAATAGCTCCTACCACCCTGCATTTGGTACAATGGTGTGAGGGAGTGCTGAAAAAGTGAAGGGTGAGGGTAGGCAGAGTAGAGTAGATACAAATCTTCAAATACATGTTTAGAAAACATTAAGATAGCATTTTTTTAAAGACAGCACTTTCATTCCTTTGCCTTTAAAAAGCACCTGGCCACCAGAAGCTTCTAGGCCTTCCCCAAAACCCTAAGTGAGTGGAGTGTGACTAGCAAGCTCTTAAGGACTGGAGTTGGTCTCCACAAAGGAAGGTTTTGTTTGGTTTTTATCTTTTTAAATAAGTTATGCAGGGCTTCGTAGTAGTAGTAAAGGCTGAAAAGTTTAAGTCTTCAAATGTGCATATTCTTAGACCACCCTAGGTCTTTGCCCTAATGCTAGCTACTGTCATTTATTTCAGTTGTCTTTGCTCTTCTGTTATCTAACAACATGATCCTAGGATGACTTGTCTAACTGACTTCATGTTAAGTTGCCGCAGTATTAAAAGCCATAAGACCAATTCTTCTTATCTACATACCACTCTATTCTTTCCAAAGTACTTTGGCTTCTGGGATATATTTTGAGCCACACACCCCTGTGAGGGAAAAGGAGCTGCTGTGTTTATCTCCCGCAATGAGTTCAACCCACCTCGGTGGCCCTAGGAAGATTGAAACTCTGTTTATTCTACAGGCAGAATCTAGAGGCAAAATCACCTTCATTTGCCCCTGAGCTCACTCTGTTGACTATTCTATGAACACAGAAATCCTGATGCAGAAGTTCTTATTAAGGCAAATATCTCTAAAAGATCACTCAGGGAGATAGGACATTGGTATATGAGAAGCTGGAGTGAGAGTTGGGCTTGGACAAATTGTGTCCCTTATCTGGAAAAGAACACCATAATCAACACCTGTCTTACAGGAAAATTGTAATGACTACTGGGAAAACATAGATAACGTGTTTTTGTTCTGGGCTCTGGAGACATCAGCTATTCTTATCATGTTGGTCAGGAGATAGTCATCATGGCTGACCACTGAAGATAACTGCACAGGAGCTCTCTGGGGCCAGGCATGTGAGCCAACTGGCCCTGTTGTCTGCTTCCCTTCAGGGTAGCAGAAGAAGGTGCAGTTTTTTTGAAGTTCACTACTAAGCTCAAAGAGGAAAAAATGCAAATGGTGGATTTTCCCACATGTCAGATGTGATCTCTCTTCTCTCCTGTTACAGTAATCCGGTACAACAGTGATCTGGTACAGAAATACCACCCGTGCTTCTGGATCGATGGGCAGTATCTCTGCTGCTCTCAGACAGCCAAAAATGCTATGGGCTGCAAAATTTTGGAAAACAGGAATGGAAGTAAGAGATCTGATCAATACAATTTCTCCCTCTTTTGACTCTGTCATCCACTCTCTCAAGGGTCTATCAAACCCAGGTTTGTGCATTTTGGTCACTGTACAAAAAGGCCTGGGAGAAGAGATCTGTGGGGGCCAAAAATTCAGCCAGTGCTCTACTCTCCAAGCTGTGCGACCTGGCACAGGACTGTATCCGCCCAGACTTTTCCTAACTGGCCTAAAGGCATTGTGGACCAAGAGCAAAGTCCCTGACCAAGCCTGTCCCAGGACCCTTTCCTAAGATGCATTCTATACCATCACTGGTTTCTTATTTTGCAGGTTTAAAACCTGGGAGTTCTCATAGGAAGACAAAAAAGCCTCTTCCTCCCACACCTGAGGAGGACCAGGTATACAGGGAAATTGGGTGTTGCTACTGCTCAAATGGAAACTTGCAGTCACCCTGGAAGACATACCAAAGTCTTAGAATTCCCCTGGGATTTGGCACTGTTAATTGGTGTTCTTGCTGAGATGGGATTTATTCTAATTAGGACTTTCTTTTCAGTGGAATGATACAGGCTGTTAGGAAGCTCTTGTCAACCATTTAATCCAATCATTTGTTTAAAGCAAAATAAAGCCCAGTTTTAAAAATGAAAAATGTTTTCAAACACAAAGTTGGAAGAATTTAATCATGAACACCCATATACCCAGTATCTTGATACTACCGGTAATATATTGCTTTAAAACTTGACTTTTGGGTTACTTTTTGAGGTCTAGAAAGCCCTTCCTCGTACATAGGCAGACCTTGGAGATTTTGTGAGTTGGGTTCCAGACCACTACAATAAAGCGAGTTGCAAGTTTTTGCTGATGGGAGGTCTTGCTTTGAATTTGTAAAAAATGCAACATCTGTGAAGCACAATAAAGCAGGGCAGGAATTATTATGCTCATTTTACAAATAAGCAAATTGAATTTTAAAGCCACTTATTAGGTCCATATACAGATTTAGTGCCAAATAGGTTTTCTGATCATGTCTGTACAAGGTTTTTGTCTGAAAAGTTTTTAAAATACTGATGGCTGGGCCCCATCTCCAGAAATTTTGATGTAATTGTTCCGGGAAACTGCCTGGGTGTTGGGATTGTTAAATGCTCTCTAGAGATTCTGATATGCATTCCATCTGGGAACTCCTGCCTAAGTGCTTAAGAATGGGTGCCGAATAAACTTTTATTATGCCTGATTTGGGTTAGAATGGTGTTTCTAGTAAGCCAGAGAGTTGGGAGAGGAAAGTACTTGATGGCTAGCCAAACCACTCTACTTTTTCCTCCTACCTACACAGATCTTAAAAAAACCACTGCCTCCTGAACCAACAGCAGCACCCATCTCCACAAGCGAGCTGAAAAAGGTTGTAGCCCTTTATGATTACATGCCAATGAATGCAAATGATTTACAGCTGCGGAAGGGTGATGAATATTTTATTCTGGAGGAGAGCAATTTACCCTGGTGGCGAGCACGAGATAAAAATGGGTGAGTCCACTCCAGCCCTACACATTGCCATCTCTCCAAGTCTGTAGGGTCTGGCTCACATGTTATTATACACATATAATCTATGCTGCATGTGCAGAAGCTGCACACTTCATGGGCCTAGCCATGTGTTAGTGACATGATCCTCTTTGAGGGAGAAGCATGATTTATATACCTCCATTCGAGATTGGTTTTAAACCCAGGGATATGGGAGTATGATTCCGTTTCTCCCCCAGGATGGGGAGTGCTGGAGGATCTACCACAATGTCTTCTCTACAGGCAGGAAGGCTACATCCCTAATAACTATGTCACTGAAGCAGAAGACTCCATTGAAATGTATGAGTGAGTATGCTTATGGTCCCAGCTCACAATTTTCCAGAAGGAATAAAATATAGCGTATACTTTTTTTGTAGTTTCAACAAAATTTTGATTTCAAGATACTTATTAAGATCACTGCCAACTAGGTCAAATGATGTCACCACCCCCAAGGTAGTAGTATCTGTGTCTTACCCTCCTCCCAAACACCTTCTGCTTATGAGAGCTGGAGAGGTCACCATGCCCCCCAAATCCAGAAGAACCACACTCAAAGAGTTGACAACCTAACAGGAAACATTTGAAAGAGTGAACGTGTCAAACTTCTGCCGTCGTTTGTTCTCCATAAATATAGAGGTGGATTGTCCTTGAGCGCTCCATCCCTGATCCCTTCCCTGCAACCCCTGCCACCTACCTTTGCCCTCTACTCTCCATGTCTATGAATTTTCAGTGCCAACCAGGTTCTGGGAAAGGAATACAATTGTGTTATGCACATGATAGGCACTCAATAAATAGGGGTTCAGTGAATTGACTGAATCACTGGCATGGATGAGTCTTAGAGGTTGCTCTAGTCTCGGAATCACTTACACCATGGCCTAGAAGCCACTCAAGCACTCTTCTTCAACAGGTGGTATTCAAAACACATGACTCGGAGTCAAGCTGAAGAACTGCTAAAGCAAGAGGTAAGTGTGTGACCATAAACAAACAGCATTCTCCTTGTACAAGCGAGGATCTTGAGTTGAAGACTTGCTGCTGCCCACCACTTCCAAGCAAGGCAGTGTCAAGGCCATCATTTTATGGGGTTCTCATTACACTTTTCAGTATCATCAGCTGAAACATGGAATGTGGCAGTGAAATCGGGGGTTGTTATATTTTCTCCCTGGTTTGGGTAGGTGGGATGCAGGTGTGGGCACCACTTCCTCCTTACAGTCAGCTTCTTTTTTTATTGTTTCAGGGGAAGGAAGGAGGTTTCATTGTCAGAGACTCCAGCAAAGCTGGAAAATATACTGTGTCTGTGTTTGCTAAATCTACAGGGTGAGTGCTACTGTTCCAAGGCCTTGGGGACAAAGGTCAGGGGTACCCATTCAACAGCTCCTTAATGGTGTGTCTCTCCTATTTCCTTTGTCTTTAAACTCAAAACTCATCTCACCTCACTTTTTGGGTCCCACTGACCCTTGTTCCCAAGTTGCTGACTCAGAATCCACTTCTTCAGGGACCCTCAAGGGGTGATACGCCATTATGTTGTGTGTTCCACACCTCAGAACCAGTATTACCTGGCTGAGAAGCACCTCTTCAGCACCATCCCTGAGCTCATTAACTACCATCAACATAATTCTGCAGGTGAGTACCAAAGGCACCAGAGATGAAGGAATGTGATAAGTATCAGAAGTGATTCAGAACAAGGTGATGAGGGGAAGAATAAGCCTCACAGGGCAGTGCAAGTCAATCAGTGAAAGTCAACTCCTGTGATGCTGGTGGAGGTCAACTAAAGAGTTGGTCAAAGGAAGACTTTATACCCATAGGGAGTGACTTCTTATTTGATGATTGATGCTCAGTACTAAGGATAGACATAAAAGAGACTGGTGGTTAATCAATCAGCAAGTATTCATTGAGTTACTACTGTGTACTCAGTAGTAAGGGAAAATGCAGGAAAATTATTAACCGAGATCTTTGTCCTCAAAGAATATACAGGTTAGAAAACATCAGAAGGCAGTTTCTCAGTACAGTAAGTCCACACTTAACATTGCTAATAGGTTCTGTGACTTTAAGCAAAACAACATATTATAAAACCAATTTTACCATAGGCTAATTGATATAAACAGGAGTTAAGTTCTTATGGTATCTCATCAACATTGAAACAAAATGACATTATTCAAGGACGTGCTATAGTGTAGACATTCTAAAAACTGGGAGATCGATGAGGGAAAAAGCTTCATTGAGAAGGTAGAATGTGAGTTAAGCCTCGGCTGGGAGGTTGGGGTGTATTTAGTTGGGGAGTATATTTCAATTAGTATTTTCTCTTTTTTGTCCTTGAGAATTCTTTTATGAGAGGAGAAACTTCCAGACCATAAAAAAGGGGGGGGGGAGGTTTGTGGAGATCTGCTGGGATTCAAAATGTACTAGGAAAATGAACATCAGAAGTGTGAGGTTTCAAGTGAGGGTGTGTGAGGTATCCTACCTCCTACACTTCACTAGGAGCATGACCCTCTCTGTATGTTTCAGGACTCATATCTAGGCTCAAATATCCAGTGTCTCAGCAAAACAGGAATGCGCCTTCCACTGCAGGCCTGGGCTACGGTAACTGCTTATTTCTCTAGGGTAGGGTGGACTAGCCATTTGCCCTTGCAAATCTACCTTTAGCAGATCCAATTAGATCTTGCCTCACAAGAGTCCGTGCAGCACACTGTTCTGCACCAGCTGCCTCAAGGAAGGTTAAGACAGAGCCAATGATTTTTCTCCCTCTTGTGGCTCCTACTGGAACTGCAAAAACACAGATTCATAAATTATTATTATTGTGGTTTTAAAAAATCATAAAGGGTTTTAAGAAGTTGTCTAGTCTATCATCTTGCCTTATCACTGACTTGCATCTAAAATCCCCAGATTCTTCCAACCAGTAACCCTTTGTCCCTGACATTTACCTGAGCGCAGATGGATTAATACTCCTGAGAATTTCCCTTTTACTGTATGTCTATTTCTACACCCAGTAGGCATTCTTACCTATTGTAGGATTTATACACACATGATTCCCAAAGGCTCACACCAAGGCTTTGTTGTTATAGGATCATGGGAAATTGATCCAAAGGACCTGACTTTTTTGAAGGAGCTGGGGACTGGACAATTTGGGGTAGTGAAGTATGGGAAATGGAGAGGCCAGTATGATGTGGCCATCAAGATGATCAAAGAAGGCTCCATGTCTGAGGATGAGTTCATTGAAGAAGCCAAAGTCATGATGTGAGTTACAGACCAAACTCAACTCTTAATCGAGTGGCTGGAGTCTAGGAATTACCAGGACAATCGACTGTGGTTTAAGATGACTTTCAGAGTAAGAGATTTGGGACCAGGGCCTCCTTTGATTGGTGGGAGTCCTAACTACTAAGGTAATCATTTATCTGCTTTAGATATTGATTGAAATTGGTGTTGATCATGGTGTTTACCATCTCAGTAGCATTTGGGAGTGGTTGTGGAAAATGAGATTTTCAAAAGGAAGCCTGATTCTGATTTAGCCTTAGTGTTCATTCAGCCCTGGGCTTCTTTCCTGATCTATTAATGAGCTCCAAGTCCCTGCTCACTTCATATATTAGGCCCTCCTGGGGTTCAGAGTAGGAAGGAGGAAAGTCAACTTGCTATTGTAGTCCCTTATCTGACACTTGACACCCAGGCTGACCCCTTTCCACCCCAGCTCCTTTCTGACTGGTTTGCAGAGCCAGAAAGTGTGGACTGGTTTGTGGCCTCTCCTGTAGGAATCTTTCCCATGAGAAACTGGTGCAGTTGTATGGCGTCTGCACCAAGCAACGCCCCATCTTCATCATCACTGAGTACATGGCCAATGGCTGCCTCCTGAACTACCTGAGGGAGATGCGCCACCACTTCCAGACTCAGCAGCTGCTGGAGATGTGCAAAGATGTCTGCGAAGCCATGGAATATCTGGAGTCAAAGCAGTTCCTTCACCGAGACCTGGTGGGACCTCTGAAGGATTGGCCTGGGACCAAGGGCTGAGGGGTGGGAAGTAGCAGAGGAAGACATGGATGAGGAGGGTTGCTGGAGCCATCATTTCAGTTTTATCTAGAAAACATTAAACGTTAGGTGAGACTCTACCACAGTAGTCAGCCAGTTAAGGATCTTCTGCCTCAACACTACAAGTTCTGTCATGGTGGGAGTTAGAACAGTCACTCACTCCCAGCCCCCTCCCTACCACACCAAGGAAATGGTGGGGGCTGAAGGACAACCCTGCTTCCCAATGGGACTACTGGCACAGAGCCATCATTTGGTTAAAGCAGAGTCACAAACAGGGAGCCTGTGGGTACATTTTTTAATGTTATGTCTTATTTAGCAAGCACTTAACATTTCACATTTAAAAAAAACTGGGTTTCCAGCTTTTCTTGAAAATCTAGACCATCTTGTAACACCGGGTCCACAGTCTCACAGGGTATGCTAACAGTGGGCTGGAGTTGAGGAATAGCTGCTTCCTTTAGACCAGCAGAGTGCTCTTAACTCTCCTGCAAACTCCACTCACCCTGCTTCACTCTTATCACTTTGCCTGCCTGGCCTTTGGAAGCATCAGAGTTTTTGCCCCTGTTTATTTCAGTCAGGCCAAGGCTCGTTGGCAGAAAAACAGAAAATAAAACACACTTGCCCTCTGTTGTACTCCCTTAATTCTCTCAGCATTTCAGTGCAGACAAGGGTGTCATGGAATCGCCAATGTGAATGAAATCATTTGCATGTCCTTAGTGTTTTACTTATGACTACACAGCAGGTTGCTTTACATGTGGTAGAAAAGCTTCGACATTTCTCAGTGGCATCAATGGACTCCTGTTAGGTGGGAAAATGTCTCCAGTTGAAGGAGATGATGCTGTCCTGGCTTCACTCCCTTGGTGGGTGGAAGCTTTGGGCCTTTAACCTGTGTGCCAGGGATGGAGTCTCACTGCCATCTGTTGCATTACAGGCAGCTCGAAACTGTTTGGTAAATGATCAAGGAGTTGTTAAAGTATCTGACTTTGGCTTGTCCCGGTGAGTGTGCTTTTTCATCTTTCCCTCGAAAAGTAAAAACAGCACAGTACAAAATGAGGAGGCATTATAATTTGTAATCCTGTCCCTTTCTTTTATTCTCTTTCTAGTCTTTCCCAACATCTTTCTATACCTTTTCTTTCTCTGAATGATATGTCACTTCTTTCATCCTTTTGTTTTATTGTTTTATCTTTTTTTTCTCCTTCCTCTCATTTCAAGCGAATTTTCCCAATACCTTATCTTGATCCATCATTAGTCCTGTTCACTTTACTCCATCCCTCCTTCTTTCCTAATCAGTCTAAGTCCTGCTGGCAACTACAGAATAGAAGGTGGGGAAGGAGAAGAAAAAAAAGAAATAGAGAAGAGGAAGGGAGTACCTACTATATCTTATTTTATTCCATCTTTGCTGTTACCATATTGTCAATCAGGAAAGCTAAATCAAATAGGAAAACAGGAATATGTTAACAATAACATTTGTAAAAGACACTGGCTGGCCTATAGATGTGTATTTATATTAACTCTTATGACTGTGCCAAGAAAACTTAAAGAAATATCAAGCTCTCCAAATTCTAACAGTAACAAGTCCTGAATCTTTTGCAGGTATGTTCTAGATGATGAATATACAAGCTCAGTAGGCTCCAAATTTCCAGTCCGATGGTCTCCACCAGAAGTCCTTATGTACAGCAAGTTCAGCAGCAAATCTGATATTTGGGCTTTTGGTGAGTGAATGCGATTATATAGATTATACAGCTCAAAGGAAAAGGAAAGCATTGGGGAAATTGGCACTTTTCAACCTGCACAGAGATTATTTGTTCTTCCTTTAATTCATCGAATCTTTAGAAAGTGCTTACTATGTCAAGAACCACAGGGTTTCTGAAGATAAAGTCAGCAAACTAGACATGACCCCTGCCTTCTTAGAACTTACAATATATTGAGGAGAACAAACAATTCATTCAGTGTTCGACAGCTTCTGAATACTGATTGCATACCAGGGACTCTGTCAGACACTATAATTACAAAGACAAATAAGATGCCATCTCTCTCCTGGAGGAGCTAATGGCCCAGTGCAACCCTGATTACCCCCAAGTATGGTCAGTACTATAGCAGCAGTTTGAAAAAAATGCAAAAAGCACAGAGTGGGGAATCAGCTGAATCTAATATTTGAGGTTGACATAGAAAGAGTAGGATCTCTCCGAAAAGACTGTAAACTGACTTAATACTTTTAAAAATCATTTCCTAGGGGTTTTAATGTGGGAAATTTACTCTCTGGGGAAGATGCCATATGAAAGATTTACTAACAGTGAAACTGCTGAACACATTGCCCAAGGCCTACGTCTCTACAGGCCTCATTTAGCTTCCGAGCGGGTATATACCATAATGTACAGCTGCTGGCATGAGGTAAGTGTTTTATTAAGACCTCTTAAATTATTTCCTTGAACCTACTTTCCCATTTAGCTGGCCTGGCACCCAGTCCCCACTCTCCCTGGCTGCATGGAGCTGCACACATTCTCAGACCGCAGCCTGCACCCCAACCCTTTGATGGCCAGAGGCTTTCCCAGGCCCACTCCAGTTCTCACTAGAGTATTATTAGCAGACCCCAATACCAACTCAGCCTCAGGCAGAAGGGTTGTTGTGAGGCCATGTCACCTAGCACACACAGGCAGCCAAAGGCACTTAGACAAATGTATGGGCATTAAAAAAGAAAAGTCATTAAAATTTGTGTTCATTCCTTTGGAAGTCATTGGCTCTTTCTTCTACTTTACTAACTGCCAAACTTTTCTGGCTGTGGCCTTAAGTGAAATTTAAAACAAACAAACAAACAAACAAAACTCCTATGACCTTAAAGGAAACTAAAATAGGTGGTGTTCTTTTTTTTTTAATATGGTATAATATGGGGCATGTGGATAGATGTGGTAGTTTGAAAATAAGGAGCCTGTCCCACTATTATTAAAATGCTTTGCTGCTTTCACCTTGGGTTCTTCCAAAGGTTCCTTCTCCATTTTTCAGCAGATACTTGGCAACCTTAATTCAACAACCTAAATCTCTAGTAGGAAATAAAATGCTGAGCTCTTAGTTTTGCCCCTCTAGAAACAGGGAAAGACAGCATCCAACGAGCACATATGTGAATCTGGAGCCCATTTAGTGGGGGTGAAAAATTGGGAATCTGGATCAGAGCGTGGCACCTTTCTCTTTAACAAATGACTGAGGTCACAAAGAAAGTGTGGGGAAAGGGAGAACCCGTTGGAGTCATGTTGCTTCTCTCCACTGTGCTATGCAGGATTAAGGGCGATTGGCCATGCTCCTTCCCAACTAGGACATCCTCACCCTGCTAGTTAACTGCTTCAGACAGGCACTTTCTCCATAATTTGTTTAAAGTAGTAGTCTTGAAACTGGTTACACATCAGAATCCCTGGGGAACTCTTAAAACTACAGATGACTGGGCCTTATCTCCAGAGATTCTTACTACGTAAGTCTGGAGAAGGACCCAGTAATGTCTTTTTAAACTTCCCAGAAAATTCTGATACTCAGCTAGTTTTGAGAACCACTGATTCAAAGGAACAAGAAATTGATGGCTTTTTGGTTCTGCTGGATTGAGACCTTTCTGGCAGGAATATGCCCTGAATCACTAAATACTTCAGGGGCTTATGGACCATGGCTATCACAAAGGGCCTTAGTTTGGAAGCCAGACAGTGTACATGAAAGATCCCAAGTGCTCAGGATGCCTGCCCATTATGATACAGCTGGTGGTCTTGCAATGTTAATTCTTTTGTTAACTTTGGCTATGAGATGATAGAAACGGTGTTTGGAACCAAATTAAAAATTATCACAACTTGTAAGATTTCAGTTCTATCAACCACTTCAACTTGTTTGGTAGCCATTTTTCAGTTGAAGATCCAAAATAAGAATGTATTGGTATATAGTGATTCAAGGTAATGAATTTGTCCTGTTTTAATCAATATGTTTGTCAGTTTAGTTTGCAAATTGTCCTCATCACATTAATAACCTGAGTTACTAAAGACAAAAAGTTTACAAGAATTTTATGGAACACAACTATTTTTTCTTCCTTTTTCTTTGTAATCTACAGGTTATGTTACTGAGCATATAGTGTATACTTAATAAACATTTGCTGCTTACTACATTTCTCTTAGATTCTGAATTCTAGCCCACTATAACACTCTACTTTTTCTTTGGTTATAGAAAGCAGATGAACGTCCCACTTTCAAAATTCTTCTGAGCAACATTCTAGATATCATGGATGAAGAATCCTGAGCTCATCAATAAGCTTCCTGGTTCTATTCTCCTCCACAAGCCCCAATTTCATTTTCTAGGAGGAAAACCCAGGCTACAGGTCCTGGAGCCTTTGTGCTCTAGCTGAATACACAAAAGCCCCTCTCTACATTCAGGACTGCCTCTCTTCTTTGATACCTCTGAGCAAAGGCTAAGGAATTATTGTGCCTGGTGCTGTCACCCAAATAAATTTCCCAAGAGTATTAAGAGACGGAATTTGGGATAGAAACAATTTGGGGAGAGAGGGATGTAAATAGCCTCACAAGGGGTCCAACAGCTCTTTGAGTAGATATTAGAGCTTGGGGGAAGGGAGGCCGAATTTGGCAAGAATATAACCATGTCATAAAAATGGGAGGAGAAGGTGTTTCGATAAAATAAAATTACTGGAAAGCATAAAAGTTTCTTGCTATCTCAATCAATCATGCATCCTTCCTGGAGCACCCTATTCCCAGTGTTCCAGGAAACGGTTGTGTGACATTGGTTTGGCGTAGTCCTACTTCAACTACTGGACAAATCCTTGGCATTTAATTCCTCTGGCTCTTGGAAAATTCTGCCTCTGAATCAGAGACGAACTGACAAGCCACAGCACAGTGCCCGGCAGACAGTCCGCATGCAATATTCCGGAATGAAGTTTATGGTTGGGAACAAATTCTGCTGGAGACTCTTTTCCCCACATCAAGAGAGGAGAACCATTACAGAGCCAGGGGCCGAGGACGGCTAAGAGATGATGAGCCTAGCAGTCCGGGCCGGGCATCAACGCAGCAGCTGGGAAAGCGCGGGCCAATTTGGAAGCGGGCAGGGGCAGGGCTGTTGGGCCGGTCCGGAATGGGCCACGTGGTCTGCAGTAACTTCGTTTTCTACTTTTCTTTTGTTTTTGGAATAACGCCTGGCCAGAGCAGTGCCCCTGGCACCTCAGGTGCTGGCGGGAGCATGGCCCGAGGGCAGCCGGGCGGAGGGCAGGGGGTGAGGCTGGGAGCGAAGCGGGGAGTGGGACGCGGGGGCAGCTGGGGAGGAGGAGTGCTCGGAGGGGTCAGGGGCTGGAAGTGTGGCAGATGGCACAAGTGGAGGACGTGGCAAGAAGCAGGATGCGCTGGCAGCCAGAAAGGGCACCCAGTGAGGGCACGGGGGCTGGAGGAGGGGTCGGGGGCTTGAGGGGCCGGTGGCTAGTGCGGGAGAGGAAAGCGAGGGCAGCCAGGAGGACCGCCATGTAGAGAGTAGGGGGTGGAGCGCGCACGTGGCCTCGCGCAGGCGCAGTGCGCTCACAGGGGGCGGTCCTCTAGGCGGTGGATTGTGGTTCCGGTTCCTTCGCGGAGACACGTGAAGGTCGGGGAGTTGGTACGGAGTCGGTCTTGGCACGCGTGGCGGCGCCAGGATGGATTCCTCCTCATCTTCCTCCTCAGCGGGTTTGGGCTCGGTGGACCCGCAGCTGCAGCATTTCATTGAGGTGGAGACTCAGAAGCAGCGCTTCCAGCAGCTAGTGCACCAGATGACGGAACTGTGTTGGGTGAGGAGCCTGGGGCCGGGACCTGGCCACTGTACCTACGTTCCGCCTGTCCTTGCCCGGTGGGACTAACTACGACGTCCGGGATTCGGGGAAGGGGAGCACTTGACAGTACCCTTTGGCTCCCTTAGGTTCTTCAGGCCCAGCTGGGTCGGGGAAAGGGTGACTTCGCTTCTCAGGGGACTGTCACTCCAGACCTCGGTTTTGTTGGTACAGAGGATTGGGGATCATAAGACTGGGGATTATGCCACTGTCCCAGCTAGCACTTTAGGCACCGAGGTTGAAGCTGCCTAGTGCTTCTCAGCAAGACTGATGGGAGTCCCCAATACTGGGTTCTAGTTTTTGGAACTCCCAGTCACAGGGAGTCAGTGAATCTCTTGTTCCAGGACTCCTCAGGGTTTACCTTGATTACCTAGTTCCTCTAACCGTTGTCCATGAGGAACGAGTGGCTCTAGCCCACTAACTATAAAAGTAGTCTAATCTCTCCCAACATACACAGTTACTTGCCTTGTTGGACTGTTGTGTAATATCAAGCCGTTTTGGATCTGAAGGTTAAAGAACTGAGTATGCCCTGTGAGGGGACTTGGGCAAAAGGGTGAAAGGCATCTGCAGTTTGGGATCAAAGTGTTCTCTGGCTGCCAAGGACAGCATAACTGCCTTGACATACAAAATTCACAGAATTCAGAGGCTAGGGGTAATTTTCCTTGGAGGCAGAGGTCCGAGGCTTCTGTACACAGCAGAGAATAATGAAGGAAATTCATTTGAATCACTTAACTTGAATTATATACAGTCATTGGTTTTCATAGTCCTTTTCCCATAAACTTATGGCATTGCTGGACTCTGACCCCTAACAAACACTTAACTCTTGTCTCTCTTGGACCAGAGTACTTTGATTCTTTTTTTTTTTTTTAAAGAAATCTGTGATGCACTACATTTGGGCGAGGGAGGGGGATTAAGGACTCCTCTAAGAATCTGTAAGCTTTAGGAAAATTCATACCATTTCCCATTCATCTTTTCCCCCCATTCATCTTGAGAAGATTCAAGAACCTCTGGTTTAAGTAGACAAAGTCACTTAATTACAGAACCTCGGGTCATAGACTTTCTTTTTTTCCTTGGTAGGTTTTGGGATGTCTTGCTGCAGTGATTTCTCATTCCACCTCTTTATTCTGCAGTTAAAGGTATTTAATGTATTTGGCATTGTGGAGTTGTAACCAAATTCATTGGAGGATTAATTCACTTGTATTTTGCCATTTTCTTTGTTCTGTAACATCTCAGCTCCACAACTTTCTAGCCCTATGACTTTAGGCAAAATATCTCTGTGCCACAGCTTCCCTCTTTGTAAAATGAAGATTAATAATAGTACCTATTTCATAGGTTTGTTATGAAAATTTGATGTAAGGCTATAGAAAATTGCTCACCACAAAGTCAGCTGCTGCCAAATGTGAACTATTATTAACATATCATTTTACTGTTTTTAGGTGAAATGTTTTCTTTAAACAAAAAGAAGTTATCCCCCCCCCCTTATATTCCCCCAAGTTCCCTTTGTGATTCTGTATTTTGTCCTGAGCAGGAGAAGTGCATGGACAAGCCTGGGCCAAAGTTGGACAGTCGGGCTGAGGCCTGTTTTGTGAACTGCGTTGAGCGCTTCATTGATACAAGCCAATTCATCTTGAATCGACTGGAACAGACCCAGAAATCCAAGCCAGTCTTCTCAGAAAGCCTTTCTGACTGACTTTAGCGTTACCTTTTTGTAAAAGGAAGTTCGTTCAAGAAATGAAGAGTGGTTGATTGGATGGTTGAAGAAAAGGCCATGGGGGGATTGGCTCCCACCGTTGTCACTCTTGGGACATCCTGTCATCTGAGAATGAACAAAGACCAATTTTTTGTTTGTGTTTGGGGTTTGAGGTTCATATGCGTATTTGGTTATATTTTTTTTAATGTTAATCTTGTGAAAACAATTGACAGACGAATGGAAAACTTTACTAGATGCATATTACTGTATATGGGACTATGTTTTTCTCAAAGTCCCATTAACTGCTTTCTATAATTTGTTAGTGGGACCACATGGGTAAAATCTGTCATTTGTGTGGATTCATTTCAGATTTCTGACATGGATATACATCTTTATGTCTCTCGGAAAGGACAACAGTGGGGAAGAGGAACTTTGTACTTAACCGTGGGCTTCCTTATCTAGTGTTTTGACCATCAGTGCTGGAAAAAAAAATCTATGGAATGTTCATACAATGCAATTAGATTTCTGAGTTATCTCCCTTCCTTATACTGTGATCAAGGTAGTACAGGCAGCCTGAGTGTCTAGAGGCCTTTGGTTTTAAAGGCATCTAGCCAGTGAACATAATTCTCATTACTAAACTACCACAAGGAAGAAGTGAACGTACCCTGAATATCAGGGTCCAAGAAATTCAAAGATGTGCCTAAATAAGTTATAAAGATTTAGGACTGTCAAAAACTAACAGCAGTTTCAGGTAGAGGTGCATGCCTAATGTTAATCAGTATAGATTCCATTTACTGTGTTCTTTTGATTACTGAAATAAAAGCTTCTACAAGATTCAACTCTGTGATTGAGAAGGCTTTTCATTCTGGTTATCACCTGCATCCTGGAGAGATTTGATATGGGTTGGTTCCAAGGCTGAAATGTAGTCAGTGTGGGTACCTGCTCTGGGCAAGATACAACACTATTCCAGGGACCTCTGACCTTTTTGCGAGAAATGAGAACCTTTAAATGAGATGGGGAGGGAAGAAATTCAGTGCAGATAGTCAATCCCCTGAGTGTAGTAGAAGAGGTTATATTGTCTAGATTCATCTCCTCTTCAAATCCTAGTAGACTCGAGTATATACCTGGAGTGGAATTATTTGTTGGGTATTTCTAGTACAAGTCCATGAAAGTTGGGGAAATACACATTTCCAGAAGGCTCTAGTCCTTTTAGCTTTCCCCCATATAGGCACAACAACGAAATTTTTTAAAATCCTGATGAAAACAATTCGAGAAACATTTAAGTGCTTACTTTGTGTCAGACACTGTTTTTGGTGCCAGGGATTCAGCAGTGCCCCAAAACAAAGTCTCTGCCCATTTGGAGCTTATATTCTAGTGAGGGGAGACAGGAAACAAACTTGTAAATGTGTCAATATAATGAGTACCACAGAGAAAAAGCAAGGGAGTATTTGTGGGGTGTTGTTATTAAGGTAAGATGCTTAGAGATGGCCTCCTTGGGACAGTGGCATTTCAGCAGAGACCTGAATTAAGTGAACAAGCCAGGTAGGTATCTGGGAGAAGAACATTTGAAGCAGAGGTGGCGGCAAGTCCAAAGGCCCCAGGGTGGGAGATTATTTGATGCTAAAGTAGAACAGTCAAAAGGTCAGTATGGCTGGAATGGCATGAGTAAGAATGATAAAGTCAGAGAAATACGCCTGAGATGGATTGAGGCTGGCAGTGGGGATGTGCATTGATCATGTAGGGCATTGTAAGCCATTGCAAAAACTTGGCTTTTACCCAGCATGGGAAGCCATTTGAGGATTTTTAGCAGACAACTGATGTGATATAACAAATTTTAGGAGGTTTTGGCTGCTGTACGGAGAACATGTGCCTGGTAAAGAAAGTAGTTGTAGCAGCAGCAGAGTAGTAAGAATAATGTCATTTTGAAGTCCAGGAGAAATCAGTGTTCTGGTTAGGTGTCTTAACACATATCTTGTATCTATATGCCCCTATTGATTTTTTTTCCTTACAAAATTTAGTGTGCTCATGTAAAACCACATGTCAAAGGAAGGATCCTTTGGTCTTTTCCTTCTTCCTTTCTATTATATATTATTTATTATTTACTTTATTATTATATCAATATTCTTATTCTTTCATCTATTATTAAAATATTCTCATTACATTTAGAAACAAACTTAAATGTCTTTCTTCTACAGTTTTATTGTTTGCCCAGCTAATACACATAATGAGAAAGAGGGTCTGTCAGATTCATATAATATGCTTAAGCACCAAGGATGTGTCCAACACTACTAGACTAAAGACAATGAGGAAGAAGAGGTATAATATCTGCCCCCATCCTCTCTGAGATTAAGGACCAGATCAACAGTTTGAGCTTTTGTTTGTTTTGTCAGTCTCAGAAATTTACATTGAGAACCTTGACAGAAAGATGGTACTATCAGCCCTAATGACAAAGTCCTCATTTCAAATATTCATGGTAGAACACTCAAGACTCAACTATAAAAACCAAAGGATTGGATTAGCAGACTCTTCTTGAAATGAAATCTCTCTTTGAAGCCTAATATGTAAAATAGAAAAGCAAAGCTGCTTTGGTGGCAGGGGTATCTGGAGGCCTGCCTGCTTTTGTCTCATCACACACCCCACCCTGTGCCCTTACCCTGTGGTGCCTAAGATACTTAAGACCTCTAGGGTTTTACCAAGCACACTGTGAAAACAACCAGGCTATTCCTAAAGCCCCTGCCCATTAATCCATGAATGCACATTAGGGATGATAGATAAAAGGAAATTGAGCAAAACATTATTTATGGCAACAAACAAATCTCTCCATAAGGAGTCTGAATTACAGAACATAACAAGTCAATAAACTCCCTGGAAAATAGTCTTTACATGGAAAGCAATCAACAGTCTTTTTTTTGTTGTTGTTTAAACCAATTTCCCTCAAATCAATACCTTAATTAAAAGTATTGGTCTAGGGATACTTTATACCAAAGACCACCCAATAGTGCTTCTCTTAAGACTCTTCATACTCTCAGCCTCATTATTGTTGTCATTGTCTGGACTCAGAAGAGGCTGATGGAGAAATTATGGTAGTCTTCATTTTTATTCTTCAAAGTAAGGATATTGTTTAGATTTATTGATCTCCAGCCAAAGGGCAATAGGTATATATATACCAAAAGGGACATCTCAAAAGGCATGGAGGAAAAAAAACAGGACTATGGTAAGGAAACCACAGGTTGTACCATTAAAATTGTCAAGGGCCTATGCTGGCTTTATTTGAAAAGAATGGCAGAGCAGGTGATGACAGCAGTGAGGAAAAGGAAATAGTACATGGGAATGATTGCATAGGTACTGAAAATATCCAAGGCCTAGTTCAGATAATTCATTTGATTGCTTAACACAAATCACAAGACAAATCAAGATTATCTTGCCCAGGGTTGGTTTTGTGATTGGCTTCTCTAAAACAGCTGCTTCAAGGCAATGCCCAAACATGATACCTAACATAGAAAGTGAACCAACAGAAAAGCAGATAAGAATATACACCAGGAGATTACTCTGGCCATTGTGACATCCCACTGTGAAGCCATAGGGCAAAAAAGATGAATCCTGTGATAAAAGAAAATAATTGAATTACTATTTTTTGTTCCTATATAAGAAATACTAAAGCAATTTGACAATTAAATCATTATATTCTGTAACACTTTAGCAAGTGGCCAGCATATGAGCAATTAGCCATTTAATATATGAACTAATAAAATTTTTGTATCTAAAGCCAAATCTTGCAAAAATCACTCTCAAAGAGGCAAAGCCTATACAATATAATTATGGTACTTTTGGCTACACAGAAACACATAAAAGGGACAATTAGGATATAGCAAACCAGGATTCAGATGTACTGATCAGGAGCACTAAAACAAAAGGGCCAACAGAATTTTGAGATGTATCTGCAATATGCTAATAATAGTTAGGCTTTACTGGGGGTATGCATAATGTTTGCCATACATTGTACTAACTATTTTACATGGGTCATCTTTTTACAAATTATACCAACTCTATGAGAGTGTAACTATTATTAGCATACCCATTTTATAGATGGAGAAGCTGAGGCTCTGAGGGATAAACTTATTCAAGTTTACACAGCTAATAAATTGCAAGAATGGAATTTTAACCCAGGCAGTTGTACTCCAGAGCTCATGGTCTGAACTACTATACTAAATTGCTTCCTAATATGTATTTAAAGATAGGAAGTAATGTTTCTTTAAAAGGCAGGGCCGGGATGACCAAAACATTTCATTCCAGAGATAGCATGGTATAGTGGAAAGATCATACATTTTAAAGTTAGCAGAACTGGGTTCAAATCCTTACTCTGCCAACACCTGTATGACCTTAAGGAAGTCACTTAACCTCTTTGATCCTCAGTTTCTTTATAAAACTGAGATGGTAATGCTTACTTTACAGGGTTGAAGTATGAGATCACATGTAAAGTGTTTGGTACACTGTAAATGCTTTAATTGATGATATTAGTATTCAGAACTGAGCATGTTTGATAATTCTGGCAGAGTCATCTGGGAAAATGAGAAAAGTAAGAAGTCACTTAATGAAGTTGACTAATTGATGAAGTAGCACAGCTAATGGAGCATGTAATATTAAGAATTTTGAGTTTTGCAATCAATGGAAGCTAGAGGAGGAGTTTAAACAGTGGAGTGATATAATATTTGTACATTTTAATGACAAAAGTACTACACGCTTGTTTTAAAATTTTAAAATGATACAGAATTACTTAGAAGTCCTCCTCTTATTCTCATATATGCATTGAGAAAGATCACTGTAGCAGCTATTGGTAGCTGAATTAAAGCAGAGAAATAGTAATGAGTATTTCACTAATTCAGGCAAGAAAGTATGGAGGGTTCAGTTCAGATAGTGGAAGCAAGGATGGACAGAAGGAAACATTAGGAATATGGGGTTGCTGTGAGAGAGAAATCTGGAGTAAAGTGAAAAGAAAGTAGAACAGATGATAGAGAAGGAGGTAGGGTATAGAATAATGTGCCAATGAGAGGATGCTGTGGGGTTCAAAGGGCAGCAAAAGTGACTGGAAGAGAGAAAGATAACAGAACTGACCATGTTGAATGGACCACAGAGAGGAAGCTACACAAATGTCTCTCCCCACTTCCATAGCTTTAGTTTGTGGGTAAACCCTGGAATTGTTTATCATCACCTTCCAATTTAAGGACCATAAGAATACACATAAAGTCAGAAATACTTAAAAGATTACTCACAAATATAATCTATATTTTTAACAGGAAAATTTAGAAACAAGCCTAAAGGGAAAAAAAGATAAAATATCACTTGAGTTTAATTTTTCCAATGCCAGATTTATAATTTATTTTTTAACATAGGGAATATTTTCTTTTTTAAAAAATTAAGTGTATTGGAATAACACTGGTTAATGCAATTATATAATTTTCAGGTGTGCATTATAATTTGACATCTGTATATTCTATTGTGTGTTTACTACCCAAAGTCCAGTTTCCTTCAGCTATCATATATTTGATCCCCTTTACTCAATTCACCCTCCCCCAACGCCCCTATATTTGACCCCTTTAACCGTCTACCTACCCCCTCCTCCGCCACTCCATATCCTCTGGTAACCACTAGTCTATAGTCCATGTCCATGAGCCTTTGCTTGTTTGTCCTGTTCATGTGTTGCTTTTAGGTTTATATCCCACATATAAGTGATATCATGTGATTTTCTACTTTTTCTGTCGGCTTATTTGGCTTAGCATGATTATCTCGAGGTCCATCCATGTTGTCGCAAATGGCAGAATTTCATCTCTTCTTATGGCTGAGTAGTATTCCATTGTAAATATGTACCACCGCTTCTTTAGCCAATCATCTGTCGTAGGACACTTCGGTTGATTCCATGTCCTAACCACTTTCAATAATACTGCTGTGAACATCAATGTGCAAATATATTTTGGGATATGGGTTTTCAAGTCTTTGGGGTAAATACCCAGTACAGGGATTGCTGGATCATATGGTAGATCAATTCTTAATTTTCTGAGGAAACTCCATACAGTTTTCCATAGTGACTGTACCAATTTGCAGTCCCACCAGCTATGTAGTGGGTTCCTTTTTCTCTGTACCCCCTCTAACATTTGTTATTATTTGTCCTGTTGATTATAGCTATTCTAACAGGTATGAGATGGCATCTCATTGTGGTTTTAATTTGCATTTCCCTAACAGCAATGTTGAGCATCTTTTCAAATGTTTTTTGGCCATTTGTAAGTACTCTAGGGAAAAGTGTCTGTTCAGGTCCTCTGCCCATTTTTTGACTGGATCATTTGGATTTTTATTCTTATTGAGTTGTATGAGTT
>CM053505.1:57623907-58023902 GCA_028627145.1 Eidolon dupreanum | reverse complement strand
GTTAAGCAGGATGCAGTTAACCTGTTCTGGGAACTGGCCTATGCAGCTGGGTCTCAGGTCTATATGCTCTATAAATGTTTCTACTATATTGTTTGCACTGAAAATTGATTATTACAGTCCTATTCATTTATTTTAGCTTTTACTTCCCTTGCTTTTGAGGCAAAATTCATAAAATCCTCTTTAAGTCCAAGGTCATTGAGTTTAGTTCCTATGTTTTCTTCTATTCATTTTATTGTTTCAGGTCTTATATTCAGGTCCTTAATGCATTTTGAGTTAATTTTGGTGTGTGGTCATAGACAACAGTCTAGTTTCATTCTTTTGCAGGTGGCTTTCCAGTTTTCCCAGAGCCATTTATTGTAGAGGCTTTCCTTTTTCCACTGTATGTTTTTGTCTTCTTTGTCAAAAATTATTTGCCCATGTAAATATGGGTTCACTTCTGGACTCTTGATTCTGTTCCACTGGTCCGTGTATCTGTTTTGCTGCCAATACCGTGCCGTTTTGATTACTGTTGCTTTGTAGCATAATTTGAAGTCCAGCAGAGTGATGACTCCAGCCTCGTTCTTTTTTCTCAGGATGGCTTTGGCTATTCGGGGTCTTTTGTGCTTCCACACAAATCTGATGATTTTTTGTTCTATATCTTAAAAAAAAAAAGCTAATGGGATTTTGATGGGGATTGCGTTAAATCTGTATAATGCTTTAGGTAATGTGGTCATTTTAACTATGTTGTTTCTTCCAATCCGGGAACATGGAATATCTTCCCATTTCTTTTATCTTCTTCGATTCCTTTTAATAGGGTCTTGTAGTTTTAATTATATAGGTCTTTCACATTTTTCATTAAAATTATTCCTAGGTATTTTATTCTTTTTGTTGCAATTGCAAAAGGAATTATATTTTTCCAATTCTTTTTGCGACACTTCATTATTAGAGCATAGGAATGCTATGGATTTTTGAACATTGATTTTGTATCCAGAAACTTTACTGTATTTGCCTATTGTTTCTAGTAGTGTTCTTGTGGAGTGTTTAGGGTTTTCTATATAGAGAATCATGTCATCTGCAAATAGTGACAGTTTGAGTTTGACTTTTTTGTTTCCTGTTTGGATGTCTTTTATATCTTTCTCTTGTCTGATTGTACTCGCTGGGGCCTCCAACATTACATTGAATAACAGTGGCAATAGTGGACAGCCTTGTCTTGTTCCTGATCTTAGAAGGAAGGTTTTTAGTCTTTCACCATTCAGTATAATGTTGGCTGAGGGTTTGTCATAGATGGCCTTTATTATGTTAAGGTTCTTTCCTTCTATACTGATTTTGTTAAAAGTTTTGATCATAAATGGATGCTGTATCTTGTCGAAGGCTTTTTCTGCATCTATTGATATGATCATATGATTCTTATTTTTTAATTTGTTTATGTGGTGTATCACATTAATTGACTTGCATATGTTGAACCATTCCTGTGCCCCTGGGATGAAGCCCATTTGATTGTGGTGTATAACCTTTTTAACATGTCGTTGTATCCGGTTTGCTAGTATCTTATTTAGGATTTTTGCATCTGTGTTTATGAAAGATATTGGTCTATAGTTTTCTTTTTTTGTGTTATCCTTACCAGGTTTTGGTATTAGAATAATGTTGGCCTCATATAATGAGTTGGAAAGTATTGCTTCCTTTTCGATGTTTTGGAAGAGTTTGAGAAGAATCAGTGTTAAATATTCTTTGAACGTTTGGTAGAATTCACTGGTGAAGCCATCTGGTCCTGGACTTTTTCTTTTTGGTAGGTTTTTGATGATTGTTTCAATTTGCATACTGCTGATCAGTCTGTTTAAATTTTCCAGATCTTCTTGATTCAGTCTAGGAAGATTTTATTCTTCAAAGTACTGGTCCATTTCTCCTAGGTTATTAAATTTGGTGTTATAAACTTTTTCATTGTATTCTTGTATGATCCTTTATATTTCTGCCGTGTCTGTTGTAATTTCCCCTCTTTCATCCCTGATTTTGTGTATTTGTGCCCTTTCTCTTCTTTCTTTAGTGAGTCTAGCCAGGGATCTGTCAATTGTATTAATCTTCTCAAAGTATGAGCTCTTCGAACCATTAATTTTTTTCTAGTTTTATTTGTTTTCAATTTCATTTGTTTCTGCTTTAATTTTTATTATCTCTTTCCTTCTGTTGACTTTAGGCTTATTTGTTCTTTCTTTTCTGCTTTTTTGAGATGAAGCATTAGGTTGTTTATTTGGCATCATTCTTGTTTTTGGAGATAGGCCTATAATGATATGAACTTTCCTCTTATGACCGTTTTTGCTGTGTCCCAAAGGTTTTGATATGTTGTACGATCATTATCATTTGTTTCTATGTAACTCTTGATCTCTCTTTTTATTTCTTCTCTGACCCAGTTATTCTTCAGTAGCATGTTGTTTAATCTACATGTATTTGTGCTTCTTCCTGATTTCTTTTTTGCAATTGATCTCTAGTTTCAAAGCATTATGATCAGAGAATATGGTTGGTATGATTTCAATCCTCGTATATCTGTTGAGGCTATCTCTGTGTCCCAGTATCTGGTTGATTCTTGAGAATGTTCCATGTGCACTAGAGAAGAATGTATAAGCAGCTGTTTTGGGATGGAAGGCTTTGTAAATGTCACTTATGTCCAGTTGTTCTAACGTGTCATTTAAAGATGTTATTTCCTTACTGATTTTCTGTTTGGATGATCTGTCCATATCTAACAGTGGGGTATTTAGGTCCCCTACTATGATAGTGTTTTGGTCTGTTTCTCCCTTTAGTTCTTTAGTAATTGCTTTACATATTTCAGGGCTCCCTGATTGAGAGCATAGTTATTAATAAGTGTTATGTCTTCTTGGTTCATGATGCCCTTTATCATTATGAAGTGTTCCTCACTGTCTTTCTTTACTTTTTTTATTTTGAAGTCTATTTCATATGATATTAGTACCACTACTCCCGCTTTTCTCTGAAAGCCATTTGCTTGAAATATCATTTTCCACCCTTTCACTTTAAGTCTATATTTGTCTTTGCAGCTGAGATGTGTCTCCTGGAGGCAGCATATGGTTGAGTTTTGTTTTTTGATCCATTCTGCAACTCTGTGCCTTTTTTTTTGATGAGTTCAGTCCATTTATATTCAGGGTGATTATTGAAATATGAGGTCTTCTTATAGCCATTTTATCTTTTGCTTTCTGGTAGCTCGGTGTTTCCATTGCTTCCTTGTCCTTGTGTTTCTGTTTTCTTTATTTTGGTTGGTTTTTGTGGGTTTTCCTTATGGTTCTTATTGTTTTATGTTATATACTTCAGTTCTGAATCTTTGGAGTGTGGTTATCATTACAAATATGTAAAGGATAGTTATAAATATACTACTTATGTCCATTTTCTTCTGCACATTCCTTATCTCCAATCCCCTTTGTGACTTTGGATCTTTGAATCTTCCCCTTTCAGTCATTGTTATCTCAATTTGTCCCTATTATGCTGAACATTCATTACTATCTTGCTATAGCAATTCTTTTATTATTTAAGCTTATAATGCCCTGTTCTTAGTAAGGGTTGCACTCCTCTGCTTCTATTTGCCTAATTGTCACTTTACTCCTAATTATGTTTTTTTTTTGTCATTTTTTTTTTAGGTGAGCTCACCGCTTTTAGTATTTCCTGTACTGCAGGCCTCGTAGTGGAGAATTCCCTCGATTTTCTTATGTTTGGACAGGTGTTAATTTTTCCTCATATCTAAAGGAGAGCTGAGCTGGAAACGTTATCCTAGGCTCATAGTTCCTTTCACTTAATAGTTCAAATATATGATTCCATTCCTTTCTGGCTTGTAAGGTCTGCGCTGAGAAGTCAGAGGATAATCTAATGGGTTTTCCTTCATAAGTTACCGTTTTCTTCTCCCTGGCTGCCCTGAGAATTCTTTGTTGTTGATTTTTGATAACTTTAATACAATGTGCCTTGGTGAAGGCCTTTTTGGGTTGAGGTAATTGGGTGGTCTGTTGACTTCTTGAATTCCAATCTCCAGCTCATTCCTTAGATTTGGGAAATTCTCGTCAACTATTCATTTGAAAATGCTTTCTAATCCCTGTTCCTTTTCCTTGCCTTCAATAATGCTCTTATTCTTATGTTTCCTCTCCTGATGGTATCAGCTAGTTCTTGTATTTCTCTTTCATTATTTTTCATTCTTCAATTTCTCTCTTCTTCCTTCTGGTTTATTTCTAGATTTCTGTCTTCGATATCACTTATTCTTTCCTCCATTTGGTCAACTCTGTTTCTCAAGTTTGCTATTTAATTTTTCGACTCTCGCAGTGTGTGTGTGTGTGTGTGTGTGTGTGTGTGTGTGTGTGTGTGTGTTTTATCACCAGAATTTCTATTTGGTACTTTTTGAGGCTTTCAATCTCCTTGCTCTGCTCATCTAGTCGTTTTTTTCAATTTCTGAAATTGTTGATAGGACTCATTTCAGAACTCACTGAGTTTTTTCAGAAGTACCATCCTGAATTCTCTATCATTTATGTTGCATATTTCTATGTCTGTAAGCTTATTTTCTGGAGACTTTTCTCTTTCTTTCTGAGATGACTTGTCACCTTGGTTGTTCATGGTGTTTAATGGACTATTTCTCCACCTGGGCTTTAATGGAAATGTATTCTGCTGTTTTTTTTTCCAGAAAGATTTATTATCTAAAGCCCTCTCTTTAGCCTGCTGCAAAGAAGGTGCTTTTTTTTTGGTTTCCAGTAGGTGGCGTCTAAGACTCTTGGATTTGTGCTTTATATAAAGCCTTACTAATACTTTTATATAATGCCTTTATTTTCTTGTAGATATTTAATCATGCTCGCTACCCTCAGTTTCAGTTCCTGTCATTGTTAACAACAATTTCGGTAGCACTTGCTCAAATTCCCCTGGGGCTCAGTGGTGATCGGTCTTGGTGGGTATGTGGGGAGGGGCCCTCTGCTTTGGGAGTTGGGGATTGTGGCTCAGCCTCAGTTTTGCAACAGCGGCCGGTAAAAATCAACTGTTGTTTCTCTGCCATCCGCTTCTCTTCTTTCTGCCCTAATGACTGGGCCCTGACACTGGCTGTGTGGAGCTCACAAATTTTCCCAGGCAGGGATGTTCATGGAAGTTGCCAAACCTCCCCACTTCTTCCCCTACAGGTAGCTCCGTTGGTTGTAAGAGGCCGTTTCTTTATTTCTCCCACTCCACCGCCTGACACCAGGGTTCTGACCCGGGTGGTAGTTCTTATGTGCAGATCGCATGTTCAGATGTGCTGGTGTGCAGTTTGGGTGTTTTTTGTTGAGTTTTAGATGTTCGACTTATTGTTGTTTCAAGCAGAGAGATTTGGGGATATATATCACTCCTCCACGTTTTTCAGGAAGCTCACTCAAGTGTTAACACTGTACTTTGATAAAGAAAAGAGGAAGGAGTAGAAAGACAAAAAGGAACAAAGGGAACAATGAGGAGTCAGGGACTCAACAGTATTTGTTAAACTGTACTTCAGACACATAGTTAATTCCTTAAGGCTTAAATCATTTGCTACATAACATGACTGATCTGTGTACTAAACCGCTGTTGTTCAAATTAAAACTCTAATGTGGTCACAATATTACTAGATATACCTTGTCACTACAAAGGAAAAATTATCAACATCACCTAGTTCTTTTCCTGAATAGCTATCTTTCAGCGTCATTGCGTGGCAGTATATACCACCAAGCTGAAAGAGCTGATCCCCATTTTTCAAGCACTTTCTTCTTCATAGGACAACACACAGAAAAACATGGAGAAATTGCAAAGGTTGTGGAATTTTACACATCTAACAGTCAACTCTGACATTCCCTCCCTTACTGATATGGTGATTACCAAGATCTCCCTCAGTCTTTATTTTTGAGTGGGTTTTCATCAAGCTTCCCCACTTCACACAAAACTCAGGAGCCACAAAATAAAAGGTTGTGAATTTTGTCTACATAGAAAAATCCTGAACAGCAAAAACTTCCATAAGTAAAGTTAGAACAACAACAACAACAAATGGGGAATACATATTTGAAATTTTTCTACAAAGGACTAATTTCTTCATTATATAGGGGCCCCTAAAAGTTGATAATAAAAGACCATTCAATAGAAAATTGAGCAAAAGCTATGAAGAGACATTTCAAAGAAATAGAAATACAAATGGCTCTTGAACATGTGAAAAGATGTTTATATTTAATAGAAATTTAAAAACCTACACTGAGGTATCTCTCATGTATTAGACTGGCAAAACAAAAATATG
Organism: Eidolon dupreanum; assembly: GCA_028627145.1. Classification (NCBI taxonomy): domain Eukaryota; kingdom Metazoa; phylum Chordata; class Mammalia; order Chiroptera; family Pteropodidae; genus Eidolon; species Eidolon dupreanum. Next base: position 58,017,667 of record CM053505.1, on the reverse strand, counting down.
ATACTATACTATTGCATGTAAGGAAACAGGCATTCTTACATTACTGGTGGGAGTGTAAATTGGTATGACTTTCAGGGACAGCAGTTTAGTGATACCTACCAAATTATAGATGTTAAAAGCTTCTATTCCAGAAATTTGACTTCTCAGAATTCATCCTAAAGATATTCTCACATGTGCAAAATGACATATAAATAAAGTGATTCACTGCAACATCGTTTGTAGGAGAAAATGACTGAAAATATTAAATAATGATCTTACAAGGGGATACTTACTATGCAACTATAAAAAAGAATGAGGAACCTCTTTATATACTGATATGAAATGAGCTCCAATACATATTGTTAAATTAAAAACAGCAAGATTCAAGACACACTATGGGGGGATTAAAACATATATATACATTTGCTTGAATAAGCATACATTATCTGTTAAAGGATATTGTTAGCATTGGTTGCCTCCAGGGAGAGGAACTGGGTGGTTAGAGGGAGACTTTTTACTATATTTCTTTTCTCTTTGTCTTTTAAATTTTGAATCACGTGAATGTATTACCTATTCAAAAATAAATATTATTAAAAAATAAAATTTACCCCCACTTCACAATTCTGAACTTTGTACTAAAAAGTAGAGAGGTATGATAGAAACCACTTCCAGTAATAAAAGCCCTATATTTCAACTACAATACTTTCAGATGTACAGTAGTATCAAAGAGATTATTTATATCTAAGGACCTCAAGTAGGGCTGGGATAAGGGTGGGGTGAGTAAGGCACTTGCTTTGTATGCAAGGGGTTGAAGAGAGGTAGATAAGGGTATAGGCGGTCAAATATATGGTGATGGAAGGAGATTTGACTTTGGGTGGTGACGCACAATGCAATATACAGATGACATAATATACAATTGCACACTTGAAACTGATATAATTTCATTAACAAATATCACCCTAATGAATTTAGTTAAAAAAATTTAAGTGGATGCCAAAAATCTCAGTAATCCAGCTAAAAACTATTTTATGCAATATTTTAAAATCAAAATTAATGCAAAAATCCATTATGAAAAAAGTATCAAGATTTTAAATAAATTCAGTGCTATGCTGAGCCATACTGGAGCCTGAGGCAAAAGGAAAAATGTGGCCCCCCATATACATGTTTTACGTATTCTTGAACAGTTAATTTTTCCCAGAACATTAAAGCAGTTGAAAAAGTAGATTAAAACTCACAGCATTCAATTAAAATATTTTATCTACACCAAAAGCAGAATTTATTAAATTTTACTTTCCTGGCTAATGGAGACAAATTCATAAATAATATTTTCATTAAAACCAATAATATTTTCATTAACTATTTTCTTAGGCCTAATAAGAACACGTAGAATTTGGGGGAAGTGATAGTAATCTGGTGCAATTCAAAATGCAAGGAAGATATTGGAGAGGCTCTAGAGAAGAAAATCATAAAGTAGACATGGACTATTTAGTTATGCCATGTCCTTAGAGTTTAGATTTTATTTTGAAGGTGATGGGAAACTTCTAAAGTATTTTAAGGACATGTTTTAAGATTACAATTACACCATTGCCAAAGACTGAAAAAGGATAAGACTGGGAATAGAGACCCGATAGATTTTTAAGGTAGAAATGTAATCCTGAGGTACATAGACTAGGTTTTGATGACTAAATAAGAGGAGTAAGAGGAAAAATATCAGGATGACCAGCCATTCAAGATTTGCCCACTTACAACCTGTTCTGTATCAGATTATATTACACATTTGTTTCTGAAATGTGTGAAGGGAAATAAATTACTCTCTCCTTTCTAAGAAGTATGCCAAACATCTTATTTTTGTAGCAGAGCTCGCCAAAAAAAAAAAAAGTTGAGAATCATAAATCTGATCAATTTCCTCATTAAAACAACGTGTCATATATATGGGTGTGTGTGCATGTATGTATGCACGTGTGTGTATACATATATATGTATATATACACACATATTTAATATGTGAGATGCACCCTCCTTACCCTCACCATAGTCCTTTTCAAAAAACTTATTTTCAAGAAATGGGACCAAATCTGGTATTCTGCCAAATGTGCCAAGATTAGGATAAAAATAAAAAGAGACAACAGACCTCAGGTTACTAGGTTGACAGTTTAGTTTTCTTTCTTAGGCAAGCAAAAATATTTAAGATGATGAAATAGGCAGAAAAAAATCTATTTACATTCTTCTGTGAAAGAAAGGAGGATGGCTTTTTAAATAAAGAATTAACATCTAAGCCAATGCTGCCTGCCATCCTAAGATTATTTTTCTTTAAAAATAAACTTCGTTGCTCATTTCCAGTAACATGGTAGCCAAAATACCCTGAAAGTCTTCCCACACTACAAAACACTTAGAAATACAGAGTAAAATATAACATCCTTTTAAATGCACAGATGAATTTCTGAGTAAGTAAAGGAAATCACTAGGGGTCTGAAAATGGAAAACCAGAGTGTCTAGGAGGAGTTGAAAGTTTTAGCCGCTCTGATGGTGGCATGCGGTTGGCTTGGTTATCAACTAAGGTTTTGATGGCCATGTAGAGGCAGGAGACAGAACCTTGGGTCTAAATAAGGCAGGGGTTTGAAATTGAGACAACTGTCAAAAGTTGGGACTTTCAAAAGACTAGGCCTTCACTAAGGGTGAACTAGACAAAAATTTATTCACTAGCTTAGGGAGATGACCTGAGATCTGGGAAGGCAGAAATAGGGTCTCTGTATAAGGATTTGTAACCTTAAGCCTGCTTTCACATAGGTTTGTGATTCAAAATATATACATCTTGCAAGGTCTGGGAATCCTCCAGGTCAAAAAATTAGCATGAAGTGACTCCTAGCTGTTGATGTTCATTGAACTACTTGGCAGAAGCAACATAAAGCAGCTCTAGAGGGACAAATCTTCTATAAGAACCCTACAGGTAAAGCTGCACCAAACACGATTTTACAGTACAAAATTACAAAACACATGAAGAAACATCCTACTACAAACCAGTGTCTGAAGACACAACAGCAGGATTAGATGTCAAATCTTCAGATAATAGAATCATCTAACACATACTATAAAATAACTATGTTTAAAATGATTAAAGAGATAATTGAAAACATGAGAAAAGAACAAGACATAATTAAAAAGACCAAGTAGGTCTGAAAGAAAATTCTAGAAATGAAAAATAAGTTTCAAAATTGAAAACTCAATGGACAGATTAAATTACAGATTGATCATAGCTAAAAAGTGGTAAACTGGGATATAGATATACAGAATACAGCACAAGATAAAGAAATAAAAATATGAAAAAAGTTAAAGAGACAGAGGACAAATGGAAAAAAGTAATATTCAAAAAAGTAGTGGCTGAGAGTGTTCCAGAACTGGTTAATTAAAGATGCAAATTGTCAAATTCAGGAAGTATGAGTCATGAGCAGAATAAATACAACGAAATTCACATTTTGACCATTTCGGTGAATTTTCAGAACATCAAAACAAATTATCATACTGATGATACTTGACATATTCTATGTGCCAAGATTGTTCTCAATACTACTCAAAATATAATTATTTCAATATATTAAAATATTTTCTTCCAGTCTTTTATTCAACATTTCTCCATAAGCATTTTCCTATGTCATTAAGCAGCAGCAGCAGCAGCAGCAGCAGCAGCAGCAATAGCATAAATAACAGTTAACATTTTAGTGTTGTGGTTATGAACATGGTTTTTGAAGTCAAACTTTCTATGTTTGAATCCCAGCTCACCACTTGTTTATTAGCTGTATGACCTTAGGTAAGTGACCCATCATCTCTCTGCTCCCATTTTCTTATCTGTAAAATCCTACATCCTAGAGTTATCATGAGTTACTATTTACTAAACTATCTGCCAGTCACTGTGCTAAACACATGAATAGTCTCATTTAATCCTCATATAACCTCTATGGGTTAAAATGGTTATTGCTCCTACTATACAGATGAGAAAAGAGAGCTTAGAAAGACTGTCAAGTGATTTGCCTAGAATCTCATAGCCAATGACAGCGCTCCGACTTGATTCAGATCTCTCTCCAAAAGTGATGCTCTTGATTTATTATGCTTAACTACTCTTCTTCAATATCATTTGAATGGCTTCATAGTACATGCGAATCTTATATTACAATTATATATACCTAGCAAAGTATACATACCTAGTGAGGCAAATTCTCCTTCAGTGTTCTTATTTTTCAGACTTGGCTACTCATTTTATCCAATTCCCCCTAAAAATCTCACTGGGATTCTAACTGGAATTTCATTACATTTACATATTAATTTTAGGATAATTAACATTTTTATGATATTTTATGATATTCAAGAACACTGCATGTGCTTTTTCATGAGCTCATGAGATTTTTTATATTTATAAAACATCCATAATGAGATCTTATAGTTTTCTTCATATAAGTTCTGTGTCTTTCTGGTTAAATTTGTTCCAAACTATTTTATGTTCTTTTAAAATATTTTTCCAGCTTTGAGGTGTACTTGACAAATACAAATATTATATATTTAAAGTGTATGATGTGATGTTTTGATATATGCGTATATTGTGAAATTATTACCACAATCAAGCTAATTGACATATCCATCGCCTCACAAATTTATGACTTTTTTTGTGTGTGGTGAACACACTGAAGATTAAATTTCATATCAAATTTCAAATATACAATACGATGAATATGTTCTGAAAATCTTAAGTACCATGCTGTACTTAAGATTTTCAGGACATATTCATCTTATGTAAATGAACCTTTGTATTTTTTGACCAACATCTCACCATTTCTTCAACCTCCTAGCCCCTGGGAACCACCATTCTACTCTCTGCTTTTACGAATTCCACCTTTTTAGATTTCACATACAAATGAAATTATGCATTATTTGTATTTTTGCCTGGCTTATGAGTTATTTTTTCTGCTATTGTAAATCTAATATTTTTCTCAATTTCATTTTTAAGTACGTGTATCTATAATATAGAAAATTATTTATTGTTAGGTATTTATCTTGAATCCAAATTCTCTTAATGATATATTTTGTTTTACTAAAGTCTTGGGTTTTCTATGTATATTAGCATACATTAACAAAAAACATATAGATCATTTAATCTCATCTTTCACACGCTATATACAGATTTTCTTATCTTACTTTATTCTCTAGAACTGCATTGTCCAGTAGAATTTTCTGTGATGATGGAAATGTTCTATAGCTGTGTTGTCTAATACAAGCCACCAGACATATGTGGCTCTTGAGCACTTTAAATATGCCTAGTGAGACTGAAGAACTACATTTAAAATGTTATTTAATTTTAATTAATTTAAATGTAGATAGCCGTATGTGAATAGTAGCTACAATATTGAACAGCACTAGTCTAAAATATCAAAAATGATGTCAAATAATAATAATAATAATAATAATAATAATAATAGTGGGTATGTCTGATAATACCTACTTTTAATCAAAATGGTTTTAGTCTTTTGCTACTTAGAATACTCTTGGCTGTTGAATTTTGGTAAACAGACTATTATATTTAGGTATCTTTTTATTCCTATAAACTTAGAGTTTTTATTAGGAATTCCTACTGAATTTTTCAAATTTCTTTTCACTATTTATATATGTGATCATAGGGCTTTCTCCTTTAACTTGGTGATATAATGGATAGATTTTCTTATATCTAAACACCATCATTTCTGGAATAAACCATATTTGGTCATAGTCTAACTTGTTATTAACTGATTTTAAAATAGAAACCAAAAAGTGATTTTTAACTAGAAATTATGCTATAGCTTCTTCATCAGTACCCAGATCTTTCTGTTTCTTTGCCATCTGGGACTAGGCATGACTCTACTCCTCCTCCTGGGTATAGACCACCATTACTGTAGAGCCCCAAATATTTAGGATACAGTCATGTTCCCTTGCATACTGAATTACCCATTCAAAGAGTAAGAAGTTAAAATTGAACTGTAGAAAACAGATCAAAGGTAAATAAACCTAGAATTCTTCTCCAGATCTAGGTTAGGCAAGTCTAGGAATAATGGTAAAAAAATGATCAAGTACATTATAATTTCCCTATACAACACAGATGTTATTTTCTAGTGTTTCAATAGTAATAAAAAAATGGCTGTTAATTTATGTTAATTTAACAAACAAAGTAAGAAGCAGCAAAGGACATATAAGACAGACAAATTAAACTAAAGAAAAAATATTGGAGAAGAAACAGTTTAAGCAATGTTGTAGTTGGTGGGCTTTATGCATGGGAAATATTTATTGAAATATACAGTATCTTTTAGACACTCTAAAAGTTAAAACTTCTCCTAAATAAAGTGGTAAGGGAAATAAAGACCATTCTAGACAAAAGTAAAATATTATCAGAACTAATTTAGGGGTATAAGAATTAAAAATAAGAATGAGAAAGCTAGCGTAAATATCATAGTGATACTAACAGAAGACCCAGATAAAACACCTTCTCCTTATCTGACTAATATACTCAGTGAACCCAGGGGCTACTAAGGCAAAGGCAGAGGCTACAAAATTGGCAGCTTCTCCAATTCCCACTGCAAGGGGGACACGAAGTTCATGGATAAGTGAGGGAATGACTATACACAAAACTTGGCATATCTATCCAACTTTTTTGCATATATTACATTTCTTAAAATTGAGTCCAGGCCACATAAAGAGTCAAAAGCTCTTATACATATACCTGTGCTGTATAAACTCTGAACTTCTATCAAATTTCAGTTTAGCACTACCTTTTTTTTCCAATTAAATAAATCCCAGCAGCTATGGACCAGGATAGTTCTTACTGATGCTCAAGTAGATTTTATCATTATTCCAGTGAGCCAAGATTGATAGTTTTTTTTAGGTTGATAGCTTCTAATAGGTTATGACTCACTAATCAGTAAATGTGCACAAATGACTGGCAAATAAGGATCAAAAGCATCATGTTTTCCAGAGAAATGAGCAGTAGATAAGCATTTATAATTTCTATTTTACTATGATTAAGAAAGCTCTACTTCTGCCAGAACATAAGACCAAAAAGGAAGGATTTTATTGAAAGGTTCAAAGACATTCCCAATTTCTAGAGTCTGACATCAATTTTATCCTTGTCTCTTTCTATTAATTGTTCTCAGGATGCCCCCCTCATTTGGATAATTTTCCTGGGAACATTGTTTCCCGATAGTGCAGTCTTTGAGCAGTGAGATCCAACTGTAACTCTAGGCCAAGGTAATGAGAGCTGAAGTGAAATTTGCTTTTGACTTAGCCACACAGAAATGGATCTGAATGTAGGGAAAAAAAATAAACAGAAATATACTTGAGATATTTTTTATTATAGGAAAGTAAGTAAAAACATACTTACACTTATGTAACTATGTCTGTGTATGTGAGTGTACATGTAATTATGGGAGGAAACGAGATTTTACTGAAAATATCTAGGAAAAGAAGAAGCCCTGAATGCTTGTTGGATTATTCTAAACCTGATTGTGATCCATGAAAAAACAAATTGTTTTTTAGTAGAACATTGGGTTAAATATAATTTCAATAGGTTGTAAGTTGAAGAGCACTTACTATTAGTCCAACCCACCAGAACCATTCCTTCAGGTATGTATGGCCACCATGACCTAAAGACAAGCAGAAAATTTTATTAATCTATCCATTCTAGAACACTGTAATATAATAAAGTAATACAATTATCTATATTTTTTCTTCATGTGAAAAGACAATTAAAAAATGTAAATGTTATTTATGAGCTTTAGTAAGGAGCTTGAATTCTTTTCTCTGACATTTTCCTGTTTTGAAAAGGCTTGATTTTTTAATTACAAAATTAACGTGTGTGTTAACTGTAAAAAAAATCAGAAAATACAGAAAAGTACAAGGCAGAAAATATACTAATGGAAAGAAAAGCAAGAGGAAGAGAATAAAAGATAAAAATCAATTTTTTTACAATGTAGAGATTATTCCAATAGAACCTCTGCTGGTTATTTTAAAAAGGCCTATCTTCTTTAAGATAAAGTTTCCTTCAATGAAAATGCTGCATCTGAGAGACAAGACTAGGCCAATGTAGAAGTTAGAGTGGCCAGACATTGTTTCTTTCCAGCAATTATTCTCTGGTTGGATAAAATACTAAGATGGACAATTTGCCCCAAATTCCTGTATTTACATGACATCAGAGAAAATGGCAGAGTAGAAAACTCAAAAAGTCCTTCTCTTCACAAAAGTAGCAAATAAAGTTTCAAAATCAACTTTATAATAACTCTGGAAACTAGTCAAAGGCTTACAGGAACTATGTTTGTCGAGGGACATCACCAACAATGGCTGTCATCATACACAATAGTAAAAGACTGAAAACTTTTCCCCTAAGATCAAAAACAAGACAATGATATCCCCTTTAACACTTCTATTTAACCTGGTATTGGAAGTTCTAGCCAGAACAGTGAGATAAGAAAAAAAAGTCATCCAGATTGAAAAGGAAGAAGTAAATTTATCTCTGTTCATAGATCATCTGATCTTATATGTATAATACCATAAAGCTCACACACACACACACACACACACACTGTTAGAGCTAATGAACTCATCAATGTTGTAGGATATGAAATCGACACTCAAAAATCAGTTGCATTTCTATACAATAACCATGAATGATATGAAAAGAAAATTAAGAAAACAGTTCCATTTATAATAGCATCAAAAAGAATAAAATACTTATGAATGAATTTAAGAAGGCAAAAGGCTTATACACTGAAAACTATAAATATTGATGAAAGAAATTAAAGAAGACATATACATAAACAAAAAGACATTCTGTGTTCATGGATTGAAAGACTTAATATTGTTAAGATGGAAATACTACCCAAAGTGATCTACAGATTCAATGCAATCTCTATCAAAATTTCAATGGCAGTTTTGCAGAAATAGAAAATCCCTCCTAAAATTTATATGGAATCTCAAGGAACCCTTAAATAGCCAAAACAATCTTGAAAAAGAAGAATAAATCTGGAAGACTTACACTTTCTGATTTCAAAACTTATCACGAACCTACAGTAATCAAAAGAGTGTAGTATTAGAATGAGGACAGATATATAGACCAATGGAATAAAGAGCTGAGAAATAAACCTTTGCATATATGGTCATTTGATTTTTCACAAAGATACCAAGTCTACTCAATAAGGGAAAGGACAATATCTTCAACAAATGGTTTTGGGAAAACTGGATAGGATATCCACATACACAGGAATGAATTTGGACTCTTATCTTATACCATATAGAAAAAATTAACTTAAATTGGATCAAAGACCTAAATGTAAGACCTATAAACTATAAATTTTAGAAGAAAAAATAAAGGAAATCTTCATGATATTGGTTTTAGCAATGATTTCTTGAATACAACATCAAAGTTACAGGCAACAAAAGAAAAAAGATAAATGGATGCCATCGAAACTAAAGCTTTTGTGCATCAAAGGACACTATCAAGATTATGAGAAAAAAATCTACAGACCAGGAGAAAATGTTTTCAAGGCATATATCTGATAAGGAGTTACTTTCTAGAATATATAAACGATTCCTACAACTCAATTACAGCAAAAAATAAAAACCAACCAACTCCATTTTAAAAAATAAGCAAAAGGATTCCAGTCAAAATGGTGGAGTAGGTAAATGCTGTGCTTGCATCCTCTCACAACCATATCAAAATTACAACTAAAGTACAGCACAATCATCATTGATAATCACCTGAAGTCTAACTGAACAGAAGTCCTATCGCTAAGGACATACAAAAAAAGGCCACCTTGAGACTGGTAGGAAGGGAGAAGATGCAGAATGAGCTGATCCTACATCCATGGTGTGGCAGTTAAAAATTGAGAGGGATATCTTGGCTGCAGAGGACTCTTTGAGGAGCAAGAGATCCCTGTCCCATACCAGGTTCCCAAGCCCAGGGCTCCAGTGCTGGGAGGTCCTCAAAACTTCTGGCTGTGATAACCAGCTGAGACTGTGGCTGTGTGAGATGGGGGGCAGCTGGATTCCCAGACATTCTTCTTAAAGGGCCCAAACTCCGACTTGCTTGCTGATGGTGTCACTTGGTCTGAGCTCCAGTGCTGGGGCAGCAGCTTGAAATGTTCCAGAGACAAATGGGGAGGGATTGAATTGCCTGGCTTCAGAGTGAGGGCCGAAGGGGCAGCTTTCTTCCAGAGAGAAGTGGTGGCAGAAGCCATTGTTTCTTTGTTGAGCCCTCCCCTCACCTAGCCTACATGCAAAGGTGGGTCTACCTGAGTCTCCATGAACCTAGCTAATACTGTTAGTCCCACTCTGGTGATTCCCTAAGACTCCACCACACCCAATTTGCAGGCCCACACAAACCACTCCCAGAGGTTTTTCCATACAAATGACCTGTCTTGGCTCAGGTTGAGGACTTTACTAAAATCTCTCAAAGTTTCACAAACCCAAAACAAACAGCTTCAGGCCTCTATGTGCTCTGTTCCACTTGATAAGAAGCTCTAAGCCCAACACTAGTGGCAGCCAGCCTTGGTTCTCAGCTTAGCCTCTCCCACACACCTCCAAGTCCAGCACAAGTGGCAATCATCTGAAAATCACTTTGTAGCTCATATGAAGTGGCCTCAGGCAGGGCAAAGACAGTGGCTGACCTTGGCCTGCAACAGAGGCACTCCCAAGAGGCCCCAGAACCAACACACCTGGTGGCCAGCTTCAGACCACACCAGAGCACTACCTAACCACCTCCACAAAAGACATACTCAAAGGGCAGACTGAGCCAGCCCCAGAGCCCTGCCAAATAAAATCCTGTTCCATAGGATCAGCCTTTCCACAATAGCTCCTCCACTGTTGTTATGGGCCAAACTTCACAACCAATCAGCATTAGGGTCAATCCCTTCCACTGATGTGCAAGTAGCAACCAAGGCTCAACCACAACAGGAGGCCACTCACAACCAACACAAGGGACATAACTGGAGCACCGAGCTCAGGTGACAAGGGAGACTGCACCTCTGGGCCCCAGAGGACACCTATTACTTAAGGCCACTCTTCTAAAACCAGGAGAAATAGCAGCTCTACCTAACACAGAAATAAACACAAGGAGACAGCCAAAATTGAGATACAAAGAAACATGTCCCAGATGTAAAAACAAAAAAAATATTCCAGAAAATAACTAAACAGAATGGAGACAAGAAATCCACCAGATTCAGAGTTCAAAACACTGGTTATAAGGATGCTCAATGATTGCGGTGAGAACTTCAACAAAGAGATAGGAAAGATAAAAACAGAGATAGATAGAAAGCATAAAAAATAACCAGTCAGAAATGAAGAATACAATAACTGAAATGAAGAATACGTTAGAGCAGGGGTCCCCAACCCCCCAGCCGCAGACCAGCACCAGCCCATGGCCTGTTAGGAACCAGGCTGCACAGCAAGAGGTAAGTGGCACATGAGCTAGCAAAGACTCATCTGTATTTGAAGCCACTCCCCAGCATTATCAACACCACCTCAGCTCCACCTCAGATCGTCAGGCATTAGATTCTCATAGGAGCACCAGTCCCTGGTGCCAAAAAGATTGGGGACCTCTGCATTAGAAGGAATCAACAGTGAATTAGATGAAGCAAAGGATCAAATCAGCCATTTGGAAGGTAGGGGAGCAGAAAACACCCAGTCAGAACAGCAACAAGAAAAAATAACCTAAAAAAAAACGAAGATAGTTTAAGGGGCCTCTGGAACAAACAACACCTAGCATACCAACAATTGCATCATAGGGGTACCAAAAGGAGAAGAGAGAGAACAAGGAATTGAAAACCTATTTCAAGAAACAATGACGGAAAACTTCCCTAACCTGGTGAAGGAAATAGACACAGAAGCCCAGGAAGCACAGTCCCAAACAAGATGAACCCAAGAAGGCCTGCACCAAGACACACCATAATTCAAATGCTGAAGGTTAAATTCAAAGAGAGAATCTTAAAAGCAGCAAAAGAAAAGCAGTTAGTTGACTACAAGGGAGCTCTTCTAAGACAGTCAGTTGATTTCTCAATAGAAACTTTGCAGGCCAGGAAGGATTGGCAGGAAATATTTAAAGTGATGAAAAGCAAGGATCTACAATCAAGACTACTCTTCTACCCAGCAAAGGACAGATCAAGAGCTTTTCAGACAAGAGAAAGCTAAAAGAGTTCATCACCGCTAAACTAGTATTAAAAGAAATGTTAAAATGAGGAGAAGGAGGAGGAGGAGGAGGAGGAGGAGGAGGAGGAGGAGGAGAAGGAAGAGAAGAGGAAGAAGAGATAAAAATATGAATAATAAAATGGTGACTTTATCAATAATTAAATATAAATGGATTAAATGCTCCAATCAAAAGACATAGGGTACCTAAATGGATAAGAAAAGAAAATCCTTACATATGCTGCTTACAAGAGACCCACTTCATATTGAAAGACACACAGACTGAAAGTAAAGGGATGGAAAAATATTTAATGGAAATGGAAATGAAAAAAAAAAGCTGAAGTTGCAATACTTATACTAGGCAAAATAGACTTCAAAATAAAGGCTATAACAAGAGACAAAGAAGTACCCAGTAATCCCATTTTTGGATATTTATTCAAGAAACCCAAAACACTAATTTGCAGGGACATTTGCATCCATATGTTCACTGCAACATTATTTACAACAGCCAAGACATGGGGGCAATCTGGGTGTCTATCAATGGATGAATGAATAAAATGGTGGTACATATATACAATGGAATTTTACTCAGCCATAAAAAAGAATGAAACCTTTCCATCTGCAACAACACGGATCAACCTAGAGAGTATTGTGCTGAGTGGAGTAAGTTAGACAAAGACAAATCCGATATGATTTCACTTATATGTGGAATCTAAAAAATAAAATAAATGAACAAACAAAACAGAAACAAACTCATAGATTCACAGAGAACATTTTGACGGTTGCCTAATAGGAGGTGGGTTGGGTAGATGGGTGAAAAAGTGGAAGGGATTAAAAAGTACAAATTGGTAGCTACAAAACAGTCATTGGGATGCAAAGTATAGCATAGAGAATATAGTGAATAATGTACTATGTATGGTGTCAGATGGGTAATAGATTTATTGGGGTGATCACTTTGTAAGTTATATAAATATCTAATCACTATGTTGTATACCTGAAACTAATATATTGTATATCAACTGTAATTGAAAAAAATAAATATATATATATTAAAATTTTTTAATGTGCAAAAGGACTTGAATGGATGTTTTTCCAAAGAAGTTATACAAATGGATCTATTATGAAAGATGTTCATCAACACTAGCTAATAGGTAACTGCAAACCAAAACCACAATGATAATGATGGCTATATGAGTGCTCAGTGCAAGCTATTTTGACAAGAGTGTTATTTCAGGGATTGAATGTGATCACTCTCCTATAATGTTTTAGGGATTTGTTAAGAAAATACATATAATAAAGATGGATATCAGTGCTAAACAAACAACAACAACAACAACAACAACAACAACAACAAACAAGAAGAAGATACCACTACATACCCATTAGGATAGCTCTTATTTTTTATAAATTGGAAAATAATAAGCGTTGGTGAGAATATGGAGAAATTAGAACTCTGTTCATTGTTAGTGGGATGTGAAATGGTGCTGCCACTATGAAAACAGTTTGGTGGTTCCTCAAAAGATGAAACATAGATTTACCATATGATCCAGCAATTCCATTTCTAGGTATATACCCCAAACAATTATAAGATGGGACTCAAACAGATACTTGTACACCAATGTTCATATCAGCTTTATTTACAATAGCCAAAACATGGAAACATTCCAAATATCCATTGACAGATGGATAAACAAAATGTGGTATATGCATATAATGGAATATTATTCAACCTTTAGAAGAAATGAAATTCCGATACATGCTATAACATGGATAAACCTCGAAAACATTATGCTAAGTGAAAAAAAACAGATACAAAAGGACGAATATTGTATAATTCCACTTATACGAGGTACCTAGAATAGGCAAATTCATAGAAACAGAAAGTAGAGTAAAAGTTGCCAGGGACTAGGGGGAGTGGGGAATAGTGAAATAATTGCACATTTTATTGTGTAGGGGAGGCCTGAGCATGCAGACATACATACAGAGTCAAATAGATCTGGGCCTAAATTAAATATTGGCTTTGCCATTTACTAGATTTGTGACATGGGTCAAGTTAATCAACTTTTTTAAAATTTCAGTTTGACAAAAAAAAAAAAAAAACAGGATCACAGTCACACCAAACTCACCCAGCAATTGTGAGGATTAAATGAGATAATGCATATAGAGCACTTAGCAAAGAGCTTAGAACCTAATAAGCGCTCAATGAATTTTATCTATTATTAACCTTAGAACAATTCTTGCCACAAAATTCAATAAATTTCTGTTGTAGAAATGCTTGCAACTCCATATTTGTTATAATAATGAAACTGCTTGAAGCTTTAGTTAGGGGAGGGGGAGGGGGACTTTAGAGGGGGTAGATCCAGAAGGACTTACTGGAAAGACAGCAATGTGACAGAACAGAACCAAGAAATATACTCTGTAGGTATTTGACAACATGGTAGTATGTATATGACAGGTTTTTATTTGTATATCACTGCTACTTCTGGGATCAGTTCTCCCCTACCAAGAAAAATCATAATTCATGTCCTTTCCTTTTTTGCACTCTTCATTCCCTTCTTCCTTAAGAAGGGGTTGGAAATCTGGCAATAAAGGAAAAATTACCTGTGTATGCCCATATGTTAATTTTTGCCTCCTTCCATGAAACTCATCATATTTTATGCATTTGATATATACTTCAAATCAAGCCTGGCACATTAGATTCTCAATTAATATTTGTCAGATGACTGAATTTATAAGTGAGCATTTACTCATTATGCTCCTCTCCTCCACCCATAGGGCTGCTTCCTGCGACCCTATTTTTATTTATCTAATATTAATATCTGATTCTCTTTTTAAAAGGTTTTGAAGCAGCTTTCAATATTACTTATCACACAAGGTAAAAATAATCAGAGAATTGGGAGAGACTATGGTAATTTCAGATAAGTGAAATGTCAACATACACCAATAAGGTTCATAGTTGTTAGAGGTGGGTTGCAAAATGGTTTCTGAGTGTCTCAACAGCCATCACAAGAAAATTTAATTACATAATTCATATCATCTGTATGATTCAAAACACACAATTATTCTGATATTTCAGTTACTGAAAATGAAATATTTTTCTTTGAATTTTTATTAAAGAATTATTTTTGATGTAGTAAATACCTTCAAGAATATTATACAGTCACAGATAACTGAATTTCATTGGTTTATTTGTATTAAAATCCTTGATGTAGCCCCGCGACATAACGCCAAAGTAAGGATCAGCAGATGGATTCTAAAAGGGTCCGAAACGATTTTGTCTAGGTTTGAAGCTCTGGTAATTTAGCTTCCTTGAATGAAGAAAAAAATCACTTATCCAGAAAAAATTATTGTATGATAGTCTTCCAAAAATATATATTCTTTACAATTAATTTTAGATAAGTATCAGGCAATAGATACTTTACGGCTATAATCTCTAAGTCACCCATATTGTCGTTAATATTATCCCTATGTCTTTAAGGAGGATACCTTTGACATCATTTTTATGAAAGTTCTGGAACCTTTCTGGTCACATGACTGAACCGGGAGCCATCTTATGACCCCAACGAGGTAGATCATGGAGTACCCTGAAGGACAGCTCCCTGAACTCTCAGCAAGTGATTCAACACTAACATCTTCAACATCAGCAGTAATGAATTTCCAAGATCTCCAAATTCTTGTCGACTGTGGAGCTGAAACTGCCGATGATCCAAGTGCCAAAACTGCCGGTGACCAAGGCACCCAAACTCCTGCTGACCATGGCGCCCAAGCTGATGCTGGCAACGGCACCCAGGCTGCTGCCAGAACTCTGGGAGTCTTACTGGAGGGGATAGGTAAGTGTCTTTACGTCCCCGACACCCACACCCCCAAAATGTTAAGGATTTTTTTGGAAGAAACAAACTGCTAGAAGTATATTTAAACTGTGTGACACCCCTTTAGGATAAATAAGTGGTGTAACTTGTGTTCCTCTCCAAAAAATGTAAAATAATGACTGTGGAGGAGAGGTAGCTGCTAATATGTTAGAGTAGTTTGGGTGTGGATTCTAGTCATTTAATAAGTTTGAGCGGTGGTGTGTTTGTCACCAGGCGAGGTCGCCTCACCGAGACAAATCACTCCAACTTAACAGATCTGAGGAGTAACCGGATATGGTGCTCTTTACAAATATCACTGTGCACTGGTAAAGCTCTGTGGCCGCCCCGAAGGCTGGCTCTGTATCAAGGGAATTTGTTCGGAAGCCTTGTTCCAGAAGGTCTCCGAGTGGCCGCGGCCGCGTCACGCAAAGCGCCCCTCGAGCCTATCCGCCTGGGCACGCGGCGACCTCGCCGCCGCCTCGAGGCCATTAGCCTGTCTGCTCTGCCCCGCAGCCGTGGAGGCGTGGCGAGGCGGGGAGGGGCGGCGCGCGCGGCCCCTACCTGTCGCTGCACAGTCCACCCGCCGCCTGCCATCCGACTCCACGGCCCGCCGCCCAGGACCCCCCGCACGTCCCTGCCGGAACCCCCGGGGCAGAGAGGCGGGTCCCCCCACCTGCGCAGCCTTTCCGGTGCTGGCGCGAGTCAGAGGAGTTGCGAGTGAGTAGGAGGCGGGGAGGGGGGGACGGAGAGGACTCCCGGGGAGGGTCAGCGCCCTGCGCCAGCGCACCTTGCTTCCCTTCCTTGCCCACCTTAACAGCGAGGCCGGGACCCCTTAATTTTCCTGGGAAATGGTATCAAAGTCTAGGAGCTGGACTCTTCCCTTGGAAGCTTAGTGCCCCTAGAATAAGGATGGAGTGCCTATTGCCTCCAAACTGCAGCCAGCGGCTATGAACTTGAGAAAAATGCCTCTTTCGGCTGGTGCTGACTTGTGCTGCCTGGAGCATACTGGCAAGCGCCTTCCAGCTAACTATAATTCTAAATCCAAATCTAATTCCACCGACGTGAGATGGAACTGGGGCGGGGGTGAAAGTGAAGAGTGGTCCTGTTAATTTAATTAGGTATTAAAGAGTGCTTGCTGAAAAAAAATAGTGCCTTTTCTTAAATACAGTACAACCTGTTCATTGGCTAAATGCAGGTAACAAATTTTAAAAAAATATCAAAAACTAATTTCAGGCAGTGTTGTCCAAATTCTCTGAAATAGTTTCGGTTTTAAATTCTTTCATGGGAGAAGAGTTGCCAGAAAAGAATTGAAATGAACAAAATGCCCTAGTCTTAGTTCTGCTGAGAAATCTAAAAGTTACTACTGATGTGATAAAATCTTGCTTAGCAGCTCGTTCTCCAAATAATCTGTATTTCTCTTCCAAGTCTTAAATGTTTGTTACTCTTTGTTCTGATATGCAATGTTCCCAGCCCCCAATTTTTTATTTAATTTGCTTTATTGTAATTAACTATCCCTCTTATGTTTGCATTGTGCGTGTATGTGCGTGTGCGTGTGCGTGTGCGTGTGTGTGTGTGTGTGTGTGTGTGTGTGTAACTGAATAACGAAGGAAAAAAAGAAACGATTATCACAAATAATTTCTCTCTCATCCCGGGTGTCTGCTTTTCTACTGCTGGCCTCTCTTGTGTTTTCTATGATTTTCTGGTAGTTTCTAAAGTCATACTAAGGGACTGAAATCAAAATTGGTGAGTGATTTCACCATAAGAGGGTCTCAGATTTACGTATATGTGTTATTTAAAAAAGATTTTCACTGTTCTTAAGTGGTATCCAAATTCAAAACTCAGAGCCCAGTAAATAGTTTACAGAATTAGCAGCTGTACATTAATCTAACTTAAGGTATAAGATTTTATAACTTGATGTATAGTATAGTATTATGTCCTTAAAACATTAAAGAAAAATGTCAGGTTTCATATATGTACATTGCTTTCTTTCTACCTTTGAGAGAAAAAGTCCGCAGAAGTGTGTGTCCCAAAACCTAAAATGCAAACCACTTCAGATATATCCCAAATAGGTGGAAAATAAGATGAAAAATAAAGATTAACTTGGAGGGAATTATTCACTTTACAGAAGGTGCAATATATAAATAGTTTTTAGGGATATTTAAAATAAATGGCGGTTGTGAGGATTAAATGAAATAATAGACCTAACACACTCAACGTAGTGGCTGTGCATAGAATGCATGAAATAAATACTAATAATAAATAAATCAAATGTGATTTTATGTTCTTTCCTATCACCTTTCAGGAATGTGTCAGTCTCATGAAGTTAGGTGTACTCATATAGATACCCTAGTCATAAGAACTGAACTTTTCCCAAAGTAGCTCTGAGCTGTTTATGCTGGCTCTAGAGTAATAAAAAGCTGCCTGCTCTCCCATGGGCTTGTTAATTCCTACCAATCCATTAAAGTAAATGAAATATTGAAAATTAAGCTCTTGTTTTCCTTCTAATCATCATAGAACATTTTTGCCAGTGGTTTTAGGGTTGATTTTGGCCTTTGGTTGGCACCCTTTCCTACAGAGGTATGGAGTTTGCTTCAGTAGCCCCCACTGTGTTGATGGATTGCAGTCCTTTACCTGAGAGTCACTAAATATCATTAAAAAGACTAAGTCATGTTTCATAACAGCTCTGACTTCATTTGTTATCATGGTTTTTAGGTTAATTTTGGAAATCTGCACATACTGGAGAGGAGATAAAGTGACTTTTAGAAATTATAATAAAGTTATGTCAGATGTATTTCAGAAGGGTACGCACACCATTCCAGTGAGGATTATGGGCAAAATTTTGTAATTTAACCAGTACTATCAGATATGGTCAGCAGAGGAAGTAAGAGGAGTTTTTGGTGACTTTCTGTTGGTTTTGTTTTTGTTTTCATGAACTCAAAAACAAGAGATGAGTAAAAGCCAGCATGAACCTCCTTATGAACTTGAAAACCAGTTTATATTGCGTCTGCCTCAGGTAAGAAACCCTTGTGTCTCAGAACAAATATCTTCAGTGCATAAGTATTTGATCTGCGTAGATTCTGTAGCATTTCTATTTTAGGTAGGCTATAAAAACTGAGAGCATTTGTTTCTCAGGAATCATGTTCTATTGAGAAGTCTTAGCCTAGTGTGTGCACTTTTAGCAGCATTTCTTTTGTTCTGTACAAACCACTTATTGTGTAGGTTGATTTCTTGACAAACAGCTGTGACAATGATGGATTCAGTCACTTATCATAGATGCTAACAGCCTGATCACTGGACAGCCAAAATAAGACTCTTCTAAAATCCTTTCTGTCACTTCAAAAGGGGTAGTGAGAAGGACCAGCACTGCGTCCTGCAAATTCATCACCATGCAAGGCTGTTGAAGCCCATCTCAATATTGTGTTAGATCCTCTTCCCCCATTGAGACCTGTATTCAACTATTATTTAGTCTATGAAAGCTATATTAAGTATGGGCTTCAGAAAGCTACTTCCCCAATTAGGGTTAATTAATATACTCAGTAAACTGCAGCTAAGCCTTTTCTTCCTTAGCAACTACAAATGAAGGGCAGCAGTGAGTTGCAGGAATATAAAGCTAGGAGAAGACATTAACTGTAGCTACTAAAAGACAGAAATGCGGTTAGAGTCAGTCTCATCCTAACTTGACTTGCACGATGCATGGTATCTCATGGTACATGGCATTGTTTCAAAAGTTTGGGAAGTTTAGGTTTTATTTAAGGGGCACCATCTCTGACATATCAATTCTATTAGCTTCCAAATAGACAATTCATACTTCCAATTTGTTAATTTACCTCCTTTTTAGGAGCATGCTTCTACTGTCAGGGAGATGGTAAATTCCGGAAGTGCTGCCATGAAGGATAAACTAAAAATTAACTTATCTCGTAAGTAGTTAATATCCATTCACCATACACTGAATAGTAATTTCTTAAGAGATTGCTACATGCCAGGCACTATACTTGACACTACGGATGCGACAAAGAATAAAATGTGGTCTCTGTCTTATGGATTCTAAGAGAGGCTTAAGTCACTCCCATCTCTTCTTTTAAAATGAAAGGAAGTAGATATTATGCAACTTGTAATTGTCATAGTGTGTATAAGGAAGAACTTGGGGGTCAGCTGTGGGATTTGCATACTGCTGATTGTCTCGTACATACAAGCTTTGTGACTTCTGACTAAGGGAACAACGAATATGCTGTTCTTTGTTTGCAAAGGTGACATAGCTTTCTCTCTTTTCTGTAATATTTTTTAGGTTTTGATGGAGTGACATAAATGGGAAAAAGAGCTTTATATACTCTGCCTTCTTTTCTCTGGGGAGTTATTAATTGCATACGCAGTCGTGGTATTATAAAAATAGCAGGTTTCATTAAAAGACTAGTTTGTCCCACAGAAGTCTTCATTATTCAAACCCTAGGAGGGTTAAGAGTACATTGGTAAGATGTTAACTTTAATCTTTTCTGCTTCTCTTCAGCTGATGGACGTCATGCAGTTGTTGAGGTGGAAGATGTCTCATTAAATGCTAAGCTGGTTGACTTGCCTTGTGTTATCGGAAGCCTGAAAACTATCGACAACAAAACCTTTTATAAAACAGCAGATATTTCCCAGGTATGGATGAGTTTTCTTAATCTTCTAGCTCTCACATCCTTGCAGGTATCCCTTTCTCCCTCCTTTTCTCTTTATTTCAGTTCTCCTTTCCACTTCGTGAATGGCTACCTGTCATTTCTAATTTCCAGCTCAATTGCATAGGAATATAGTGGTGTGTTCTGGTTTGGTGTTTGATCCATAACTTTTCACTACTTTATTTTATCCAAATAGCTCTTAGAGCCTCCTGTTTGTCATTTATAGTGACTTTAATTATTTGAACATTATGAGCATCTGGGATTTTCTTCTGAACTTTCTGCTAAAACAGTATGCTGTTAACTGTGGAGATTAACACTGATTCTTATTCACCATCTCTATTGTTGATTTCTTGTTTCCCTTTAAATCAAAATGCTAAGATATATTTATTTTCAAAACATTCCTTCTGCAGTAGTAGGCACTCAAGCTAATAAAACTCTCAGAGTCCACGTACAGTGCTGCTGAGACAGAAAGAGAAATGAATATGAATGTATATAATACTTGGTTTTCTGGAAATGCCAGCTAACATTCTCCTTACTTCAGTGCTCCAGGATTTCTGGTGGTAAGAATGATCACAATTCATTACTAACTCAAGATTTATGGCCATAGTCAACTTCTTTGTCTTTGTTAAATGTAGATGCTTGTGTGCACTGCTGATGGTGATCTCCACTCTTCTCCGGAAGAACAAGTTACCTCTACTAATATTAAAGTAATTGGGGAAAATGAAAAGGAGAGGCAGAAAAAATATGTCTGGAAGCATGGCAGTAAGTCTCCAGCCCCCTACTCATTCTGGCTGACTACATTTATCTGCTGAATCCTAATTACTTGTGATCCAGGGATCCGTTTACCACACTTAAGTGTTTGGTTCATTAGGCATCCAGACACTCTTTAAAGGAATGTCATGAGCCAGTAGCTTATGACATGACATTTTTCCTTATCAAATTCAGACAGATATGTGACTATCATCAGTCTTATATTCATTTCACCATGTTGAATTTATTTTAGTTACTCCACCACTTAAGAATGTCAGAAAGAAAAGGTTCCGCAAAACAACAAAAAAGGTTAGTTGCATGTTATTTCTGTGTCTACTGGGTATATTGGAAAAGGATTATGAGTGTGGGGAAAGGGAGACAGGCAGTTGGAGATTAATTTGTTCATTCATTCATATGTTCAATAAACGTTTACTGAGTGTGAGCTAAATGCCAGGCACTATGTGCTAGCAAACGGGAATATATGGTGCAAGATCTAGCTTTAAAGTGAACCGATCCAGAACCCGAGAATTGGGAATTGTGACTATGTTCCTAACCTTACCTCAGACTTGTGGAGCCTTGGGTAAGCTACAGAAGTACTGTGGCTTGGCTTTTTTTCTTAATTAAACTTTTTTATTTTGAAATAATTATAGATTCCCATGCAGTTGTAAGAAATAAAAGAGAGATACTGTGTACCTTTACTCAGTTTTTACCATCGTAATATTTTTTTGCAAAATTATGGTACAATTTTACAAGCAGGAAATTGACTTTATTACAATTCACCAATCTTATTCAGATTTCTCCAGTTTTACTTGTACTCCTTTGTGTGCATGTGTGTTTATTTCTGTGCAGTTTTGTCCTATGGGTATGTTCATGTAGCCACTTAGAGTCAAGATACTAAACAGTTCTGTTACCAGAAACATCTCTCATCTTTCCCTTTTATAGCCATATTCACCTCCCACCCACCCTACGGCCCTAGTCTCTAAACCCTGGCAATCTCTATCTCTGTAATTTTGTCATTTCTATAATGTCATATAAATGGAATCATACAATGTATAACATTTGAAACTAGCTTTTTTTCACTCAGCATAATTTCCTTAATATCTGTGCAAGTTGTTGCATGTATCAAGAGTTCATACCTTTTTATTGCTGAGTAGTATTCCATGGTATGAATGTATCACAGTTTATTTAACTGTTAACCGATTGAAGGACATCTGTGTTGTTTCCAATTTTTGATATTTATAAATAAAGCTATGAGCAGGTTTTTGTGTGAATATAAATATTCATTTTGGGGGGATAAATGCCCAGGAGTGCAATTGCTGTGTTATATGTTCATCACATGTTTAGTTTTATAAGAAACTACCAGACTGCTTTCCAGAGTGGCTATACCATTTTACATTCTCACCAGCAATGTATGTTGATCTAAGTTCTCTATATTCTCACCAGCATTAGGTGTCATTGCTATTTTTTACTTTAGCCATTCCTATAGATGTATTGATATTCATTATGGTATTAATTTGCATTTCTCTGATGGATAATGATGTTGAACATCTTCTCATGTGCTTATTTGCCACCTGTATATCCACTCAGTGAAATGTCTCTTCATGCTTTTTGCCCATTTTCTAAATGGATTTATTTTAATTATTGAGTTTTGAGAGTTCTTTTTATGTTTTAAATACTAGTCCTTTGTCATATATCTGGTTTGCAAATATTTTCTCCCAGTCTGTAACTGGTCTTTTCATCTTTTTCACAGGGTCTTTCAGAGAGCAAAAGTTTTTGTTTGATGAGATCCAGTTTATTGATTTTTCCTGTTAAGGATCTGGCTTTTTATGTCAAATCTATGAACTCTTTGCCTAGCCCAGATCTTGAAGATTTTCTCCTATTTCTTTTTTCTAAAAGTTTTACATTTTATATTTAAACCTGCAATCCATCTTTGAGTTAATTTTGTAAAAGGTGTGAGGTTTAGTACAAGGTTGGTCGGTTATTTATTTATTTATTTATTTATTTATTTATTTATTTATTTATTTACCTTTGCATGTCCAGTTACTTTAGCTCCATTTGTTAAAAAGGCTGTCCTTCTTCCATTGTGTTGCTTTTGTACCTTTTGTCAAAAATAGGTTGGGCATATTTGTGTTGGCCTTTTTCTGGGTTCCCTGTTCTGTTCCATTAATACATGTGTTGCTCTCTCCACTGATATCACAATGTAGTGATACAGTAAGTCTTGAAATCAGGAAGGCTGTTCTCACTTTATTTTTCTTTGTCAAAATTGTTTTAACCATTCTAGAGCCTGTACCTTTCCATATAAATTTTAAAATAAGTTTGTTTATAGAAAACCTTGTTGGAATTTTGGTAAGAATTGCATTAAACTTAGAGATTAATTTGGGGAGAATTGACATCTTTACTATGTTGTCTTTCAGTCTGTGAACACAGTTGCCTTGGCTTTCATACTGTCAGTCAACAGCATTCATTGAGTGACTACTAAATGTCAACTTAAGACTGTTTTTAGAACTATTTAAGCTTTAGTGAAGTAGGACATTCATACTATAACTTCATTGTTTATTGTGATTTATTTCTTAGGAGGTTGATTTCAACCAAGTCGAAGAAGTCAGCTTTACTGAGGTAGAGTGATCATTATATGACTTTACTGTTTGCCTTTAGTGTGTGTTATTTCATAGCTTATTAATTTCAAACAAATTAAAGAAATCATAAAGGTTACTTTCAAGCCTTCCTTCCTACCTCTAACTCCCACTCCCATACACATGCACTAAATTTGATTTACTGAAGAATGAATACATTGTTTAATGTCTGATAACTCCTAGAGGAAAAGATACATCATCGTCAATGACCATGTGTATTCTAATCTGCTTTTATTCTGTGATATTTATTTAGAAAGCCTTTTCTTGGAAGCCAGGGTTCACTTTTACCAGCAGTTGGTTGCAACTGCTTATTCCCCCTCAAAATTCTAATTTCTATTTATGGCATGATGAATTGGTTGCTGTGGAGATAATTGTCTAAAACTGGATTTAAGGGAGAATATGTAGCTAAGACCCAGTTTTTATAGGAAAATCTCTAATAATAAAGATGTGGGGAAGTGGAATCTGGGAATTTGTATCTTTAAACCAAATTACTTCTAAAAAAAACAAATAAGGATAGTTCTTTACCAGTGTGGTTCAGGGAAAATAATTAATAACTGAGGCCTAAGGGCTGCACCTCTGAAAGAGGTCTTTAACGTAGAGTTGCAGATTGGAAAGATTAAATGTCACAAGTAATTTGATTGGGAAAAAAAATAAGCTTATTGTACAAATGTAGATCCTGGTCAAAGATTCCTTCATATTTAGCATTACTTGAAGTAGAAATTTGGCTGGGTGGATATCTTATAGAGGGCTAATTATAAAGGTCATTTTTGCAAAACACAGGGTAATAAATGACATGACTGATATTCTCCCTTCTCCCACTCTGATTCAGTACATTGACTCTCCTGATGTGGAAAAAGAAGTGAAAAGACTACTGTGTTCAGATGCTGAAGCTGTCAGTGCCCGTATCCTTTTATACTAAATATGTTCTGTATAGTCTGTTCTACCCCATATGCACTATTTGACAAGTCTTCACTTCTGGTATTTGCATGCCAGTTTTGATATGTAGAACTTAAGATTTTTGGAAATGTTGTTTTCTATGTGGGAACAGTAAATTCACATAATAGAAATTTATTTACTTGTGTAATTCAATATGAGGCACTTCTCCATGCTGGGAATCCAGATACTAATGGCCTGAAGTTGGACTAAATTAAATAGCATTTTCAGCCAGAGAGCCTTTTCCTGTTCAATGGGGCCTTCTTCTTTCTGTTTTTTCCTTGACTCTCCCTTCTTTCAGGATGGGAAGTCATTGCTGAAGGTGAAACCAAGGAAATAGAAAGTCAAGGTTCCATTCCAGATGCAAGTGGCTATAAACAGGGTCATAGCTCATCAGGTACATTAATAAAAGCAAAGCAGGAGCTTTAAAGAGGATAGGTGTTGACTGTGTGTAAGACCATTCTCCATAGACTTACAGGCCAGTCACAGAAAAAGGATGCCTTTGCCCTCTTTCCTCTTATTGGTCCCTCAGTATTTTAGAGATTCTAATCTCCCATCAATCCTTGGTATTCTAAATTCCTATGATCCCTTAGATTGTCTAAATATCTTGATCATTGAGTACACGAATGAATGTTATGGTGTTTTGCATTTCCTGTCCTTGTTTTTTGAAGGGAATAATCTTTCTACAAGAAAAAATATTTATAAATTTCATTGGCTGCCCAGGAAATTTTAAGGGAAGGAGTATAATTGCAGCTGGAGTGGGAATCATTGAAAAGCTTCAGATAGTTTCACCTTCCTCTTGCTTGAAACCAGTAGAATATGATATGTTTCGGGAGAAGCTCAGTGATTCTAGCAGCAGCGATGATGAGGACGAGGATGATGATGATGAGAGTGATGATGATGATGGTGATGATGATGATGATGATGAAGAGGAGGAGGATGACACTGATGATGAGGATGAAGAGGAGGAAGATTATTATGAAGAGAATCTGCAAAGGGAGCTACAGGCCAAGTTAATTGGATCTGGCCACTATGAGGCAAAGGAAGGAGTCAGTTCAATAGGTAAGTTAGAAGAAAAATAAAGGGATGGGACAGAGTGGGTGGCAGTGCTGAAGATTGACTCTAAGTACACATTAGATGCAAGAAAGAGTTTGAGAAGTTATTGCTTAGATGTGTAGTGGACTTTTAGTTGATTTGAAAATTGTTCCAATAGTTCGGGCTATGTTTAGATATATAAAGTTTCTGTCTATCTCTGGTAGTCATGGAAATTCAGAAGCAGATTCATTACTTGGAGAAGAAGCTCCGAGAGGTTCATTGCAGAGCACAAAGACAGAAGGAACTCATCATGAAAGTGGAAAACCTGACACTCAAGGTAAATTCTTGGCTGTTATAAAGATATTTTGGCATCTTTCAAAATTACATCTTTGTGTTTCCACTCATGTCATCTGTTTGCAGCATTCTCATTCACTCGTGAACTTAAACAACCTCTTAGAAACCCCTAATAATAGATATCCCTATTTTCTTTTACCTGAGTGATTTTGATCATCTCATATAAGCAGTTTTGGGGAAGGGACCAGGAGACTTGAGATAATTGCCCATATCGAGCATTTCTTATGTGAAAGAGCTAAGCATTTTACATGAATCATCTCATTTCATCTTCATATCCCTGAATATAGGTATGGTCACTATTCCAATTTTATAGATAAGGAATTGAAATTCAAAGAGGTTAAGTAACTTGCCAAAGACCACAGTAAGTGCTAGAGCATAGATTTAACCCTGTTGTTTGTACCAAATGTATTCATTGCAGTAAAAGAGAATTAACTAAATTTATTTTGAAATTTTTTAAAAAATAAATTTATTTAAATTAGTTTCAAGTATACAGTACATTGGTTAGACATCTATAATGTTCACAAAACAATCCCCCCAATGGCTCCCTCCCTCTCCTGGCCCTCCACTTAGCCATCATATTAATGTTAACTGCATTCCCTATTCCATCCTCCCTGTGCTCAACTATCAACTACTAATTTGTACTTCTTTAACCCTTCACCCCATTCTCCCAGCCTCCCAACCCACCTCCCCTCTGTCCATCACCAAATTGTCCACTATGTTTGTGAGTCTGTTTTTGATTAGTTTGTTCTTTTTGTTCCTTAGATACCACATATAAGTGAAATCATATGGTATCTATCTTTCTCTGTCTGACTTATTTTACTCAACATAATAACCTCTAGGTCCATCCATGTCATTGCAAATGGTAGGATTTCATTTTTTTTATTGGCTGAGTAATATTCCATTGTATATATGAACCTTAATTTCTTTATCCAATCATCTGTTGATGAACATTTAGGTTGCTTCCATATCTTGCCTATTGTAAATTGTGCTGCCATGAATATTGGGGTGCATAGATCTTTATGAATTATTTGTTTTGGTTTTCTTTGGATCAATACCCAGAAGTGCAATTGCTGGGTCAAAAGGTAGATCCATTTTTAATTTTTTGAGGAACCTCCATACTATTTTCCATTGCAGTTGTACCAATTTGCAATCTTACAAACAATTAGGAGGGTTCTCTTTTCTCCTCATCCTCACCAACACTTGCTGTTTTTTGATTTATTGATGATAGCCATTTTGACAGGTGTGAGGTGATATCTCATTGTGATTTTAATTTACATTTCTATGATGATTAGTGACCTTGAGCATCTTTTCATATGTCTGTTAGCCATCTGTATTTCTTCTTTGGAGAAGTATCTGTTCAGGTCTTCTGCCCATTTTTTAATTGGACTGTTTGTTTTTTTTATTTTTAAATTTTATGATGCATGCTTAAACAAAAATAAATATCTTGCTTTATTTTTATTAATACACATCGATAAAAGGAGAATGTATTTCTACTCCATGTTTGTTTTTCTCCTTATAGTGAGGGAAATTCTGAAGCATCTGGATAATTTCTTACCAGATTTCATATTCTTTAGAGCTGTAGTCATTGAGGAAGAGAAACTTGACATGAAACTATACCTATTTAAAGTGTTGTCTTTTAGAATAACCAAGTGAGATAATAGATATGGACATATTTTGAAAGATACAGATATATGATATTGTTATGATTGTTGTCGCATACAGTACTAGTTAGGAATAGTTATATTCTACCCTAGTGCAGAGAAGTGAAGGAATCAGCACTAAATTCCAAGTTAGCTTTTTTAAAAATAGTTCACCACAGTTAAAGGATTTGTGCTAAACTAGAAAAAGGCATTTCAACCATTTATTTTAGGACAAGAAAAAAATGCTGTATAGGGTATATAAAATCAAGTTGATGGTCTTGTAGTTAGAAGGTGCTGTTTTTATACTCTAAATCCTTTAAAAAGAGTGTTCTTTTCTTGCAACTAAGGCCAAACTCTTTGTCTCTCTTGGTTCTTTTTTTTTTTTTTTTTGAGACTCAGAATTCATCATTTATACAATTTGTTTTCCAGACTCATTTATACTCTGTGCTGGAGCAGCTTGAGTTAGAGGAAAAACAAAAAAACGAGCAGGTAAGAAGTGTGTTTTCAAATTAACCAGAAAGCATTTGATACAAAGAATACCCCACCCTACCCTCAATCTCATTTCTGGCTCTTCTTTACAGGAATTGTAGTGGCCAAATCTTCTAAACGAGGGTAGCAAGCTGTATCAAGGTCTTTATGAAAATTCACTTATTTAACAGATATTGAATGCCTATTATATGAAAAGCCCTGGATGTACACACAATGTTGAATAAGATAGATACAATACTTGTCTTCATGGAGCTAACAATCTAGCAGGGAAGATAGACAGTAAACAAATTATCATACAGATCTAAAGGTGTGAATCGTGAAGAAGTGCTGTGAAGGAGAAAAAGTCAATGGTGCTATTTGAATAGAGTCTTGAATTAAATTGGGGAGAGGAGTCATGATCAGCCTTTCTGAGGATGTTATATTTAGGCTGAGACCTGAAGTATAAGTGCAGGCAAAGAGGGAATGAAGAGCTTCTTGGATGGAGCCTGTGCCAGGTACCACACTGGCAAAGAACTTGGCCTCTTTGAGGACCTCTGTAGTATTTAAAACAAGGACGAGGTTGGAGAGGTAGGCAGAAGCCATATTGTATGGTCCCTTGCAGACCATGATAAAGAGGATGGATTTTCTTCTTAAGTGCAATTGGAAGCCCTTGAAGAGTTCTAAGTAGGAGACCCACATCTAATTTAAACTTTTAAAAGATCACTGGTCCTTATCTGGAGAATGGATTGTAGGAGGGCAGGACTAGAAGGGAGGCCAGTTAGGAGGCTGGATAGTAGTCTAATAAGAGATCATGATAATTTGGACTAAGGTTGTGGGAATAGAGCTAGAAAGGATATATATTTTTAACTGCAATAAAAAGGTTTTATAACAGCTTTATTGAGATATAATTTACATACTTTACAATTTACCCATCTAAATTGTATAATTCAGTGGCTTTTAGTTTATTCACCGAATTGCGCAACCATCACCACAGTCAATTTTAGAACATTTTCATTACCCCGATGAAAACTGTACCCATTAGCATTCATTTCCCATTTCTTCTGGATCACTCTCCCCCTACCCCTAGGCAACCACTAATCTACTTTCTACTAGTCTACTTTACCTATTTTGGCTATTTTATATATATATATATAAATAAAACATATATCGTCTTTTGCATCTCACTTCTTTCACTTAGCGTAATGTTTTCAAGATTAATCCATGTTGTGGTATCAGTACTTCATTGTATGGCTGAATAATATTTCACTGTATGGATATACCACATTTTGTTTATCCACTCATCCATTGATGGACATTTGGGTTGTGTCCACATTTTGACAATCATAAATAATGCTGCTATAAACATTCACATGTGAGAAAATGCATTTTAAAGGTAGGATTGATGGGACTTGGGTCAATTACTGGGTGTTGAAGGAGCAGGAAATGTTAAGGTTGTGTGCCAGGTATCTAACTTGAATGGCTATTATTCAAAGCCACAAGGGAGTGAACAGAGTAAAAAGAGAATAGGGAAGTGTGTGATAAGTGAGGGTCAAGTAGCTGTATAGAAAATGTATGCTGTCTCCAGCCTTATGCTGTTGAGGGTAACAATTTTAAAGAGACTGGAGGTTGTATTATGAATATGGGCTTAGCATGGGTCTCTTAAGGTAGAGATAATGTTGTACCCTATACCCATGCTCATCCAGCAAGGCCAGGGGAATTCTTAAGTTCCGTATATTCCCTTCCCCTCAGCAAATGACATATCCAAGTACTGTTTATAAATTACCATGTGAACAGTTAATGCCAAGGTTGCTTTAGCACCCAGTAAACATCTTTGTTATCATCGATGTAAGTAGTTAGTATTGGGGAGTGCTATTATCAACATAGAAAGGTAGCTGTAAACTTTATCCACTCAGAGCCCTTTATGTTAGCTCATTAATTCAATGAAGATTTATTGGGTACTACTTCAAGCTAGGTTTTGCAGGAAGCTACAAAATATTTTCAACGAAGTCTCTGCCTCCAACTGGGGAGAGATCCATGAAAGGGACAGTAATTTAAAGGAATGAGAGCTCACTCTTGCCCATGGAAATTAGGGAAGACTTCATGGAGAGATGGTGTTTGACGGGGGCCTTAAAAGATAAGTAGGAATTTAATAAGGAGATAGAGAAAGGAGGACATTCCATACAGAAAGTTGCAATCACAGTAGCTCAGAGGTGGTGATGCCAGGCTAAAGAGTTTAGATTTTTGATGTAGTTCTTAATGAACCATCACAGCTTTTTTACCTGGGAAGTAACTCAGGAAGATTTCTCTGCCAGAAGTATATAGGATAAATTTGAATGGAGAAAGACTAGAGGAAAGATGCAAGTAATAGAAGGAATCAGAACTCAACAGTTGATTGGATTCATAGGACAAAAAGGGGAACAAAGAGGAGTCCAAAGCCTGGGCAACTAGAAAATGGTGTGCCACTAACTGAAATGAAGACAACAGGAAAAGAATTATTGGGGATGGGGAATGTAGAAAATGAGTTGGGTTGGAAGCATGTTGACTTGGAAGTACTTGAAAATGGGAGTTTGGAGAATGGTTCATGTGTAGAAATGATCACTGAAGTTGCAGGGACAGGTGAAGTAGCCACGTTGACTGTTCAGCAATAAGTCTGAACACAGGGAAAATTTTCCCTTTAGAGGGTGCTGGGAGGAGAAAGAGCCCATGAAAGAGAAAGATTTGGAGCAGTCAGTGGTTGTAATCATGGTCAGAATCCAAGTGAAAAGAACCTCTAAATTACTGCCAGTGGGAATTATAACAGTTTTCATTAGGTGGTGTGCAGTATAGGATCATTCTGTAATGCTCCATTCTTTTTATTTCACAGAATGAAAATCTACACTGGTATGAAGCTATATAAATTGAATAACATTCAAAAGCCATCTTTGTCCCAAAGACAGTATACCTCTCTGAGTGTTATTAATCATTTTGCCATTTCAAGTAAAAAAATAAATCCTACACCACAAAAGGTTCAGGGCTTCTGACTCAGAGAGCATCAGGATAAGTAGAACACTGCCAGGCTTCTGACTGGTCAAGACTCTGAACCAGTTTCCAAGTATCTCATAATGTTGCAAGCAGCAGCAGCTAAGACTCTGTGTTCACTGAGACAAGAGGCTCTCCCAATTGCCTTATCTTCTGACCCTTAGAATATGGCTACAGTGATCCTATCCCAACTGCCCCTACACTGAGCTGTGACCTCTGTACACTCTTCCCGGAAGTACAAATTCTTAACAGCAAGCATATTTAATTTTTTAGCATATTCAATTTTAAAGCTTCCTTTGATAAGTTTGACATAATAAAGGACAATATCATAGCCATGACATTGTGTATGCATTCTTGATTGTGGCACTGTTCTTTGGAACACCACAAGACTAAGATTAACTTATAAATGCCAAATTACAGTAGTTCTTTTTGGTTCATATAAATAAATTCTAGATCGATAATGGAGCTTAAGATTTCAGATAAATTTTTCTTGTTTTTTTTTTTTTTTTTTTGTTTTGTTTTTGCCTCTCCCTACAGATCATTTCCCTACAGGAAAAACTGAAATACTTTCTGAAGAAGTGATGAGAGCCTTCAGCCTGGCACTTAAACCTTGGATTCCCCTTCCAGACTGAAGAGTGCATGAAACTGTTATGTTTCTATTTATTTCATTCCCTTATGTTGAATCATTTTTATTTGTTGCTCTGAGCCTTTTTTGCTAATTACATTTGAAGTTTGTAGTCATGTAGAAAGGAACAGAATATAAAAAAGTAGTAGACCTAAAGAACCAACTCAACTATGGGACTTTGCTTCTCTTTATCAATTTGAGAATTACTTATATTGTTCTGTCTATGGTGCCTTCAAATGATTCAGCCACGCTTGCCAAAGACAGTCTAGCCTGAAGACTATTACAGCTGGTTTGCATATGTTTTAGTGTTTTTGTCTTCTGTTTCCTTTAAATATTTCCTAAAACATAGAACAAATCAAGTCATTTCTACCAAGGGCTAGGACTGGCCACAGTGAATTTAAATGCCTACCTCGTGGCAGCTAATAAGTTGTGTCCTGTCTCTGTTCAGCTAATAGG
The DNA here is from genome assembly GCA_028627145.1 of Eidolon dupreanum. Classification (NCBI taxonomy): domain Eukaryota; kingdom Metazoa; phylum Chordata; class Mammalia; order Chiroptera; family Pteropodidae; genus Eidolon; species Eidolon dupreanum. The sequence goes on along the minus strand of CM053505.1, from coordinate 57,985,090 downwards.
GGCTGCTTTCCTGCTCAGGGATTATTTCTTGCTGCTGCTCTTTGTTTTGCTGTTGTGTTTTGAGGACTGTGTCTGGTTATTTGCCAACTGTGGGACTAGTTAGAGCAGAGATGGAATTCTGAGCTGCTGTTCTTATTCTGAGCCACTTCGTCCTAACCCTCATCAGAAAAGGTTGGGAAAAAACAGATGCCTGTGAAGACTCCCTTAAAAATCCTGGGCAGGTTTGTTTTTTCAGCTATATTGTTAAGGGTTTCCACTCTGTATTCTTTAAGCAATAAATAAATTACTCATTTTAAATGGATTGTTGTCACTTTATTAAACTACTCACACAATCAGTGCACTCATATCCACACTGGAGACAAGCAGCAAACTCCAAGATTAGGAAATGCCACAAGGTACTGTCAGTAAAGGAGCTGCCTCTGAAGAGCTATATTAGCCATAAGAAAAGATGAAACGTTGCCATTTGTGACAACATGGTGGGTCTTGAGGTAATCATGCTAAACGAAATAAGCCAGACAAGAAGTTGAGAACCATATGATTTCACTCATATGTGGGATATAAAAAAAGCAAAAATGAATAAGACAAAGAAAAACTCATAGATACAGACAACAGTTTAGCAGTTACCAGATGGAAAGGGGGTGGGGGATATATGAGTAAATGGGGTCAAATATATGGTGACAGAAGATTTGACTTTGGGTGGTGAACACAATGCAATATACAGATAATGTATTATAGAATTGTACACATAGTTAACCAATGTCACCTTAATGGGATAAAAATTATTTAATATTAAAAAATAAAAAGAACTAGGATAATTCCTAATGAACTAAGCAAATCATCTCATGTTACCCATACAGCATTAGGATTTTGAGAGAGGGCAGAGAGAAGTATAAAAATGGCAGCTTCAATATTTACACTGAATTCTCTCATGATGGAAAAAACAGAAGGTTAGAGTCCCAGCTCTGCCACTCACCTTGGGCAACTCCCTACACCTCTTAGGGCCTCTGTTTCCTCATCTAGAAATCAAGGGTGATAACAATATTACCAAGAGACATCTGAGAGTTTTCTAGAACTAGTCCAGCTATACCCAGGTATGGTCCCAATTGATGAAGCTGATATTGCCCTAGGAAATGTACTCCCAAATTTTCTCTGCAGCATTTAGTGCCCCCATTCCAAGTTGAAGTTACTAATCCAAGGGCAGAGAAGAGGACGTCAATATGTATGGGCAGGGCCTATGGAGGAGGATGAAGAGAAGGAATGCTTGGGGTTAATGCAGGGAAGAATTGGGGCTAAGGGAGATAGACATGTTAAGGCAAAAAAATAAAAAATAAAAGAACGACAAGATTAAGTGAGAAGTTAAAGGATAGCTTGAAAACCAAGATGATATTAAAAAAGATTTCCACTGTGGAAAACCAGAATTTAAAAGAGGAGAAGAAATAGAATGGGGAAAAGGAATTGACTATCAGAGGCAGAAGGTGGGGGAAGAGGAAGAGTCTGAAAAGAAGATGGGCCTTTCCCGATGAAGGAAGGCAGAGGACTGGAACAGAAACATAAAAAGTACCCTGGGAACATGGCTGGAGAGACTGAGGCCAGCAAGGGCGGCATATATGCTACAGGTGGCATCCAGGGGTAATAGAGGTAGAAGAGCCCTATCTAACCTCTGTCTAATGCTGCTGCTGAGGTGCAGCCAGAGCTCTGCTGAGAGGCATGAGGGAAAGGAAACAACAGGAAAGGGCAAGGTCAAATTCATATGTTTGCTGTACCCTTCCATTCCGTGCTACCATGTCTCATTGTAACCCAAGGTAACTGCTTCGGCACTGCCTTCCAGTCCCCCAAGGCTTATTGCTGCCCTAACCTTCTACTCCAACACACACACACATGATACCTCATAAAGTTTTCTTTTTCTATAGCCCAGTGATTCTGAATTTTGCCTGTTAATAGACCTGCACTGTCAAATATGGTATTCACTAGCCACACGTTACTTTTGAGCACTTGACATATGGCTAGTCTGAATTGAGATGTGTGGTAAGTATAAAATATACACCGGGTTTCTGGAGGGGGACTGCTCTGTGCCAGGGCTCTGACAACCTTGAACTATCCTCATGGACCAAGTAGGCAAGGCTCAACTGCAGGCTGCCTTGGGCCTTGCTGGAATGCCCTGTAATCCTCATGGAACATGAGAAGATAGGCAGTCTCATGAAGAGCTTCTACAAGACCATTCCCACTCACCTCCCTATCTTGAGGGAGGCTGCCATGCGGCAATTTCTCATCCACCTCCCTCATCCTGCTGAGGCATGAGGCTTTCTGCCTGCCCCCCACCCCAGCCCCAATGGGAGCATCTGCAGGCCATATAACTGCTTAGCTGCAGTGTGGAACTGGCTACTCAGCAACAGGGTGTCGCATCATCCATGATACATGTCATTGGGTCTCTTTTGTTTCAATGTTGTTCATGGGACAAAGGACTCAGGGAGCCGATACCATTGCTGTTCTTGCTTTTGCAATTTCTATAAGTAATATGTCAGGCTGTTTGAAAATTTCTAAGACTTATTCTTTGAAGGAATATAAAATATTAATAATTGTTTTATACTAATTATATATTGAAATGATAATATTTTGGATAAAATAAATCATCCAAATAAATATATTATCTAAATAGATATTATCCAGTAAAATATATTAATTTCACATGTTTGTTTTTACTTTTTAATATGGTTGCTAGAAAATTTTAAATTGCATATGTGGCTCACATATTTCTATTGGACAGTGCTGTTATAGATTGATGAGAAAAGAAAAATTGGTGGTAGGGAAGAGGGACTGACAGTTTTATTTTGCTAGAAAATAGCACTTGTAAAAAACTATCACCACCAATTCACAGGGATGTCCTATATATCCATAATCTAAATCTAAGAGATAGACCGTTAAATTGAATAAATGTTACTTTATGGAAACTCACTGCATTGTTCTTTTTCCAATATTTTATCAGGCTGGTAGAAAAAATTCCTCAGATTGAGGATGGTATTGAAGAGCTATTGCCATAAAGAGCTCATTCCATGAGGGGTTAACTAGCTAATTTGTGTAAGGTCTTGTGAGGTAACCACTCCAGGTAACTGTGGTGGATGCAGCTAGTGGGGTGTCTTTTTGGTCCAGTAGGTGTTGGACCAGAGAGGGATGTGAAATATCAGAGTCAAAGAGTATAACCAGAGGAACTAAAGTAAACAAATACAAATTTATTCCTTTCAAAGCAGAATTCAAGAGAAAGGGGAAAAGCACCCTAGTGAGTGGCAATCAAAGTTAACCAATTTGTTCCCAGTCCTGCCCCTTTGTCCCAAACTTTTCTAGATTTATGTGCCACCCTTGCTACTTCCCCTGAATCCCTTCCCCAGCTCCCACCCTCATGATCCATTCTTGTAGCCAGCAAGGAGCACAGCGAGCTTCAGTCTGGCCTCAATACTGCCCAGGGGTCAGCAAGGACATTTAGCAGCTGCCCCCCACCCCTAATCAAATGCAGCAGCTGTGGGAGGAGATGGAGACTGGGAGCTGAGCCCTGGCCTTGAGCCTTTCCCTCTCCCACAGAGTTGGTGTTAAAGAGTAAGAAAAGAGCTGAAGTATTCCTTTGTTCCCAGGGCTGGATTTTGGCAGGGAGGCCCAAAGATAAAAGTACCCACTGAGCAGCTAAGTCTCCATACCCCTTGGGCAAATCCCAGTTTCTCTCCCAGGACTATTCTTAGGAAGCTACTTTCTTGGTTATCTGTCACCTATGTTAAGGGAACTATGATGAGATTCTTGGCCTGAAATTGTCTCAGAAGCCATAAGTCTGCCACTGAGAATATGTATTGAAGGAACACTCTAGCCTGAAGCTGGATATGGATCCCAGATCCCAAACGCACACCTCAGGCAGTACAAGTGTTCCTTAAAATGAATCTGGAGGCAAAACATCTCCCAGGATTGGCCTCTGCCTAGCCCCAGGGTTTCTCATTACTGCATTACCCCAGCCCAGTTCCTGGAGCACAAGAACTCCAACAAATTTCTCTGAAAGAAAATATTTCCAAACTTTGGGTCTTGAAGGAAATGGGTACTTTGAGAGCCTTGATTTCAGTCTTTCTGCTCTGGAGGGAAGTGTACATGTCATTCTGGGTAGGGCTCTCCCTAGGGAACCATACAGCCTGATGTCCTCCAGCCAATGAGCCTTCCTTAACAATTTCCCAGTCAACATGACTCCACTCTGCTCTTGCTTCAAGCAGAGGCATCCTCATAATGGCTTTTTGGCCTCTATCAGATTCTGTTGAGAATAAGTCTTCTATCAGTCCTAACTGTTCCCTGATACTATTTGACAACAACCCTAGCAAACACTCACATTCCTTATCACAGATGCTAATCACAAGTCACGGTTTTCCTCAGGCTGCCTACTCAGCAACTGCCCCCACCATACTTCCAGTACAGGACCATAAACTACGCAGCATCACATACAGTACCTCTAGGAGACATGATACATACCAGAAGCCTAACAACATACAATGCTTCTTAGTAAATCCCACCCTAATTTGGAGTGATAGCACCCAAGGATCCATTTACCTTACTGTGGGCAAAGAGCCCACACATGCTGCAGTGATTGCCACTGGACCCTTGAGTGATACACAAGCATACCTCAGAGATATTTTTAATACGGTTCCAGACCATCGCAATAAAGCGGGTCATAATATTTTTGCTGGTGGAGGGTTTTGCCTTCAATTTGTAAAAAACACAACATCTGTGAGGTGCAATAAAATGAGGTATGCCTGAACTTACCTTGGGCATTAAGGTAAACACAAGACCACAAAGTGTCAGTGACCCCTTTAGTGAAAATTTAACTCTTGACCTGCTGCTTCGGTCCGCCTACAGCACAAATCCTACATAACGAGATCTACATCTTCCTAACATGCCTGGCCCAGTGTGGATGCCACAGGCCCTTGGCAACCCAAGATCTATTGAGTGGAGTGGGGGTTATGCAGAGAATTTTCCAGGACTTTCCTGGTAAAAGATTGTTTTATAACATCTACCCTCCTAAGGCTGAGGCAGGTATACACTTCAAAGACCTTGAGCTCTCTCTTTTATAGCAAATTTCTTCTATCCCATTTCTGTCCACTATCTAGGCCCCTACAAATACAGCTTTCCCCCATTCATGAACAGATGTCCAGGCTCTGTGTTCGATGTCCTATGACCTGCCCATCATATACCTAGATACCCAAGTCCTCCAGCCCAGAGACCTCATGAGCACTAAGGTAGACATTGTGATGAGGTCTGATATCCTGAACATGTGGCTTAGAGCCCCCCTGGCAATTCCAGAAGAAGGTAATCCTAGGCTTTTGGACCCAAGCTGCTGCTTTCTCTCCCCTGCAGCAGATAAAGCTAGCTTCTCAGCAGTCCTACCCACTGGCCCACTGCTTGATTATAGCATAGTACCCCAACTGTCTGATACCCTCCTGATCTCAGTGGCAACCATGGCTTTCTTTAAGACCTTGAGCCAGACTTAAAAACTGGAATGAGCTAGAACATATACTCTGTGCCTTAGCCTGACAAAGGCTAATGAAACCTTATTTGTTCTTTCCTTTCTTGTTGGGGTGAGTAAAGCTGAAATTTGCTCCATTTTGGTACCTGAACCATTGTTTAGAGGAGCCCAGGAAAATTCATCCAAGGCCTAAGTCTCAAAGCAAGATTTGGAGTGAGTGAAGAGAAGAAAGTGACTCTACCTGTTAGATTCCTCTGTGGCCACAGGATTCTGTTGCTTTGGTCTTGATGACAGCTCACCCTAAACATGAATGGAGAGATATCCTAGGAGGAGCAGCCAGGACACATCTATCTGTTCAACCAGAGGCTAAGGCTAACAAAGAGTAAGGCAGAACATTAATGCTTCAAGAGGTATTAGAATTTAATGTGTGAGTGAGGCCAAGGAAGTACTGATGTACAGTACATAGCTAGGATAGATATGTAAGCATATAAACTTAGGCAAATGAAGTTGACTGCAAGGTTCTAGGTTATAAAGCTCCTTTTGATAGAAAGCTGCCTAAGTGGGCTCTGACTTTGTTCAAAGTTCCCAAGCACACCATGCTACCCCTGTTTTCTATTCTGAACAGTTTCTGGAAAAAGGGATCATGGTATATGTTGCTTAGGAATAGTTCAGTTTGAGGATCGGGTTCACATTCCAGAGTTAGAACAGTTTTATACAAAAGGTCTTGCTATTGTCTGGGTGGAAAGTTGCCAGTGGCTCTTGGGAAGGGGCCACTATTCTGGGTGGCCCATTGCATCTACCTTATGATTAGCTAGGGACAATCAGTCATCTCATACGATTCAGTCTAAAAGAAACAAGGGTGTTGGGCAGTCACATTCTTCCAGGTTAGTGGATGGCTTCCCCTTCCTCATCCAAGGAGAGCAAGAACCCCTTGCTGAGCAAGCTGCTGGCCCTCCCCCAGGACTGTGAGGGCAGACTCAGAAGAGCCAAAAATGGCTTCAGCTGGATTCTCAGAGCAACTCAGCTGGACTCTCAGGACGCTAAGGCCATCAGGAAAGAGGAGGATCAGGGGGAAAATATCTAAGCTCATAAATATTTCTTTAATGTTTCCAAATGTAAGATGGAAATAGGAATCAGAATGAACTGTTCCTGCCTTGAGGAAGGTCTGCCAAGGACTGAGGCAGAGGAACTGAAGATATTTGAGGAGGAAACAACATCTAGGTAGCAGTAGGATGGCTAAAAATATGCCCTCAAGCTAAAGTAATATGACACATGCTGCCCAGAATTTTTCAGGGGCACTTTGCTAGAGAGGGGATATCTTGGGAATACCCTTTTACCTCCCTGAGTTGGGCCAGAGAGTAGGGCTAAATCTTGTGGATTTATAATGCTGGAACCCTGGGGTCATTAGGCTTCCCTATCTCCATAATTCCATGGAGAAGGAAAGACGCCAGTGGGCACTGCTTAACTGTGCAAGGGAGTTTCTCTCTTCCTCATCTGAATGGCTTCTGAGTGCCATTTGCCTGGGTTGCAACAGAAGCATACTTAAGGGACTGCTCTCAAACTTGAGGATTAGAGGGCAGATTTCTAGTGTCAGAGGAATCATGCCTCTCCCTTCCCTGGCCCCCACACACCCACCTCATATTGCACCAGATCCTTGCTGCTGCCCAGAGCCCAAATAACTCTGGCTGAGGAATGCGGGGCCAGTGGGAACTGGAAAGGTTGGGTGAAGGCTGGGGGAAGGCTTTGACCAGAACTGGGAGAGGACTATGGACTATAGGATTGGAATCTGGCTCCATCAAGAGGCCAGCAGAGTGTTGGCAGTCACATCAGAGCTTCGTACACTGGGGAAGGCATGGCGGAGCTTCTCCATGATGTCCTCCAAGCACAAGCTGACATCTTGGCTCTTTGACCCCACATCATCTGCATTAGAAAACAGAAATTTAGAAAGAGAGCTAGTTAAGAGTCCCTGATGAAGCCAAGGGCCTGAGGTAGGATGTGGCCAGCTGAAGGGCAAGTCCAGAGCATTTGTGTCTTCCCAGCACAATGCATAGTACAGGAGAGGTGCTCAAAATATATGTGTAGAATAGACAAATGAATGAATCAGTCAATAAGCCAATCATGCCTGATGCTAAGCTCAAAGCCATGAGGAGAAACTAGTCCCAGATCTAGCAGAACCTTAGGCAGGAGATCTGGGGCAGAGCAGAAGCATGGAGTTAGGAGCTGGGAGGGGCTGGAAGAACTCACCTGCAGCCTCAGTGTCTGGCGTAGTCAGTCCCTTCTCCTGGGGGTGACTGCCTTCTGACTGCTGTGGAGATGAAGCTAGGGACGAGCTTGCAGAGCCATTACCATCTGATTCAGTGGGTGGCTAACAAGAGGTAAAGCATGACTTAAGTGGCTTTTCCTTCCTGACCTTAGTTTGATAGACTCCTGAGCTTAAAAGGGGCCTTAGAGATCTCATGCCCATCCTTTTACCCTTAGATTTTAAGAAATTTTCGTAGTGCCCTAAATAGTGGCTTCCCCTTTAAGAAAACTTCTTAGAATATTCAATTACTGATTATATCTTCTTCCTTCAACAACATGTGTCAAAGTTTCCTTTATTATAAGAATGGCATTGTACCTAAATGTCTCTTGCTGTCATTTTAGCTACAATTAAGCTATTTAAAATCCAATTCTCTCTGGAAATGCAGAGTTACACACTTGATCCTCAGTTTATCCATCATATGTTAGAGATCTCCAGGCATCTAGAAGCTATCCCTTGGAGAGTCTGTGGAAGTGTCAGGGGTAGTATCACCTGGTATGTATAATGACAATAGTAGATAATATTCATAAAATGTTTACGATATTGCTGGCATCATACTAAATTCTTTAAATACATTATCTCACTTTATGTTCACCACAATTCCATGAAGTTGGTATATTATTCCTGTTTGACAGATGAGAATACTGGAGCTTAGTGAAGCTAAGTAATTTTCCTAACACCCTACAGCCACTAACTGGCAGAGCCACATTCAAGCCTAGGGTTGTCTGACTCCAGAGCTACACTACATCATATACACTATCTCTCAAAGAAGAAAAGGACAAAAAGTGACAAGAGCTTCCTTCACAGCAAAAATCTTTCTCTTGTCAAGCATGTCCAAAACTGCTTCTATCCAGCAAGCATCATACTAGTAGAATCAATGTTTTGGATGATTCTTTGACCTTTATTCTTTTAATACTGAGGTCAAAGTGTTGTAGGAATGTGAGCCTTCAGAAATCCTCCCTTTGGCCCAGGCCCCACAGTGACTTGAGGGTAACACACAAGAGTGGAGTAGAAGGTAGGTGGAAGAGAATTGGCCAAGAAATGAGACATACCAGCCCCTTCCTTCTGCCACCTTCCCCAACTTTCAACCCAGTTCTCTTCAGAAGGTCATCTAACAGACACTGCCAAGGAGCTTTTGCTTTTCTCTTCATTGCCATACTCCCCAGCTCCCAATCTCTCCTTCCTGTGCTCAGGGGCTGCTCTGGTCCTTTCTCTGACTCCAGCCTTACCTGCAGGAGCAGCTCCCTTAAGCGATGCAGCTGAGACTCTAGTTGCTTGTTGTGGTCTTCAAGGATCTGCATACGTGTCTCCAGGCGGCTCTTGTGCTGCCGAAGGATCCGGGCCTCAGCCAGAAGCTCCTCATTGCGGTGGTCCTGTGACACTTCAGCAGAGCCCTCAGCCAGGGTAGGTGCCTCAGCAGCCTCCTCATGCTGCCACTTCAGCCGTCTCAGCTCTCCCTGGAGAATCCTGACAGGGACAGAAAAGCCAAGACCTATAGCTTTAATGAGGTGTTGACTGTCCAAGTCCCAGATGCCCCCTCATACCTAGGTGTCAGCAATACTTTTGCTCTTCCATTTCCATCCTCACCCCAGCCATGTTCTTGCTTGAATGGCCATATCCACTTTCTCTCCAGTACATATGTCATTTATTCTGCCATCCTTGGGCCTCAGAGCAGAGAGAGTTGACATTTCCTATAACAAATGTCTCTGGGTGTTGATGTGCTGCTTTGGGGATTAATTCTGACCTTAAAATCAGGCAGAAACACAGTCTGCAAATATGAGGCATTAGGGCCACTGACTCACCTACTCCATTTTAAGATTTTTAGATTCCAGGGAAAGATAATATAAACAAATATCACCCACTTTGCCTCTCCTATCAACTGCCCTTCTCTTTGGCTTACGTTGAACACCCATGTTGAGTCATCAAGAAAACAAATTCCAAAAAGATGGTCTACTTTGGGGGATGTTACTAATTTTTTTCACAACAAATTACTCTCCAATATTTTCCAGAGCCTGTCCACTGCTATTCTAATGCATTGTTTCTCAAACTATCCATTGTGAAGACTTATTGGGGTGATCACTTAGTAAGTTATATAAATGTCTAATCACTCACTATGTTGTACACCTGAAACTAATATATCATTGTATGTCACTGGTAATTGAAAAAAAATTTTTTTTAAACTATCCATAGTGAAAAACAATAGTGGATTTTTTCAATTCACTGTGGACTAATATGTAGTCCAAATGCACATAGTTAGTACACAGCTCATACCACATGTGACTTGCCACTCAAGTTCAACAAAACTCAAACTGGTCTATACTCTATTCAATGAAGACAAATCCACTAATTATGTGCTAGGATGTCATGACAATGTCAAATTGATATACAAGTTTCTAAAAGCTTACTCTCTATTTATATATTTATCTTGCTTTCAACCAGTAAAGAACACCTCACAGACTGGCCCTGTTCTAAGGGCTTGCTACTCCTAGTACAGTCTGTGGGCTAGCAGCATGGATATGCCCTGGAAGCTGGTTAGAAATGTAGGCACTCAGACCCCATCCCAAACCTGTGAATCACAATCTGCATCTTATCAAACTCCCCAAGTGACTTGTATGCACACTAATGTTTGCAAAGCACTGTTCTGAGGGATGTTACACATTCTACTACATGTCCACAAAGTGGCTTGGACCCTCCTTAGGCCCCTGCTGCCACTGGTACTTTATGGAGATTAATGCCATCCCCTGTTATCGTCGTTACCTTCCCTCATCCAGGCCTCAAATGGGCTATGCAGTGCTACCTTCCTCTTCTTTTATTACTTTCACTAAATGTTAAGTATCTCTTTCCATTCCAATCCTGACAGTTTCTTTAGGGCAGAGACATGTATGTTCTTCTGTATTTTCTGGATTTGCATTTTTCTGTTTATATCTAGTGAGTACTTGGAATTATTTGGGTTGAGTTAAAAAGATGCAAATAATTATTAGAATAGCTAGCATTTATCGAACCCTTACTGTAAGCCAGTTACTGGCTAACACGTTATATGCCTGATCATTTGATCTTCCCAAGTGCCTCTAGGAGGGAGGTATTATTATCATCATCCCCATTTTACAGATGAGGAAATGGAGGATCACAGAATATAAGAAACTTGTTTGAGGCCACATAGCTAGGCTGTGGAAATGGCAGGACTTGAATTCAAGCTGTCTGATTCTAGAACCTGTACAGAACTGTGCCATTACCAGACCCACCTGTTCTCATCCTCTAAGTGGGCAAGGATCTTCTCTAGCTCCCCCTTGCTTTCTGTGGCCATGCTGCATGGAGCTTGCTGTCCGAAGCCTGGTTCCCGGTCTGTAATGGGGCTGGAGTGCCTCAAAAAGTACTGATCCTCATCTCTGCATGGGTGTGGGGAGAGGAAAGGAGATGACCAGGCACTGAACTGAGAAACAGCTCAAGGCATGAGTTCTCAGCTCCTAGCTCAGGCCTCAGGAGATGCATGCTGAAGGATTTGCTTCTAAGTCACGTAGAGAAGGGAAGGCCTTAGAGGAATCAAAGTGTTCAAAGGTAGAAGAGTCATGGTTGGGGGTACCAGGATGCTGGGGCTTCTGGGTTCTACTGAAAGCCCCTGGGAAACAATGAGCAAATCACTCCCTATTTTGTGCTGTTCCCCTACTCTTTACTTTTCCACTCCCAGGGAGGGATCACAGCCTGCCTGAATCCCAGTCAGGGCCAGATTGATCCATGTAGCTAGCAGCTCCTAGGCCTCTGAGCAGGTCAGGTACCTCCCTGGAGATGAAGGGCCACACTTTAGTCAAATCCCTGGTGTCTCCCCAGGATTGATGTGGCGCTAGATGGGGCTTTGGCATCCTGATCATAAGATAATGGCTTACTTCTGTAATTTTAGATGAGAGCATGTTCTTTTTCTCTCAAAGTTGGGTACAGAAGGATGGGATCTTGCAACAGGAAGGGATCTGGGCAGATGGCAGAGAATAGTGCATTATTAATTCCCCAGTTTGGTTAATAGAGGGCAGACTGCTTCTCTTACTAAACATTGTGCCCAGAAATCATCCTTCTTTCCTTGGGGCATCAAGGACCCTAACCACCATATTTCCCTCCCCTTGAGGGTATACCCTATCCAAAAGGTGGCAGAGGATCCTAAAGAGAACTATTCCAGAAAAGAAGCAACTGTGGAAACTCACATGCTGTCATCTGGGGACAAGCTGTCATTAAAGAAGGAGCAATTTTGACTTTCCATCTCAGCAAGCCTGGGGAAAAAAATATCAGGAACAGAAGGAAAAACAGGATGTGAGGCCTGCTTTCATCTCAAGGACTCTGATCTCACAATAGGATCATCAGCTTTGGAGGCTGCCCCAACCACCCATAAGTGTTGGGTCTTGCTGGCTGCCATGTACCCCACTGTGCACGTTCCCATAGCCCTGACTGTACTCTCTTTGCCTCAACTGAAAACCCCTTCCCCATGAGACTCTTTACAATCCCTCTCCCCCAAACCTGGTAGTACCTGCTGGCAAAATGCTCAATGCGGGAGTGTGTGTCAGCATGTGGCAGCCTTGGGGAAGAAGCCGGCCTAAAGGAAGGAAGCAAAGGCTCAGAGGACCAAAGACTGGGTAGCTGGACAGCCTGTTTCCTCGTCACCACCCTCCTTGCCCCCATTGCTACATTAGGGAGATGGGCAAGAGCTCATGGGAATAGGATACAGAGACTAGATTTACAGGGTCTATTTCTCAGGCCAGATTCCTGGTCTTGCCCAGGTTGAACTGCCTCATTACTAGTCAGGTTTGCCCTGGAACATACCCCTACCCACGTGGGACTCAAACCCTTCACATCCCCGGGCTCAGCCAGGCTGCCTTCAGCCCCTGCCCAGCCACTGGTACTCACGTCTCACTATAGTCAGCCTCCAGCACTGATTGCACAGGCAGATAACCTCGCTGAGGGTGTTTGCTGAAATAATGCTTTGAGCGGAATTTGTTCTTTAAGGTTATGGCAAAATCCCTCATGTTCTCACTGGATGTGGTCTGAAGGAAAACAGGGTAGAAGGACTCACCTTAATGGCTTCAGGATATTCTGGGGGAGCTGTGGCTGTTTCTCTAGAGCAGGGAATGTGACTGGTAATCCACTTCATTCATGTCCACCATACCCTGCTCCTAGAAAAAGGTCTCAAAGGACATATGCCAAACTGTGAACATTGGTTGCCCCTGAGAAGTTGAACCAGAAGGGTGTGGACCAGGCTGAGGACAGAGGAGGACTTTCCTTTTATACTTTAAACACCTCTGTGTAATTTGAACCTTTTATAATGAGCACATATTTGTTTATTTTTAAAATATCATTTGTATAAATTCTAGGGATGCAGAAGATAAGCCGGAGGTAGAGGATTACCAGTTTACCATCTTGAGTCAGTTTTCATGACTTTTATAATGTTTACTTTAAAATGATAATGAAAGAAAAATGAAGGGCAAGGTCTCGCTCCCACTGGGTCACACATGTTTCTGTGTCAAGAGAATTTAGAGAAGAGATGACATCTTGGAGGGTGGACTATGGGGGAAACAGGTTGAAAGATGGAGAGGTAGGGTAGGAGAATCAGTTCAGGCAGCAGAGCCTGAAGCTGTTTATCTTGAGCACAGCAGTGGAGAAATTCTGTGGTTGGAATTCAGGGATGTTGACCAACCTGGACTCAGGTGGCTATGAAGTGCATGGTTGCCAGTGAAAACCAGGTGGAATTAGGGACCTAGCTGAAGAACACCCCCACCCCACCAAGAGACTGAGTAATTAATTTGAGTACAAACTTTGGTATTGACTAGAGGGGATGGAAGCAATGATAAAGCAGCAGGTGAAGACTAGGTGACAGGAACAATACAGAAAACAAGGCCAGAAAAACTAAATTGAGCAATGAAAGGCTCATTCCCTGGAACTGCCTTTCTCTACTTTTTCCTAAGACTTCTCTCTAAAAATAGTGAGTGCCTTTTAAATGGCTGAGCATATTCTGGGCTGCTATAGCCAGCTGCCACTCTGGTGAGAGAGAAGCTCTGCTAGAAGAACAGAGAGGCCTGAAAACCTTGAACTGGTGAATCACCAGGACTGTTTGGAGAATGCTCCCCAGAGGAGAGCAGAATACAGATAGCTAGTGCTTGGTCAAGTAGGTCAAGGGCCCAGAACCCGAGATCTGCCTCACCCTCCCGCCCAGCCCAGAGGCTTCGTACCGGGGTGTAATACTCCATGATGGGGTAGTGCAGCTTGTTGCCTTTGCTGGCCCTGCCTGTCAAGAAGCAAGTCTGGCAGATGTCCACATTAAACTGTTTCAGACTCCGGTACCTTGGGGAGAGGACAGAGGATCCAATGTACCATAGTGATCTCCCTGTTCCCCTAACATCCAAATATACACACACATTAGAAGGGGGTGAGGCATGGAGCCATAACATACTCAACCTCCTATGCATAACAGTGACTGAGTCTTCACTAAATGACTAGCCTTATCTTAGAGACCATAAATCTCCACAAAATCACATGCTCAGACTCCAAGAAGTGTGGGAAATAGCATTGTCTCATCATCTTTTTTAAAAGGAAGGGGTAGCAGGGGTAAAGAGATCATGACAGCAAATAGCTTTCTAAACAAGAATGGCCCCAAAGGGTCCAGTCTCACAGGTACCACCACCTACATTGGAGAAGTTACCCTTTCAATACGAAGTGGGTTCTTCTACCAGCCCTGAGCAAGTTGGCTAAAAGTTATTTCCAAACATTATTTATAATAATGACTCTATTATTACCCAATATGAATTAATTCTTCAGATCCAGGTCAAAAGCCAGGCTGAGCTGCCCAGACCTAGTAGTGTAGAATGGTGAAATACTTGGAGAAGTCAGAGGATCCAACATCTGCTCCTGGATCTACACTGTATCTACATTATCCAGCTATATGAACTTAGGCAAATCACATTCCACCTCTATGCCTCATTTGCTTATAAAAATCAGGGTGATTGCGAAAAGAATGTGTGTTAGTGCTTTACATTGTTATAAAAAAATTGAGCATTTTATGATGAAAGCCAAATTCAGGATAGTGGTTAACCCTGTGGAAGGAGGTGGAGAATGTAATCAGATGAACTTCAAATGTATTATAATAATGTTTTACTTCTCAAGCTTGGTGGTGGGCACACTCTATGGGGTGTTGAAGCTGGTTCATCATAGCTCATGAGAGCCAGTTGTTAAAATTTCAAGGATTTTCCAAGTTGGCTGTTAAATAGAACCATTATTTAAAAAAATAAATCATATAAATTCACAATTAAGTGAATTATATTAAAAACAAAAGTAATAAATACTCAAAACTCATCCCCTCATAATTAATTTACTATTATCTATGCTCTCAAGGTTTACATCTATTGGATCTACATGATGGAAATAAGTGTGTAACTGCATATCTCTTCCCAACTTCTTATGGGTAGCCAGACATCGGCCACAGTGGGAGTATTTACATCATGGAAATCAGCAAATGCTGCAAATTAGGTTTCCTTCTTGCTTTCTGGAGAGTTGGTTGTGAACCATTTGCCAGCATACTATTTGGTACATAGGTATTCTTATGTCAGGATGCTGGGGCTTCTGGGTTCTACTTAATGATTCCTGGGAAAACATGAGCAAATTATTTCCCTTTCTGTGACATTCCCTCACCCTTTCCCTTTTGCTTGTCTATACATTTTTGTAGGTCTAGAATATTTCATAATACAACTAAAACAAAAGGAAATATTTCATCATTTCTAATTTTTTAAAAATTTAAATATCATGCAATAGAAAGGATTACAATGATATATAACAATGTATAATAGATTAGGTGTAATGATATAATTTTGTAATATATGATTTATATGCAACACAGACTACTTATTATTATCATTGTATCAGGTATTTTTTTCCCTACCTGAAGCCCTTGATGGGGCACTGCCTACAAATAGAGCACTTGGTCTGATGCTTCACTTGCTCAGCAATGGTGACTCGATGCAGAACAGCCAGCCACACCATGGACTGGGGCTCCAAGTTGACCCACTCTAGGAACTGTGAAGCTTCAATGACTGGCTTTCCAGTGCTCTAGGGAAACAAGAAGCCCAATGGCAATGATTGAGGCCCAAAGTGTCTTGTGCTTAGAATTGCAGCCCTCAGAGGAGCAGGAGAACCAGTAAAGCCTGGGTTGGCCTATTCTCCAGAGGTGCCTACCTTCTGCCTTCTCCTAGGAGAGCTGGAGCCCTCTCTAGCAGGACTCTGAGCCTATAAGCCCAGAGAACACTCTGCCCTGTTTTTCCATCCCAACAAACTCCCTTACATCTGAGTAGTTCAGATCAAAAGCTTAGCTCTTGGTCCTTCCTCTCTTCTATCCACCCTCCCTCCCACCATCCCTCCCTTCTACCCTCTCCAGTTCCATACTCACAAAACGGAAGCAACTACGGACACTGGGCTCCACGTTGCTGCCCCCAAAGGCTGCTACTTCCCCCAATTGACGAGGAACCTGAATGGCCTCATGAAGCAGGACACCAAGATGGCGTTGGTCACACTGGCTGCCTGAGTTGGCAACTTGGCTGAAGAGATCTGCTGGCCTCACCATAAGTTGTAGCCAACCCAGATGCAGAAATGGCCAGAGAATGGTATCAGGAGAAAGAACAGAAAAAAATAAGACAAAGAAAGAGCATACAGACTTAGCTAATGACTTGTGAAATTGGAATACCTAGAGGTCCATCCCTGACCTTCTAGAAGCCCAGGAGTTCTAAAAAGAGCATTCTCTGAGTTCAGAGAGAAAAACTGAGAGACATGAAAAGGGGGAGAGAGAGAAATGAAGAGGGGGAGAGAGATATGAAGACAAAGAGTGAGCTGTGTGTAAAAGCAGTGCCAGACACAGATATAACACTGTTGGGGAAACAGATTCTCAAGAAGCAAGATGTGGCGGAGAGGCTCAGGTGTACCTGAACATGAGTCACACTCGGTCTGCTATATCCTCTCCTATTCATATAGCTTATATAGTCTGATACTGCAGTAATCTCTCAATTATCCACATAAATAGAAAGAAATTCTGGCATGGATAATCCAAAAAGAGGACATGATTCAAAGCATTTGATCATCTAAGCATGAGCTCTAAGTAACTGTGGAATAGACTGTAGTACTTATATTTGAATATGGCTAACACCTGCCCTTTTGGGAACTCCCCCATCCTACCCCAATCTTACAAAAAATTCTCCAGAGATTATTGTCTGTCTGCTTCATACTTCACCTAAGGCTTAGAAAACACACAAATGTAGAAGGCAGAGAGCCCAGATTTTAGTTCTGGATCCATTACTGACTAACTTTAGAAACTTGGGTAAGTCATGAATCTCTCTATGCTGCAGTTTCCTTACTTGTAAATTGAGGATAAATAATCATCGTCATTCCCAACTCAAAGGAATGTTGGGAGAAATAAATAATATCACAGCTATGGACATGCTTTGAAATGTAAAGTTTTCCCAGACCGCTGTCATCTCTCTTCTGTGATCTAATGTAGTACATATCCTTTGACATTCTGATTAGTCTAATTAGCACTTTGTAAAAAATGTTTTCTGCATACTTCTATCTCCTACTCTGGACTGTAAACTACTTGAGGCAGGGACCATGTCTAATTGAACCTAGTACTCACCACATTTAGCACAGTGGTAAACACAAAGTAAGCACTTGACAACTAATGATGTTGCTGCAGAAAAGTACAAAATGCTGTACAAAGATGGAGGATGAAGAGGAAAGCAAAGGTACTAGACTCCAGAGAGGTTAAAAACTACAGAATGATATACTGTCCACTTCCCAGTAATGGATTATTGTGCCATGGCTGTGCAATCACATGGGAAGTCTCCAGTAGACTGTGACATGCTTGAGCCCCAGACTGGAAGAGGGCTAAGCCTGATAAGTCATGGGAGAATGAAACCAGAAAGTATGGGTCCTGGGTACCCTAGGATGCCAACTCAGATCCTGGCCAAGTAATTACATCAAATCTGAAGGAACTAAACCCCTTGCAGTGACACAGGAAATAATAGCAGATCTCAGGTCCATCTTAGCCTTTGGCTATTGTGGGTTCTTTGCAAAATCCTGGACCAGGAAGTCTCACAAGGTAGTCCAAGTAGCCCTCTGCTAAGTCATAAGACCTACCTTCTGCTTGTCTTATACCCCACATCTCTCCCACCACCCAGCTCCACTCTAGACTTTGGAGTTGTACTCACACTGCAGTTTTTCCTTCACTTCTGTGCCACACAGGCATGCAATGCCAGTCTTAAAGGACAATGCCCGCATCTTTCCACTGCGACCACTAGGTTTAAAAGAAGAGACTGAGAACATGAATATATGGAAAGGGTTAACATCTTGGCAGCTATTTCCCTCACAGAGTTGATCCCAGCAGGGCTCTGTGCTAACGATGCCCCAAGCTGAGCTGGGTCCAAGTTTACCATGAGAGTGACCCTTTCCCACCAGGTCTACTCCAGATGTCCCAATGAATTTCATACTGGAGGCTGCCAGGGCTGCAAGCCCTTACCTATCAAAAACATTGAGGAGCCAGTTAAGGCTCATGTCCACACAGAGCGGCACATTGACCAGGATGCCTCTTTCCTCTTCCAGCCGTTCATATAAGGCAGTCAGGCAGTGAATGACCTCCACCACGTCCATCACATGCTCACTGGCCTGCAGATCATGCTCATTGAAGATCTCCAGGGCTGTGGTTAAAGTTACCAGGTCCACTGAGAAAGAGAGAGGGAGAATGTATAGCCAAAAGAAGAACCCCAGGGGCTAGACAAGGAGATGAGGCTGCCAGCTTCACCAAATTTGATAATCTCCAGACCAACTGTAAGTATGATACAAGCTTACCCTTTACAGAGCTGCTCATACCAAGGAGGGAGGCAGCAAAGGCCCCCCTAAATTAATCCAAAATATTTCTCTACCTGTATGTTCTTTGACATTAGTTTCAAAAAAGATGGTAGGATGTGAGTAAATGCACCTCCTTCGTTGTGTTAACTTCCAAGAGGTCAAATCTCATTTTAAATTTCTCTGTCTTTACACACATTTTAACTGCAAATAGGCTTGTCCATAAACCTTGTTCTGAGAACCTACACACCAGTTGTGAGGGTTCAGGTGCGCCTGGGTAAATGTGACGTACCTCAGGAGGACTTTTAAACTGTCCCCAATGCTGGAATTAGTGAAGGCAGACACAACGAGAAGATTAAATGAACAGCATCTCTGAGAAAGGCCAGAAGGCACAGTATCTCTGCAACTATGTTGTCCCCTAAACACTGGCATTTGTTTCAACAGTTCTGCTGCTACATGCAATAACCCCAAGATGGCAAAAGAACACAAGCTCCCAGTGGCTCCAAATCATCAGCTAAGATACTTCCTGCCATAAAACAGTTGCTTGATTATCCATGTTGGGTAGAGAAGGGACAAGGAAGAAGATAGCTGTGGGTTAATTTGGAAGCAATTCCAGAGCTTGGGGAGAATGGAAGGGCCCTGGAAAGTGCAGATTTTCACAGCTAGTATATCTCAGCCTTTGGAGGATTCCCATCAAGCCAATCAACAACCCTGGTCAAGGTGGGATGAAAGTGGGAAATATCCAACAGATGAGGAAGAGTAGGAGTGGGTAGAAGGCCTTAAAGGAAGTGCAATGGGAGACTTACAGCGCAGTGCCTTCTGGACTCTGCGTAGCTTCATGGCAGTGCGGTAGGCTGAGAACTTAATGTTGTTGAGGTCGGCTGCAATGAATGGAAAGAAACCCACTCAGATCAGGGAAATGCAAGTTAAAACCACACAAGATACCATTGTATAATCACCAGATTGGCAAAAAATGAAAGTCTGACAATAAGAAGTGTCAGCAAAGATGTGGGTGAATGAGAACTGCTGTTAGAAGTGTAAACTGATACAATCACCTTGGAACACAAATGTGGTATTATCTAGTAAAACTGGACATTTATGTATCCTACAATCCAGCCAGTTATTATCCCAGAGTAGTGATTTTCAAATATTTGTTGACTAAGATGCATAGTAAGAAATTCATTCTACATCACGGTCCAATATACATACACTCGTGTGCATGTATAAATAATTGAATCAAACATTTCAGGAAACAATAACTTACTAGATTTGATAAAGTAAAAACGTAACAAAACTAATATCAAATATGACTTTTGCTAAGGATATGTTGCACTTTCATATTTCCTAGTCTATATCAATTTTTAAAATGCTTGTCATAACACGCTGAAACAATGTTAGGTCTGTAGACTGAAAAACATGCACACATGCACCAGAAGATATATACAAGAGCTCTTTAGCAGCATTGTTCTTATTAACTCCAAACTAGAAACAACCTAAATGTCCATCAACAGTAGACTGAATGAAGAAACTGTGGTATACACAATGAAAGACTACAGCAGTGAAATTAATGAACTATATTCACGTACATCAACATGGATAAAATTAATTTGCAACCTAATAGTTAGTGTCTCTTAGTAGCCAAAGATAGAGCATGTGAGAACCACATTCATTGCATTCTGGACAGTGTCTTTTAAAGCAGATCTGATTCACATCTATAAGTATAATTCCCTAATGTGATGGTTAAATGGTCCAGGGGAAATGTAGTGCCTCCAGGTGAGGGAGGTGCAGATAGGCTGCTGGGGGACAAGGCACTCACTTTCATTCCCACCTGTTTGTTGAATGGGATTCCCTTCTGTTCTTATAGAACAAAGGCAGATCTCCACCCTATACAGGAACCCCACATTCTTACCCAGGGTTTGGTATAACTCAGTCATCTTGGGATGGTCCCAGCATGTGGTCTGAGCCTGGTGGCTACAAATAAAAGCATCAATAGCATTAGGGTCCTCACTACCATACCCCCCACACATATGCATGCACCACTCAGTGATAGGTTGGATGCAAAGAGCTGCAGGATCTGAGGGTGAACCTTGAAGATCCCAAAGCACAAGAGTTCGCCTTCACCCAGGCAGAATCTTGAGCTCTTGAGATGAGTAGGAGGAAAAACTGGACTAAATGGAGGAATTCCAACAGATAAGGAGCAACAGGGAAAGGTAAAAAAAGAAAGGCGAGGGAGCAGGTAGGCAGGTGACTGACCCGCTTCTGATTCAGATGGTCACTCACTTGATGTAGTAGGGAACTTTGTTGGGTGAAATTGCTCTCTCCCAGGGAACCTGGACAGAGGCTGGTAGGGAAGAACAGAAAGAGAGAGAAGCTGGCTACTATTGCTCTTCAGGCCCCTGGTGACTCCCCTGGTATATCCTCCCAAGTAGAGGTCAAGCCAAAAAGGGGATGCCTGACTCTCATTGCCAGCTCTTAACAGCCCCTGAAGATGTGGAAAAAACTAATGAACACACTACTCTCCCTTAGGGTAAGGGAAGGAGAAGAGGTTGTTACTGATATGCTCATGTGCCAGAGACAGGGCAAGGGCATGAACAGGAATACCTGGCCTCAACCACTATTACAATCTTCTCCTTGAACAGGTTGCTATTTCTATCCATTCAGCTGTAGGTAGCTGGAGTGCTGCTGTGGATATGAAGTGGACTCCACTTTCCTCCTGGGGCTCAAAGCCCTTCCCCTAGAAGTTCAAGCTTCTCAGTCTTATGGGATAATGGGGACTGGGACTGTCCATTTCTCCCTGGTGAGGAACTCTGGAAAAGGATGCCTCTCTCTGCTTCATGTCTTTATCTTCCAGATCTTCTAGGAGAAGCTCAGTTACCTGGCCAACTGCCTCATTGTAGTTTCCCTGGGTACAAGAGCCCTCTGCAGGTATAGCTGCATGCCAGTGATTATAATAGCAATGGTTCTAACTGCCATTAACATTTATTGAGTTCTTACTATGTGCCAGATACTCTGCTAAATGCTTTGTGTACATGTCTAATTTTCAGATCTATATATTGCTACCATCTCCACTGCTGCCGCCCTGATCTGGGTCACCACAGTCCCTCACCTGGATCATTATAATATGCTTCCAAATAGGTCTCCCTTCTCCCAATCTTTCCCCCACCAATACTCTGACTCTGTTGAAACATAAGTCGGATCATGTCATCCTTCTGCTCATACCCCTCCAAAGGTTCTGCATTCTATTCAGAACAAAATTCCAAGTTCTTACCCTAACCTATAAGACCCTCTGTGCTCTGGCCTCCTGCCACTACTCTGACCTCCCGCTCTCTTTCTTCCTTGATCATTTCTACACAGGCCTCCTTGCTGGTCCTCAGGCATGTTCCTGCTTTAAGGTCCTGGGAACTGCTGTTCCCTCTCCTTGGTATGCTAATCCCTCAGAAATCCACATGGCTCATTCCCTCACCTACTCTCCATTGCAACGTTCTCAGTGACGCCTTTTTGACCACCCTATTCAGAATTATATTGCTGCCCCTCTTAAGTCCAACTCTCCTTATTTATGCCTTCCCTGCTTTAATTTTTTTTTCCATAGCGCTTGTCTCCAATTTACCTTATATATTTTATACTTATTTGTTTATGGTCTGGCTTCCCTCACTATAATATAAGCTCTACAGGTCTAAAGGCTTTTATTCACTGATGTAGCCTTAGTGTTTAGAATACCTGGTCCACAATAGGCCCTCAATAAATATTGTTGAAAAAATGAAGTCCTTTAATACCAATAACACTGTGAGCTAGGTAATATTTTTTCTTTCTTTTTACATATAGGAAAACTGAGGTTCAGAAAGTTTAAGCTATTTTTTTCCCAAGCTTGCACAGCTATTAAGTCAAGGAGCTGTGACTCAGACCCAGGTCTCTGACTTAAGAGCCTGTCCTTTAAACCACTATACCACACTGCTTTATCTTTATTATGTCTTGCATGCCAAGGTATACTAGGCTCCCACTAGGCCCCCAATAGACAACAGTAGAATCTCTTGGGAGGTGGCTGAATTTCTGCTAAGTGAGGTCCAGTTTGTCTCACGTACAGGAAAGGAAGTGCTGTGACCCAGGCCCAAAGTCCCGGTGGGCATCCTGGAGCTGCTTAAGCCTCTCACCAATTGATACCTATGGAAAGAACAGATAGGAAGTCAACAGATTCATTCCAGATACTTAGTGTGGGATTTCCAGGTACCTCCAGGAATCTTTGTAAACTCCCTCATTGGCTAGTTCTTCTCCGAATCCAGCTCTTCTCACCGTCACCCAACTGCTAGTCCTCCCACAGCATCCCCAAGGATAAAAGAAGAATACCATTAATTCCAGGCCACAGTCACTCTTCAACTGTCCCTATCTATCCCAAGTGCCCACATTTAGACAGGACCCTTTCAGATCTTCATTTCAATTATTACCTGGTTGAGAAGCCTGTTCCTTGGCCCCAAATTCTCTACTATTCATCATGTAGATCCCATTTCAATGCCCCTTTACTTCCTTTTGGCCTGAAAAAGTTTGCCCTAAGCCTAGTTATATTGAGGCTCTTCTGCATGACTCATTCCAGGCTTCTCTACCTGCAGCTGTTTCCACCGGATGTTGATCTGCTCCAGGGCCCGGGAATTCTCCATTGACAAGTGCACATCAGAAATGGCAAGTTGATGGGCCAGATCATTCACCAACTTCATTCCATCTTTCACGGGGGAGATTTCTTCTTTGAATAGCTGTAGAAACAGGGCCCAAGTCCCATAGGAGACAAGGAGTGGGAAAGAGGAACCATTAGTCATTCACTGCAACTCCTCTCTCTTCACTTAGAAACTTTGTCTCAATAGCACAACCTAGGTGCTTGCCTATTAGGGCAACAGGACTAAGATGTGGGTGGCTACTATCTTTATCCTCTTCCTTTCCTACTCTCAGAAAACACTAGAGAAAGAGAAGACAGTAGAATGACAGAGGCAACTCTAGCTAAACCAGCCCATGAGTTCAGCACATAAACTGATAAGCACAGTTGTAGTACAGGTCAACAATGGAGTCTCATCAGCAGGAACATTGTCAAGGTCTGGGAAGAGTTTCAGGTCTCAGGGTGGACTGTAGCCAGGTGAGGGTACCTGCATACCTTAAGAGTCTGGATGTGGTCAGGGAGCGAATCAATGAAGAGATCCCCAATGGGCTCCCAAGTGGTTCTGACTCCCTCAGCCTGGGTCAGAGTAGTGCTTAATTCCTCCATTGCCCCTTGGATCTCCAACAGCTGCTCCAGAGTGCGTTCAATATGGCGGTGCTGATCCACACAGCGGGCTGTCAGCTTTTCCCATAGTTCACTGGCCACTGTTGCCTGCTTCCACACAAAGCGGCTAAGGTTCTGGATCCGTTGTCTGGGAGAGGTATCTGCAAGGGCAGGCAGGAAGCCAGGGTAGGCCAACCATGCAGGAGGATTCCAGGAAAAGACAGGGACAAAGACAGCTCTTTGTAAGATGTGCATGTGTGTGTGCATGTGTGTGTATTTGTGTATATATTTATACACATGCAAATTCATATTTTTCCATGGTTGAACTCCTTTTGCACATTCAGGCGTTTTTTTCAAAAATTCAGCTTTTTATTTTGAGATCATTATAGATTCATATACAATTGTAAGAAATAATACAAAAATCTCATGTACTCTTTACCCCATTGCCCAAATGGTAGCATCTTGCAAAAGTATAGTACAATATCATAACCAGGATATTGACATTGATGTTATCCACTATTTTTGTTCAGAGTTCCCCAGTGTTACCCATACTTGTGTGTATGTGTATTTAGATCTATGAGATTTTATCACATGTGTAGGTTCATGGATTCACTATCATAGCCAAGAGATCATATTGTTGTTTTCCATCTATTATATCATGGATTTCCTCATGTTCTTAAAAAATGGGCAAGGTAAATAGGGAGTAAAATATTTTAAGAGGCACAGTGAGGCAAATCATTCAGAGTCCTACTCACATGACCCTGGAATGTGATTTTGCATTAGTGTCTGCAGCTCACTTCCATCCAGAGAAGGGGTGCAAAGAAGGCGTGAAGACCCAGCCAAGAAGAGGTTAGTATAACTTGACCAGTTTTTCCACCTAGACTCCTAAACTATAGGTTACCTCTTCCTCCCTAAGACATCCCCTCTTCAGAGGTAGATTCAGAGTCCTAAAACTCCAGGGTATTTGGAACTGTCCTGCTCTCTCTTGAACAGGCCCATCAGACAGTGAATTGTGTACTAGTCTCCTTTTGAGGGACTCAAGGTAAATGAGAGGTTCAACAGCATTGACAAAGGGCTCGATTAACATAAGGCTATTCATAGCTAATCTAGGAGAGTTGAAGACTCTTCTGGAAAAGAGGGCTTACTGGGCCACCACTCAGACCTAATCACCATGGATCCCAGCTGCCTTTTGTGAATCTAGACCTAGAGTAGCTCACTCTATTGGGGGAAGGGGCCAGAAGTCATCAGGGTCAGTATCAGTATTTCCTTCTCAAACATCACCACCTAACTTTTTAGATTTTAAAAAGTTTTTTTTTTTTTTAGTTTCTGGTTCATTAGAGCATTGCCACATATCTCTATGTTGGAATAAAACAGTATGTTTTTAAAGGACATGTTAATAGTTTGATTCACTGAGCCAGTTCAATGCATTTCAATCTTTTTTTTATTCTTTTTCATGCCTCATTAGAAGGCCACACATGATGCTCCAGAGCCACATACAGCTTTGGGCCACACACTAGTCTCCTCTGCTCCACCCTCTAATCTCTTTACTTTTTCTTACAGTATGAATCTTGCTCCTCCCCAGCTTTGAACACCTAGGAGAAAACTATCCTCCTAGATAACAGCTGAGAAAATGAGTTTGGGGAGGGCAGAAAGATGTTTAACAGTTCAGAGTTTAAGAAGGGGAAAGAGAGAAAGACTACTCACCTTTGCTCTCCAAATGAGGCTCCTCTAATTCCTCAAATGGGTGCTGGGACAGAAAGGCCTGAGCTGACTCCAGCACAGAGTAGATATAGGGGCCTCGAGACTTGACATCTTCCATAAAGGCCTGTGAAGTTTAGCAACATGGTCAACAAGGAAGAAAATATTTCAATCACTTTTAATTCCATCCTGCAATGGGCAACCTTTCTTCTCCTAAGTGTAACTTGATCCTTTGGCATTATCATGTATCTTTGGGTTATCCAGACAAAAAGAGGTACAGTCTTCCCTATGGGCAGAATAACTCTGACACTGGGATGTCTATGTAGTATAAACTGGATCTGTCTATGCCACAGGGTAGAGAGAAATGTAGGATTTGGGGCTGGAAATCTTGCTTCTCTGCAAGACTCAGAAAGTCCCCTATAAGGGCTTAGAGAAATCAAAATGAGAATGGGCAGGATTTATATTAAGATTTTAATTAAATTTTTTGTTGAAATGCTCATAGAAAAAAGTACAAAAATAAAAAGTGTACAGCTCAATGAATTTCCATAAAGTGATTCCATCTCTACAACCAGTATTGAGATCAGGAAACAGAACTACACCAGCATCCCACAAGTCTCCCTCATGGCCCCTTCTGGTCACTGTCTCATCCCCTCTACTCCCCCAGTAATCACTATCTTGACTTATAATACCACTGATTAGCTTTTTCATTTTTGAACATTATATAAATGGAATCGTGCCATATGTATTCTTTTTGTATCTTTTTATTTTGCATTCAACATACTGTCTTTAAGATTCATCCGTGCTGTGGCATGTAATCATAGTTTATTTTCTTGCTATATTATATTCCATTCTGTATGAGTTTTAATTGTGATATGATTGTCATATAACCTTGTGTAATTTTAAGGTATATGACATATTCATTTGATATGTTTATATTGCAATATGATTGTCATTGTAGCATTAACTAACATCTATGTCATGTCACATAATTATTCCAGTGCATTCTGTATTTATTTTAAAGAAACATCTATTGTTATTTTCCAATTATAGAGGTGATATATATCATAGAAATCTTAGTAATTTCAGAAAAGTATGAAGACAATTAAACAATTTCATCACCTAGAGTTAACTACTGTGAGTATTTTGATACAGTACCTTTTTATATTTTTATATGCATGTATAAACATCTATATAGATTTTTAAATCTACCTGTATATGGTTTTATATCCTGTATTTTTTTCTTAATATTACATTACGTTCATTTTCCCATGTTCCTATTAAAAATCAGGGCAGGATGTTAAGGGACACCGATATTTGATGGGAGGAATAGAGAGGAAAGTTTAACTTTTTCTGTGAAGTACTATTCATAGACTTAAAGAGACTGCACAAAGCTTCTTGTTACTTCTTGTTACTTCTATCTAAACAGAAGCTGGGTGTCCATCTGTCATGGTATTGCAAAAGAGATCCCTTCCAACTTAGAGGCTATACATCATGGCCTCTATGATTCTAACCTACCACATGTGTCTCCTTCTCCTGTTGCACCAGGGCCACATCCCCTTGTAGTGGCAGCTGAGCTGACAATTCCTCATCCTTTTGGCTGAGCCAGTCAATAATCTCTTGGAGAGGGAGCTGAAGCTTTCCACTGTGGTCTGAGAAGGCCTCTAGGCGAGCACTGCACACAATGGGCAAGACCATTGATTTTCAATCTTCTTTTTAAGTGGTAAAACATTTTTTCCAAACAAATACTTATATGGAACATTAACATATAAAACATATTAAAGAGGAGCTGTGCTAGTTGAAGTGGGAGGAGGTCCAGAGACCTCCCTCCTACCCACCCACAGAGACACCTTCACATGATGCTCAGCGTTAAAATCAACGGGTAGGACCATGCGTGGGGAGGTATCCCAAACTTAACCACTTAACATATCTCTTTGTGGACATTGGTTAACACAGTTGGGTGCCCAGCATCAAGCAGGGAAGGGCAGGAAACTGAGCAAGGCATTAGAGGTGATGGCTGTCTGTTTGCCTTCTTGCCCAGGAGGAACTCCAGTCATGCCAAACTGCTGTTCCTCAGAGGCTTCTCAGAGACTGCTCTCTGAGCAGGAGAGGACACAGTAAGTGGAAAGGGCAAGTCTAGGGTTTGAGTGTGGCACACATGGGAGGAAGCACACAAAAATAAGAAGCCCAAGGGTCCCAAAGGATGATAGCAACAAAGGTAGAAGTTTAACATATGAAAGGTGAAAAATGTGTACTGTATAATCATCCCTGATAAATGAATTATGAGCTGTGGTTCAAGTGGTAAGAAGACTGAGGCAAGCCTAGGCTATGTGCAGTCATTGAGCTCATTCCCCTTAGATGACAATAATAATTATTCATTGCCTCCCTACCACCTGGGCCAAGCCTTTTAGCTACATTTTTACTTCCACTAATTTTTAGAGCAACCTTATGAGGTAGGCACTACTATTGCTCAGAGAAGTTAAGTAATTTGCCCAAGGATACACAGTTAAGTCATTGATAGAGCTATGATTTGAACTTGGGTTTGTCCGATGCCAGAGTCTGCATTCTTTCAACTTCTTTACACTGCTTCATCCCCACTAGAGCCTACCGGAAGCCAGGGGGTTAGGCTTAGATGATAGGGAGTGGAGAGGAAAAGTATATGTGTGTAAGGGGGGAGGTTATACAGAGGGGCACAGAAAAGAGGAACAACTGATATAGAAATTGTCTTCCAGCTCTTACTGACTTGTCCTTAGTATGGGGGAGGGCTAGGTGGGCTATATAACCAATGGATAGGAATAGAAGGATGAATGCATGGGAGAGAGAGCAGATGAGATCTACTAAGATGGAGGACAGTTATGAGAACAAGAGGAAGAGAGTAATCATATCCTTCTTTATATACCAGTGCTTTTCATATCAGAAAACATTTTCATATCTTATTTGAATATTCACAACAACACTGTGAGGTATTTAGGACAGGTATTATTATTCCACTCCTTTTAAAAAAAACATCCAAACAAATGGAAGCTAAAATTCAGATAACCCAAACCACTTATCCAAGGTGATACAGCTACTTAAAACTGAAGCTCAAGTTCAAGTTTCCTGACTTCTGATCCAAGGTTATTTCCCTAGCACCAGTGAAGGAAAGGGAGGAAAAGGGGATGGTGAGGCTGATGAGAGGGTGACACATAGGCTGAGAGGAGATCGGCAAGCTACAGCAGCAAAAGGAGCCTAACACCTTCAGAGCATGGTCCCTAGGTCCTGTTTATAGAGGCCTGGCCTTACCGGAGATTGTGAGACTTCTTCTTGATTTCATTCCAACACAGATTCATGGCTGGTGATTCCAAGGGTCCAGTGGCACTAACAGACCCGTTGAACAGCTTTGGGCTTAGGCAGGAAACCCCAGCACCATCCTGAGAAGGTGCAGGGGAGGTGGCAGCAGCTCTAACCTGGACAGAAACACAGACATCCTGTGATCCCTGGTACATACCACACCCTGGTCTGCACCAAGCCAAGAGTGGGACAGGTGTGAAGAAGGGGAGAGAAGGGCTTGTCCCATGTGTATTCGGGAGTGAGATAAAGGAAGACTCAGTGGCCCTGTTCATTATAAGGTCCTCTCTTGGCATAGGTTAGTCACATATATCTGCTGACTACTATCATTATTACTCTTATTATTGTAAGTTCTGCCAGGACTGCTGCCTGAATAGAACCCTGAAAGTCCTTGCATTAGGTAAGAGCTATTCGAATTGCCCAAACACTGGCAACCACAGCATTCAAGGTGAGCTGTAGGCTCCTATTTTAGGGTCCCATGGTCTACCTAACCTTCTGGAAAAGAAAGCTAAGGGGCTGCTCCATAAAAATTTGAGAGAGAGAGAGAGAGAGAGAGAGAGAGAGAGAGAGAGAGAGAGAGAGAGAGAGAGTGTGTGTGCAGACCAGCCAGAAAGAGCTATTTGTAGTAGATGTCCTACTCCCCCAATAAATCTAGACCTTGATGTCCCTTCTCCCTCTTCCCCACCTGCATTTCTCACCACAGTCAGGAAGCCTGGACATTATCCTAAAGAGTATTGTTTATCTTCCAGGGGTTGAGAAAGGGCTAAAGCAGCATTTTGGATCCTGATCTCTAAAGGACTCTGACCAGAGTTGGCAGTTAAGAGGACCAGCCATGAAGCCTGCCAAAGTCTTGCTTTGGGCCCTCAATCTCAGAGCCCATCACTTGCTCACCTTGTAGGGTAATGTGGGGTTTAGGAAGTTAGCTACCTCCAGCACAGTGCCAGGACTGTGTAGCTGAGATGGGGGACAGTCAAGGGTAGAGGGAGGGAGAGTGTGGAGGAGGATATCTCAACTGAGTTGTTCCATGCCAATCTGGGGAAACTCACCAGCCTGCCTACCTGTCCCCATGCTTGCCTTCTGCGGAAAGAACATGGTCCTATTGGTGGCTGAGACTCTCTAGTCTCCCTTTCCCCCAAGACTTCTTTCCCACACAAGACTTCTGCCCCACAGGCAATTTAGGAAACTGATCATCCCATTAAAACCACAGCTCGCAGCCACATACTGAAAGGGAAGAAAGGGAGCAGACAGGCTCTGGGGCAAAGCTCTGAATTCAGTCACCCTGTGTTCCCATGAGCTAATCTTACCTGTGCTGCCTGGGTACTCCATTGCAGGATTGAGTAGCTCCATAATTATCCCTCAGCACAAATCTGAACCCAGAGCCTGGTGAGCCATAGGCAGAGTCCTGACAGGCTCTGGGCAGGCTCCCTCAGAGGGCAGGAAGAGCTGGTCCAGGCCAGGAGGCAGGAGCTGTCACCCTGTTTGTTTACTGACTCCCCAGGAATCTGGAGGGGGTGGCTATGTCAGGGCTCAGCCCCTGAATCAGAGCTTTGTCTGTGGAGAATTCCGGCTTGCTCCCAACTGGGCCCGCCACACCGGGGCCTGGAGGGCCCTCCTAGGCTGGCAAGGTTGGCAGGAGTGGGACTAGGCATTCCATGGTGCTGAGGAGGGCATGCAGAGGGCAGCTTCTGTTGATTTATTTTCCCTTGCTATGGAAGACACAAAGGACTCACTCTGCCTCCAGGCCCACCCTTCCCTGTGTGGAGGAAAGGATCAGACCACTCTGATGACAAACCTCTAGTAAGCCATTTCCCCAAGAACTGGCAGAATGATGGCTTTGGAAACAAGCCTTGTCTTTGACTAAGTGAGTGTCCTCAGAGGCAGTGAAGGATGTGTGTGGCACACCTGAAGACTGAGTCATGGGATAGCAGGATCAGGTTGTTGGGCAGCATATTTATCTGAGCCTATGGTGAAAATGTGGGGGTGCTCTGTCCTGCCTTTAGGAGGCAGACACAGTGGAGGGAGTGTCATATCCCCCCAGACTTCCCACCGCACACTAAGGCCAGGGGAAAACAGATGGTCTATGGACATCTCCTTGGACATCTCCAGGGGAGGGAGAGGGCAAAATGGAAACAGCAGCTCCATATGGGGATCCAGTGTCAGGGAAGCTCCTGTGCCTTGCCTGTGCTGCCCTGGGCCACTGGTCTGAGGGGCAGGGCCCCTTCTTGAAGCAACCACTCTCTTCCAGCTGACTTGCCTGGAGAAAGGTTAACATTCTCAAACTGGGCTCCCACCCCTCAGCACTGAGGGAAACACTTCGCTTTTACCAAAAAGGATTCTGTTTCCACCCTCATTTATCTCCCACAGAGTCTTCTGGACTTTCCACAATTCTACATTGTTTTCATGTTGAAGCCAACCTACAGGAATAGTTGGAGCAGCTGCCTGACCCTTTCTGGGGGTCTGGGGTGGAGCCATCAGGGGTAGATGGGGGATGGCAGGGGATGGCAGGCCAAGAACAGGGAGTGGCTCTAGCTCTGGGTCACAGTTTTGCTTATGCTGAGATAACTGGGTTCAAGCCAATCTCATGGAGTTCTTAGACTAGGAATGCCCCAGATTTAGAAACCGCCCCTTGTGACCAACTTGCCACACCAACTTGTCCTGGTTCAGAAGGAAGCACCCATGTTGAGCTGGTTCTACCCATGTTAGCTTTTCATTCTCTCCAGTCTTCTTCTTAGTTTCCAAAACCGCACTTGACTCCCTTACTATGTCCATTCACCATGTTTTCCCCTCCTAGTTCCCCCTTCTACTCATAAGTCCCCCTAGCAGAGTCAGGCACATAATAAGCAAATAATGAACAGTAATTGTTTTCTTTCCCTATCAAAGACCTACATCTAGTCAAGATGTTTGCTTCTCACCCCCACTCCACACAGAGCTCTCTCCTCATCTCTTCAAACTTTAAGATAAGGTCAGGGCTGTAAGGAAATAAGAGAAGTAGCTGGACAGTGGCAAAGAAGAAAGATTGGTTCCACTATTCTCAATCACGAAATGAAGCCCTCAGGTCCCTGTGCTTAGCCTGTTAAGTCTGGAGGGGGCAATGAGCAAGGTGAGCCTTTTGGAAGGGCCTAGGCTTCTCAGTTCCATGATCTTATGAAAGTCCCACTCTGGGGAAGGGGTAGGTACACTGGGGGTCTCTAAGTTAACACTGGCTTTGAGAATATGTTAGGGCCAGCACTTTCTCTCTGGGTAGATGTGGGAAAACAGCTCAGGAGGACCTGGGTCTTATTCCTCTTTAGACCTTGACTCTCTCTCTTCATTTTCCTCATATATTCAGCTGCTGACTGTACTCCCAGCAGGGATTCAGCACCACAACCCTTCTGTGAGATACTAAGAAACATAGTACTTTCTTACACCTCCATGGTTTCTGGATCCCAAACATTGTAGGGCAAGGCAAAATATGCTTATGCTTCTTCTCTGTCCACTCAACTTTCCTGTGGACCTCTCTATTGTTAGGAAAGGAGGCTGCCCTCTTGGGATTACTACCTCTTACACATTCTCTGCCCCCCCCCCAACAAAATATACAGGCAGGCACACACAGCATCACCTCTCCACTCCTAGAACAGAGAGAGAGGAGAGGCAGGTATGAAGCTCAGGAGATTATTAGTGGGGCTGAGTCAGGAGCTTCAAGTAAGACTAGGGACTTGAGAGGAAAAAATGGAAGGAGAGAGAATATTCTACAGATGCAGAATATGAGATACACCAAAGAGAAGCCAAGGCAAAGGAAGGTCTTACTTTGCCTAGGCCATGCTCTGAAGGATCACACTCTTCTGGGACCCCAACTTGGGAAGTTAACATGGAAGCAGTCCTGCTCTCAGCTCAGGTGGACCCTTTGGCTTGCCTAGCCCAACATACTTCCTTGTCCCATGCCCTCCGTAAAAGGCCTCATGAGTGACAGTGGTTGGGCCAGAAGGAAACTCCATGATATCTAAGGGGTTTTATGTATATTGAGTATCCCTGAGCCCTAGAAAGCATAGATACCCACAAGAATATACACAGATCCCATGTTCACCTTTTCTCCATATATATTTCTTTTGTTGTTGGCCTCTTACCTGAAGCTGGGGACAGGCACTTTGGAGGCTGCTGCTGTGATGGAACTGGTCAGCTGCCTGCCAATCATGACATCTTGGGAAGGTGTAAGGGCATCCCTGCATGACCATAGATTATGTCAGAACCAAGGCTCATGGGGGGTGAGTATGCGTAGTGCACCAACTGTTGCACGTAAGCACCTGGAAGAGTAACAAGGAGAAATTTAGCGTCGAGACTTATAAAAAGCCTATGAATTCAGCACTTACCCAGAGGTGCCTTGATCAGTTATGTAAATAAGTATTCAAAGCTTACTCATTTACCCCATAGTTTTTCCCAGGCCATCATGTAACATAAAAGACTTTATTTAATTAGTAATCAATAAAGCATTTATTGTTTATCTATTGTACTTTGTGCTAGAAACACAAAGATAATTTGCTGTTTGAAATCTCATAGCCTATGGATGGGGGTGCGGAGATACAGGGGCAGTCATGTAAGCTGATAATTGAAAAAAAAAAAAAAAACATTTACGTGGCAAATGCTATAATCAAGGTTTGACCAGAGGGCAAGGGGAGCACAGAGTGGAGAACAACTAATTCTATCTGATAATGTAAAAAGATTTCAGAGAGACTGCATTTGAGATGACTCTTGAAGAATGAGTAGATATTTGTCTTTGCAGAGAAGGGGAGAAAAGAAGAACAGTCCCTATTCAAGGGTGAATGTCACAAAAGACTTAGAATGTTCAGAGAACAGTATATTCATTATGGTTAGAGTTTAAGAGGCACGGAGATGAAAAAGACAAACTGCTTGCTCCTGAGCAGTTCACATACGGAGAGAACAGATATGGGAAAAATCAGACATAAAGTGTCACTTGCATTAATGACAGAAATATTGATGTGATGGAGTGAAGGGATAGATGAAGTGAGTTTTACCTGGTTATGTCAAGAAAAGTCTCGCTAGAAAAAATGTACTTGAGGTGAGTCATGAATGAGAAATTGGATTGTTATTAGACAGATACAACAAACAGAAAAAGAAAACATTAAAAACAGCACGGAAGTAAAATGTGTAATGTGACTGGATTATAAGGTAAGGTGCCTTGTAGGGAGTAGCAGACGAGGTTGGAAAATGAGACTGTGGCCAGATTGAGTCATGCCTTGAATGACAAGCAGAGGATCCTAGGCTTTCTCTTATAGACAACAGGGAGGCACTGAAGACTTTAAGCTGGAGAGTGACATGACCAGATTTGCATATTAGAAAAGGCCCTCTGGTTGCCTTGTGAAGTGATTCTCCCAGGGGAAGAACCCATTGAGAAGCTGTTATAATAGGGAGGCAGTTGTGGTAAGGATGGAGCAGAGAGCATGGCTTTGAGATACACTGAAGAGGTAAAATACATTGGGCTTGCTGACCAGTTAGATGTGAAATGAAGGGTGAGGGAGGTAAAGGAGTCAACTGTTTCTAATTTGGAAGTTGGGTAGAGAATGTTACCAATAGCAAGAGAGAAAGGCAGGAGAAGGAGCAAATTTGGTAAGGCAGGGGGTGTAATAAGCTATGCTTGAGACATAGATTTATTTTATTTTATTTTATTTTATTTATTTTATTATTTTATTTTTGAGTCATGAAAATATAGTTTGAACATAGCAATTTTATTTTTATTACTTTATTTTTAATTAATTTATTTAATTCTTTAATGTCACCATATATTTGACCCCTTTTATCTCATCTACCTCACTCCTCCACCCTCCCTCCCTCCTACCCTCTGTTAACCACTAGTCTATTGTCCATGTCCATGAGTCTCTGTTTGTTTGTCCTGTTAGTTTGTTGCTTTTAGGTTTATATCCCACATATAAGTGATATCATGTGATTTTCAACTTTTTCTGTATAACTTATTTCGCTTAGCATGATTATCTCGAGGTCCATCCATGTTGTCGCAAATGGCAGTATTTCATCTCTTCTTATGGCTGAGTAATATTCCATTGTATATATGTACCACCGCTTCTTTAGCCAATCGTCTATCGTAGGACACTTTAGTTGCTTCCATTCCTGGCCACGGTGAATAATGTTGCTATGAATATCAGTGTGCAGATAGCTTTTCAGATATGAGCTTTCAAGTTTTGGGGGTAAATACCCAGTAGAGGGATTGCTGGATCATATGGTAGATCAAGTCTTCATTTCTTGAGGAACCTCCATACTGTTTTCCATAGTGGCTGTACTAATTTGCAGTCCCACCAGAAGTGGATGAGGGTTCCTTTTATTCCATATCCTCTCCAACACTTGTTATTACTTGTCCTGTTGATAACGGATATTCTAACAGGTGTGAGACGATATCTCATCATGGTTTTGATTTGCATTTCCCTAATAGCTAGCGATAATGAGCATCTTTTCATATGTTTGTTGGCCGTTTGTATGTCTTCTTGGGAGAAGTGTCTATTCAGGTCCTCTTCCCACTTTTTGATTGGATCATTTGGGTTTTTTTTGTTATTGAGTTGTGTGAGTTTTTTGTATATTTTGGATATTAGGCCATTATTGGAGGCATTGCTTGCAAGTATATTTTCCCTTTCAGATGGTTGTCTCTTTACCTTGTTGACAGTTTCTTTTGTTGTGCAGAAGCCTTTTAGTTTGATGTAGTCCCCTTCATTTATTTTTGCTTTTACTCCCCTTGCCTTTGAGGTCAAATTCATAAAATCCTCTTTAAGTCCAAAGTCTATGAGTTTAGTTCCTATGTTTTTTTCTATGCACTTTATTGTTTCAGGAGATATAGATTTAGGTATGATGAGAATGGAAAGCAAAGACAACACTTGTAAATAATAAAAGTGACATCTTTCAGTGCTAGGCAAAAACATGCAAACCCTGATCCAAAGGGTAGAAAATGAGCATCTTTAACTCCTGATTCTGATGATTAAATAGCTACCACTATTTCAGTGGTTCCCAACACTTTAGGTATAAAGGCCCCTTCTTGAGATTAAAATAAAAATCTCACTTCACCCACTCATACCTACAATAGATGTCCTTTTAGTACTTACAGACTGAGAAAAGCACTTATCCATTTAAAGATCTGTAGACTCTTTGCATTAAATACCTTTACCTCCTCTTCAGGGGTCCATGATCCAAAGACTGGAAACTACTACAGATCATGGAGGTAGAAGAGTTCATGGACACTTTATTGTAGTCAAAGCCCCTATAGATTACACAGCTACATAGCTCCTCATCTGCAAACAGATTCCCAAAGAGTGCTTGAAAAGGTGGCTACCCTCTGATCCAACACCCACACAAAAGAATTGGTACCTCTGATAAAAACGAAGTATTGGTATGGATGTATTATAAGCATGAAGGCTACAAAAGGCTTGCTTTCAGACATTTTTTTATATTAACATTTTGATTTTTGCTGATTATTCAAGTAGTGTATGTCCTTTATAGAAAAACTGGAAAATACAAAAAATCATAAGGATGAAAATAAAACTAGCCTATAATACTACCACCTAGAGATAATCATTACTAACAGATGTGAAGCCTTACATAGTTCTTCTATGAAAAAAAATACACTTTTAAAATAAAATTGTCATCATATATGCATCATTTTGTATTATGCTTTTTTATTTGCCATTTATATCACAGTTATTTTAGAATGTCACTAACTATTACTCTAAAGCATAATTTTTAATGGTTACAAAGGTGATAGAGAGCTATGGTTGAGGCCATGGGCTTTGACATCAGACAGACCTGGACTCAAATGCATACTATTCACCTATTAGCAGTGTGGCCTGGGACAAGTTAACCTCTCTGAATTTCGGTGTCCTCATCTGCAAAAGGAGATGACAACAGTACTACTCTCATAGAATTGTTCTAATGATTAAAATTAATAATATATTTAAATAACTTAGCATAGTGTCTGGAAATAGTATACTGCTCAATAAATGTTAGCTATAATCATTGTTGTATACTATGCTATTTAATGAATATATCATAATTTAACAATCAGACATAAGTCACACTGCAATAAATAGCCTTGTGCACATTCATAATCATTTCCTTAGGATAATTTCCTAGAAGGGAAAATTCCTGGATCAAAGCGTATGAACCAATTTCAAGCTTTTGATTGGACACTTCTAAATTGCCCTAGGAAAGATGTTAGATCACTTTATACTACCACTAGCAATGTATGAGAGTGCCAGTTTCCCAGCACATTTGCCAACAGTGATATAATCTTATTTTAAAAATATCTTTGCCAAATTTTTAAATGAAGATGGCATCTTGAGGATTACTTTGTAGTTCATTAATTACTAGAGATGCTTAATTTTTCCCCTACGTTTTTAATGGCTAAGTATATTTCTTCTTTCATTAACTATCTATTTTTATCTTTTGAGATTCACTTCTCTACAGATTAACTTTCTTCACCTGATGTTAAGTTGATGGTTCACAAACAAAAATAAAACAAACCCAGGGTTCAGAGAACCTGGATCTTCAAATCTCAATATAGGCAGAAAAGGAATAAACTCCTTCTGGTCCTAGCATGACTATCTTCTGCTATTTTCAGACTGCCACTGACTGTGACCTCAAGTCATTTCACCTCTGTAGACCTTGATTTTGCTGATCTGTAAAATGTTAATCTTTAAGAGCTGCCACACATCAAAACCTTAGCACTCCCTGCATTTGTAGAGCATGCTTTCGTATCCTGTTGTATTGTCTTTCCTGATCCTCAGTGCAGCCTGGTAAGGTTGTCCCAGTCAGAATTACGATCCCATCTGACAAATGAAGATGCTGAGACACAAGTGAACCTGGGCTTCCTGACTCTTGACTAGTGGTCTTTGCTCTACACAAAGATTCTTCTTTCTGCTTCTCTACCTCCATCCTTTCCCAAATTACTATCTATATATACTGAATCTCTTCCTATTCCTCCTTCTAATTTGCAGGGGCTGTGAGGAATTGGAGATGGATCCAATTTGGTCCCCAACTACTCAAGTATAGGAAATAAGACATATAAACAAAAAAAGTATAACTTAAGGGAGATAATTATTTGCATGTCAAGTGGGATATCGAAATCATACTACGAGAGTCTTCACCTTAAACTAGAGGGATTTAGGAAGAGATGCTTTTTAGCTAAGATGAGAAAGAATATTTGGACATGTGGAGTAATGTGGAGGATGCTTTTGGGGTGGAGCTAACTCTTCTGTGCTCTCCTCTAGGGTTCCTGATGAATATCGAGCTGTGGCTGTTTGTCAGTAGGAATACACTTTTCCTGGTTCTCAATGCCATACACACTCCCTTCCAGGAAGACTGGTAGTGGGGGTGGGGATGGTGGAGAGACATTGTGCCTCTTGGGCAAAGATAAAAGCTTTAAAAACCCATGAGAAATACCAAGATTCCAGCATGAAAGCAAGATTATTGGCTCATGGAGGACAAAGTCCATGTCCCACATATTTTTAACACAGTGCGAGTCACAGTTGATTTATTGAATTGGACTCCAATTAGGTAAGTGTATAGGATTTCAACTTTGTAGGTACAAACCCCAGGAGACATGAAGAGAAAGGCTTTGGATGTGTGTGTGTGTGTGTGTGTGTGTGTGTGTGTGTGTGTGTGTGTGTGATTCTCTTGCATTTCTGTGAAATGACGTATGCAGAATGTTAGCATTTGAAGCAAGGCTTGAAATGAGAGGTGTGTGTTGGGGGGAAACCCTGTAAACAACCTAAATGTCCATTACTAGAGGACTAGTTAAGTAAATAATTGTATATCCATATAATGGAATTTTATACAGCTATTAAAAATAGAATTAAGAACTCTTTATATGCCAATATGAAATGACTTCTTAACAATTCAAGCTCTTCGCTGTTATACTATTCTGCCACTGTAAATTCTAGAACCTAGGGTCTGAGGCATTGTAGTCACTGATCCCTAGCAAGTAGAGAAGATTTTGGCTATGGGCTACCAGTGGGGAGCCCAAGTGCTGACTTGGTCATGCCCTACCCAGGCAAAGACAGGAACAATTGAGAAAAAAACAGAATGCAGTGAGTCTGGAGCCTAGAGTATCACCCAGCTGACAAATTCTATGGAGCATTTAAATGACCTTCCTAGGACATCTGAGAAGTTAAATTCTATTCAACTCTCCTAGTGTGACCAGAGAGCTTCCTCAGTATCTTAAATCTCAGTAAATATTTTTTGAATGAATGAATAAGCTCTTTCCATCTATAAACTGGACAAGTCTAGGAACCTATCCTACAGAAACACCTGCAGAAGTGGACAAGGATGCATGTTGCAGCATTGTTTGCAATTAGCAAAACTCTATAATCAACTCAAGTGTCCATTCACAGAGGGCTAGTTAAGTAAACTATGTCAGAGATGCAGCACAACATGACAGTTAAGGGTACAGGCTCAGAGCCAGGATGCTTAGGTTTGCATCCTGGCTTCGCCACTTCAGCACAAGTTTGGACAAGCTCCCTGATTCTACTGTGCTTCATTCTCCGCATCTGTAAAACAAAAAGACCTACCTCATAGCCTTATTGCACAAAGTTAATTCATAGTTTTTGACATGGAGTAAGTATTCAAATCCTATCTATTATTGTAGGCACTCATGCAATGCAATATTGTGTAGCTGTAAAAAAGAAAGAGGTAGATCTGTATGCACCGATTTGAATAGATGTCTTTTAGGTCCAGGAGGGCTCTATCCCTACCCCCATAGTGTGGGAACTAGACTCCTCCCTTACCTTTGTGTGGGAACCAGACCTTGTATCCAGGTTGGCAACACTACATGCTCACCTCATATTTCACTGGACTTTTCTCCCTTCCCTG
The DNA here is from genome assembly GCA_028627145.1 of Eidolon dupreanum. Classification (NCBI taxonomy): domain Eukaryota; kingdom Metazoa; phylum Chordata; class Mammalia; order Chiroptera; family Pteropodidae; genus Eidolon; species Eidolon dupreanum. The sequence goes on along the minus strand of CM053505.1, from coordinate 57,945,331 downwards.
CCAATTTACCCACCTAAAATATTCCCACCAAAAAAAGCCCCCCTCAAGCCCCATATAAGTTTCAGGTCCCCTTGCACTCAGGGCTGATGCCATCTTTGGCTCAGCCCAGCTGTCACTCTGCTCCAATAAACCTTGCTTAACCCCTTCAGCCTTGTGAGTTCCTCCTTCAGTGAACCTAACAATGTCAAAGATATATATTTTAGGTAAAAGAAAACAAGTATAAGAATAACATGTACAGTAGAACTCCAATTTTATAAAAACCTTCTGAAAACAATCTATGTATGTGTGTATACACAGAGAAAAAGCCTGCAAGGATACATAAAACTGATTAGCGACATTACTTCTGGAAAATTGTATGAAAGGGATTTTCCTTTGACTTTTCAACTTTATACACTTTGTGTGTGTGTGTGTGTGTGTGTGTGTGTGTGTGTGTGTATCGAGCATTTATTATTCTTGGAAGAAATAAATAGGGAAGACTTCTAAATCATGAGTAGCCCAGGAAAGAATAGGGCAGTGGAAAGAAGGATCCCTTCTTGTAGACTGTAGATTTGTCTTTCCAATCCAAGGTAATGCTGCATTATGGCCCTCTAACAGCTTTTCTACCTGACAGCACGGGACTAAGAGATGAGACACACATATCATTGGTACTGAAGCTTGTTGTATATTTATAAAATAATTCCTGCAGTATAGTTAAAGACCAAAGTTCTGCTTCAGATGCTCTCACTTAATGAATTAATCATGGAAACTCAGATTGTCAGGCTGGAAGGGATGTTAGAGATTATCTAGGCCAACCCCTTCCTTTACGAACAGAAACAAAAAAGTATGTTCCTGAGAAGTTATTAGTTGTCAAGCAATTTTGAAAAATAAAATTTATTTTCCAGTGATAAAATCAGAGACTCATCCATGGGTAGATTTTATTCTAAGAGCCAATTAATGCACTGCATCTGCAACCTTTAGATACTGCTGGTGGGATTGTAAGCTAGTAAACCATTTGGGAGAGCAATTTGATGGCAACTCCCAAAGGTAAAGATTCTCAGATCCTGCGATGGGACAATTCCCTCCTAGATATATACCTGATGGCAACAGTCACATAAGAATATTTACACAAGAATGATCATAGTAGTCCTGTGAACCAAACACTGGAAACAGCCTAAACATTCATAAATAATAGAATGGATAAATAAATCATGGTATATTCATCACATAAAATGCTATATGATAGTGAAAAAATGAACTAGAGACACATATTATAATGTGAATGAACTTCACAAATATAGCACTGAACAGAAAAAAACAAATTGGAGAAGTCATACCATTAATATAATTTTTTAAGACATGTACAGCAGCAGGGTATACTATTTAAAGAAATATGTAGTAAAAGTATAAATAAATGCATGAGAATAATAAACACCAAATCCAGGAGAGGGGTTACTTTGGAGGGAGGGAAGGAGGGAAAGAGAAAGCTTTAATCATAAACGGATAGACAGAGGGTTTCAACTCTACTGGTAATGTTTTTTTCTTAAGCTAGGTGGTGGGTAAGCTGATTTTCATTATATTATTCTTTATATCTCTTCAAATATATAAACATTTTCATAACACATTGTTTAAAAGAATGCAACAAATCTCATGATGAAAGGATAATACATAATTTTCAGATATAACAAAATACTAAAAAGAAATGGATATGATATAAATGTTGTACTCAGAATGACAGGATTTTTCCTTAAATCCACTTCATTTTCCTGTGACTAGTTTCACCAGAAGGAACCTACTAGAGAAGCAGCAGGTGGGCACAATGAACTAAGAACTAGAAGGTTCCACTCTCTCAGATACTCATTGGCTCTATGAAGGAGAGCAATTTGATTAACTTCTCAATCTTTTTTCACATTTAAAAATGCAGTATTTGACTATATCATCTTGCAAGTTTTTTCCTATGTGACGATTTCTCCCAGCTTTTTTGTTTGTTTTTGAGCAGCAATTCCCAAAACTGTGTCTACAAGATGCTAAAGTGTTTCGCACGTAGAAAAGTGTTCCCTGGTCAAATCAGTTTGGGATATATTGGGTTAAACAAAATGAAACAGATTTATTTACAGCAGTGTTTCTCAGAACCTTTCATATGCTTATATACAGTGTGATTCTCCAAGAGAATTTAGTTTTAAAGTATTTTCAAAAAATTATTGAACCATAGACTGCATCCTGCATTACCACCACCACCACTCCTTATTTTAAAACAGAATCTATTAACATTCTCTCAGAACAGTGTTCTGTAGAACATTGGCTTGGTAAATGCTGTCCTTGAAGGATTTATTTCACTTGCTGTTTTAGTCATTGTTGTGTGTTTAGAATCCTTTTTAAGAGAGGAATGTAGTTTCATAGTATGATTTCCACAGAATGGGTTCCCTTTGAGTGAGTGTCCCTGGCAAGTTTAGAAGTATATTTCTGGGGTTGTATTAGTGAGAGCCCATCCTATCTGGCTTTGTGGCAGGTTTAACATGAGAAACTTCTGCACAGGTATGGTTCGAAGTGCTGAATCCCAGATGTGTTCTCTGGGTCTGGCTCTTGGGCCTTTGCTAAGTTTGCTGTTTCAAGCCCCAATCCCCTGCTTTGGATGACTGTGGAGTTGAAGGGCACTCAGAGCTACTTAGCAAAGGACAAACACCTGGGGGAACAACTCTCATAGAAGGAGCCATTTTGATGTGCTTTCATCTCCCAGCAATAGTTTGCAGGAAACAGGACTATAGGGTGGAGGCTGGCCCACCAGGCAAAAAAGAGGCTGTCTTATTTAAAGAACAGGACACCTATCATTTCTCACAGCACTGCATTATTTTTGGGTGGGGGTGGTGGTCCTTAGAATGCTCTGAGGTTCTCTGGAACCATCTCCTCATCTAGATCTTTGAGGGCAAACCTCCTGAGGTTTTTGGTCCCTATAGGACTTTTTAAATGGTAATTTACTAAGGGCCTTTCATCTAGAAATAAGAATTCCTTTGGAAAAGTCAGGAGCTAAGGTGAACTAGACATAGAGCTTTTTAAAGGTTTTTGTTCTTTTGAACAATCAAGAAAACAAAGAGAAAAGTATGTTTTTCTTCCAGACAGCATGTACCATGCTCTCAATGGAAGCAAGCAACTGCAACTGCTGCCATCCCTCTTTTTCTACTTTACTCCACTCCAGCCCAGCCCCAGCCCAGCTACCTTCTTGGACCCAACACCTATGAGGCCTACCTACCAAAAGCAGGATAAGCCTTAACTCCCCACACAGTCTCAGACCTGCTTTCCAGGCTGGGGCATTGGGCCTGATACCGGGGAAAGGTAAGGAGAACAGAAGGAACCGGGTAGTTGACTTCAGGAGTGATAAGCCCGATTTCAAAGCACTCCAAGTTATGGTCTCAAGATTACAGGGGGTAGAAAGGAAACCAAAGCAAAAGCAAGAGGAAAAATGCAACAGGGAAGACAGATTAAGACAGGAAGTAAATGCAGAGATGAGGATGTGCCTTCCACCCCTAGGTTAGAATCCACTTTACTCCAGGGAAGCACTCCTGTGTCCTGTCTGTAGGCCAGACACTCATTTTTTTAGGGCACCTGCTCCAAGGTCCTATGTTTCCTCTTGCCTCCCTTTTCAGTCAATGCTTTCCATACTCCTTCCCTTCCCTCCCAACAGGAGATACACTCAGGGACAAAAAGCATGTCATTGAGAACAAACATAAATAAACAAATGAACAAATAAATAATACCCCTCTCCTCTCAAAGAAGCAAACTGTGGACCTTCCTCTTATCCATTAATTGCTCAAATTGGCTTGAGTTTCTATTCTATTTCTGGGCATTTTTTCCCCTCTATGAATCCAAGTGGTGGCCACTTCATTACAGGTATGTTTTAATGCAAGTTTTTCCCCAAAGGCACATGCAGGCAGCAGGTAGGCTGGGGTGCACACGTGCGTGCGTGCGCACACACACACACACACACACACACAGACACACACACACACACACACACACACACACACACACAGCACCTCTGGAGCTTCCTTTCTCTCAGTCATTTCCCCTCAGCCAGTAGAAAAAGGGTGAAGCTTAGAAATCATTTCTCTGTGGCCTACCTTCAGAGTCCGTCAGGTCTGAGGAGCAGGCGGCAACTGGGAGCTGGGAGGCCGGGGATGGACTGCCTCTGTGAATCAGCAAAGAAGTCCCTGAGACAGGGATGCTGACAGCTGCTGTATGCACACTCTCCCTCTGTCTCTCCCACCTCCCTGCCCTCCTTCTCCTTCTCCTCCTCCTCCCCTCTCAGAGCTGCTCTGTGTTGCTATGCGATCATATCACTAGGACTAACAGCATCACTCCACCCTCAGGCAAAGATACCCTTGACTGGGCAAATGCAGAAAAAGCAAGGACAGTTTTGTCAAACTCCCAAAGCCTTGGCGGCTCTTGGAGATTTTAATTCATTAGAAGCAGAGGAGGAAAGCGGAAGAGGCTGAGAGGCAGACAGGGAGAGGGGGAGAGGCTTCCACCAAGGAGGAGGAGACAAAAGAGGCCCAGAGATCAATGCAAGCTGCGGAGTGAAGAGACTGGGCCCCAACTTCCACAGATGAAGCCCAGAGCCAAAGCCAACTTCAGAGCCAGCAGCTGGCAGGGCTCTTTAGTAGCCAGTCTGGGATTCAGTTTCTGTGTCAGAAGTTGAAACACTCAGCTCTAGAATCTGTTCTGGTAGGTACCCAAGGTACAATCTCTGGCCCAGGGCAATCTGCCAGTCACCCCTAAGTTCTGTCCTCACCCGCTCTTAGATCTACATGTAGAAAAAGCCTCAACAATGAGGGAAACAAAATGAACCTTGTATGATTTAAGAAAATACAGCTCTTCCATGCCTCCCCTCAACAATTACCCCAATTACTCTTCGTCCTTCTGTCCACACCAGCCTTTATTCTTTTCACTGTCATCCCTGTTAGAGAGTAAGATCTCCAAACACACTGAGAGACTTGGGCGAAGCCACTAAAACAATGGAGGGAATATTATCCCTTTATAGAGTACCTAGCACACAGTAGTTAACCTAATAAATATTTGTGGGATGAGTAAATTGGATGTATGGATGGAGAGCCATCAGAAAGCCCTATCCCCATCCTCCTACATAAACATACACACACTTAAAGCCGTAGAAGCTCCAGACCAAGACAAGGGATAAGAGTAGCATTATTCTGAGAACAGGGTATGTATACGAGAGAAACAGATTGGTTTGGGGGTGGGTTGCTTAACTTCATTGATTTGCCTGTAAAATTCTATAAGCTCTGATGGCACTGGGATTTAGTTAGAACAGAAAATACTTCCCGGCCCAAAGGACCTGGGACTAGTGTTTAAAAAAGTGTTTATAAAGCTGAGTATTATTATTAACATCATTATTATTAAAACCCTCATCTAGGAAATAACTAGTGTGCATGTGTGTGAATTTTCTTTTGAGAGGAGATTTTAAAAACTTAAGCTTCAGGTTTCAGTGAAAGGTTAGTGATAAGGCCTCATCTCCTCTTCAAAACAAGCAAAAATAATGGAAATCGACTGCTCCCTCTTCTGAGCTCAGCTTTCAGAACTGAGTGAGTGGTTCCTCTTGCCTGGCCAAAGTGGCTGCAGCCAGGCCCCCATGCAGGCACAGAAAAGGTCTTTGATTTCTGAAGGAACTTTTGGAATAACATCTGGCTTCCTAATCCACCTACAATCAACAGTGCATTTCTTAACTACCCAGCCACCCAGGTCTGGCCCTGAGTCTCAGCCCATCTTAACCCTGGCAGCTTGCAGGTTTCTCAACACCATCCAGATCAAGGGCCCCAGTAGTCCTTTACAACTGACTTGGAATGATTTGAAGAGGTGAGCTGGCTAGAAGACCAGAGGGAACACTCTGAGAAATTGTTTGGGCTAACACACATACGGAATGACTGCGACAGAAACACATCAAACACATGGGAACCTGACTCACTGCTCACCCCTGGCACCAGCTCATTAGCATGCTAAACAACACCAGAGTCTAGATCTCAAAGTTGGAAGGATAGTGAGCTGGGTGGGACACTTATTCCCCACCTTGGCTGCAGCTGAACTTGCCCATATCACAAGGAGCACTTGAAATAATCCTTTTCTTTTCCTTTCTACATTTAGAGAAAGCATTTGGGTTGCAGATAAAAAAATACAGTACCAGCCTCTATGAAAATAAACCCACAGAGTTTGTTTTGAGGAGTGTAACAATAGGTTTCCCAAAATCTCTCTCCCACCAACCCCATTGTGATGAAAAAGACTTCCCTCCTTGTTCCTTTGCTTAAGGCACTAAGGGCTCCTGTGAAAAATGAGATTATGCCTGAGACCAAAAAAAAAGCCATTCATTATTAGCTAACAATATCTAAGATTTAATTATTAGATTATAATAATGATAATAATGGCTAACATTTACTACAGGCTAGGCACTGTTTGAAGTGCCTTGTACATATTATTAACTCCTCACAGCAAACCTAAAATTGCTTCTATTATTATCCCCATTTTACAAATGAAGCACTGTAAGATAAAGTTAAATGACTTGCCCAAGGTCACACAGCTAATGTATTGTGGAGTCAAGACTTACCCTACATTTCTCTGGGCAATGTCCACATGATTAACCACCATGCTATACTGCCTCCATTCATCTAGTACTGGCTTCATCAGATGTCAGGCCTAGGTAGATCATTAAGACAAATGTGGCTAACATAGTCACAGAATAATTCCCCAAATAGTTTTTCTTTTCTCAAGCTATTTCATCGACTCCAAATGTCTCCCTTCCCTTCAGAGGTCAGAGACACAAGGGACCTTAGAGGTCAGACTTCTCTCTCTGAGGAGTCCCAAGTGAGCAGACTCTACAAAAAAAAAATTGGATAAGGCTATGAATGGAGTACTAAAGGGAAAAGACAAACAAACTTGAGATGAGGTGGAGTTCTCCAGTTTGCTAGGGTCCCCACACAACCCACTATACCCCTCTATTCATTTATACTACCTTCTTGGCTCTTGTGGGATTTTCAGTATGTGTTGTTTCATAGAGCACTGACAGTGCATTTGTTACTGTTGTTGGTCTTCTGGGGTATTTGGAGGAGAGTTGTTTGGTTTTTCTCCTTGGAAGTGTTGGGATGGATAGAGTCTCTAGCTGTGTTTTGGGAGATGTCGCATTTTCACCCAGGGGAAATCTGGACAAACCAAGGCAAGCACACAGACTAATTTCAACTATTTTTCTGAGGAAGCTAAAGAAAGATCAAAGTGGTTGAGTCACAAGCTTTGACTATGGCTCCACCCTGGTAACCCGTAGGAGGATGTTTGAGACCCACCCTTGTACCACTGAGCAAGACTTTGCTAGGGGGACAAGGGTAAGTAGAGTATTTCAGGTAGAGAGAAAGCATGTGCAAAGATACAAAGGTCAGAGAACACAGTTTGCTAAGGGGCCTGCAAGTGCTAGTTAAGTATGGCTAAGTTAGGATAAGGTAACAGGTTGGAAATGGGAAAAGGTGGCAAAAGAAAAAGCTATGGAAGCACATAAGGAGGTGCTAGAACACTGCTAAGGATCATTTAATATATATTTTTTAAGGCAAGCAGCCTTTCGGTGGTGATCACTTTGCAGTGTATACAGATGTTGAATTATAAAGTTGTACACTTGAAATTTATATAATGATATATACCAGTTTTACCTCAATTTAAAAAAGGCAAGGAACATGGTCAGATTTATATTTTAGAAATATTATTCTAATGGCTTTCATCTGAAGGACAATTATTTTTATTATTATTATTTTATATTAGTTTCAGGTATACAGTACAGTGGTTAGACATTTACATAGTTTATGAAGTGATCCCCCTAATTAGTCTAGCACTCAACTGGCACTACACATAGCCATCACAGTAATATTGACTATATTTCTTATGCTATATGGAACACTATACACTAGGTCTGTGCTAGATTTCAGGGGCACAGAGAAGACTCAGAAACTGCCTTCAATTTACAGCCTAATGGGTGAGACAATTATCATATACAATAGAGCGGTAAGTGCAATGAAGGATGAATTGGAGGGGAGACAGGCTAGAAGCTTGAACTCCTAGTAGGTGGCAGTTGCAGTACTCATCTGATGAGGGTCTGAAGCAGGGAAGTTGGTAGTAAGGGTGAAATGATGTCCCCTCCCTCCTCCCACCAGTGGATCTTATTCATATTTTCCTTTCCTTTTATCATTTCTTCCTAGCCATACTACTTGTTGAGTTGCTAAAAGAGAAATAAACTGTGAGCAGCTTTTTTGTCCTTTGGCAGTGGGAGAAGTGGTATAGATAATTTCCACTGTCATTCCACAATTATATTCACTGGCTAGCTGACCATGCTTACCAAAAGTACTACTTCAAATTGTTTCTACTTTTCTGAAATGCCCAACCCGAGCCCACCTACCTCAGGCAATAACTTCCCTTCCTGTTTTATTGAGAAGGTGGAAGCTAGCCCCACAAAATTCTTCTCTACCTCAGAATTTCTTCTAGTTTTCTTCCCTTTCCATCAACCCCAAAGTAAAATCCTTTTTCCCCCCTACCTAAGGTCAATACCTCCACTCATGATCTGACACCAGTCAGATCTCTATCTCCTCTGGGAACTTCTTCATAAATTTTCTCTCTCTTGCTTTTATCTTCAATCAATCTTTTCCTTGTCTCTGACATGTTCCCTGCTATCTAAAAATATGTGAATAGCAGGAATTTTATTGACACCTGTGAGCCAGAAGTGGGAAGAATGTTTCTCCACTAGAGAAAGCCCCTTCACCACACACATGTGCGCACACACACATACACACACACACGGCCAGGTCAAGAATGTTTAACCAACAATTTGGAAAAAGTTTGGAGGGAAGTAACATCATCAGGACAAAGAATTCCCAGGTTTTAGGTAAGGCCAGGAAATAAAATGCAGCACTAAGAAAATGCAAAGGAGAAGAATAATAAATCTTTGTCAGTTATTTGCAGTGTGCTTCTTTTGACACATTATTTTGTTTATCTGGCAGAGATTGTTTCCAATTAATGGGACTTTCATTCAGCAAAACCAAAAGGGTTACGTGGAGGGGCAGACAGAAGTGAAATGCCTCAGGAGAAGTTGAGATGTGAGAATGAGTCAGACAGTATGAGAGAGGGAGTTTCACCAAGTGTGTATGACATGGACAAGGAAGCAGGAAATTGGGAGATATGTTAGAGGTGAATATGTTAGGAATGTTGGGGCACAATGTTGAAAAGGCTGGATTTTGTCACTGGAATTGATAAAGAATAATGAAAAACGATGATAGTCTAAGGGTTGAAGATTCAGTATTGTCCCAGTCAATGTTCTGGGCACCCTCTGTCACTTTTGTTAAACATCTCAAAATGTGGAACTCAACCTTACACACTTGGTTACCTTCCACCCTCTTCTGGTGTTCTTCAAGCTTCTGCAAAAGCAGTCCCAGTAACTGGGATGTTATGTAACCAGATATTATGTTCTATTTATGTTTTCAAATATATTCTACTGAGACCAAAACCATTTAAGCTCCAGTTAAAGTGGTACAGTGGACAGAACACTGAATTAGGAGTCAGAAGACACAGGTGCTAATCCCAATTTTGCTACTTAATTGCTTTTAACTTTTTTGAGTCTTGGGTATTTTTTTCTCTACCAGAAAGGATATCTTCCCTGTCACTTGCTTAGGCTGAGACTCAAACAGGATAATGGCTGTGAATATATACTGAATATACTACAATTATAAAGTACTATTCAAATGTAAGAGTTTATTGTTTCCATTGTTTCAAGGTTCTGGTGGTTTTCCTATCTACAGAAGACATAAAGACCCAGAGTAAGTTATAGCAGTTAAGGAAGCATTGCCAGGAATGTAATTAGCTCCCTATTTCCACAATAGATTAGATATCATAGTGCTTTAAGTAGATATACCAACAAGGCAATCAGACTCCTATTCACCATCCTTCACATCATTAACCTTCCCACCTTCCTGCCAGCCCAGAATACTAGACATACATGCATACACACTAACAATTCTCACATCTGAGATTCCATGATAGGATATACAACACAACAATAACTACTTGGTTTCTAAGCTAAAGAGAACTGCTACTGATTCGTACTTTCATCATGTTTAGGGTGCTGGGGCAAAGTAGATGTTTCTTGCTTGTAACTTTCATTGAGAGGAGAAGAGAACTAATAGTTTTTAAGTTCATACTCTGGGCCAAACACTGTGTAAGGCACCTGACATCTGTTACCTCCTGTAATGCTCACAACTCGATTATTGGATTATTGTTCCCAACTCTACAAACAAGGAAACTGCAGTTCAGAAATGTTGAGTAACCTGTTCAAGTTCATTTAGCTAATAATAAATGCAAGCTGGGATTCCATCCCAAATCCGTCTGATTCCAGCACTGATGCTCTTTCCAATTCTCTCCTTCTTCCGGGAATGGTCTCAATATTAAAAGTAGGGCTCAACCTAAAAATCACCATCTCTTGGTACACTTGAAGGCACAGATGGATATAACATCAGGCAAGTACCTTGGCCACCAACAGGTAGAGGCCCCTTTCTGAGATACCTTTAAATCCTGATGTTGTTTTGGAATCTAAAGCAAGCCTGGGACTAAAAGACAAGAACCATCTATCTTTTAAATCTAGTGGTGAGCTCTATGCATCTCCCTAAAGAAAGGCAAGATATTTACCTGACAGAGACAAAGTGAAAATTTCAAGGTGAGGATCTGTCAGTGATAAAAGGATGCCTCACACAGTGTTGTCTGGCCAATAACCAAACAAACTATGAAGTACCTCCTTAGATTCCATCTTAAACTCATCATATGGGAGAGGGGATAGAGTTAATAGGTACCTATTTGTTATGATTTGGAGGGGAATGAAATGCTATCACTAATTAAAATGACTTTTCCCACTGGCCTTGCCATGAGACCTGCGATTCCATATTAAGCACTTCTTTCAGGGTAAGGAATTTGTCAAAATATAAGTGCTATCTTTAGTCACTATATATATACTCATTAGTTTATAACTTTCATTCTAATCACCAGATAGGTATGAAATGCAGGGCAAGTTATTTTGAAAGGGAAGAGGCCGAGGGAAATTCAGTGTAATATATGATGGGCAGCTAAAGTCCAGCAGGGCCAGACTGAGACATTTAGAAACATCAAACACTAAAGAGATAATGGTACAAATCCTACACAGCCATATATAATTTAAGAAAAAATAATACTTACCTGTAAAATAAATATAAGATGGTTCAACAAAATCTGATCTTTCCCATAATTACAACTGCAATTCTTTTTTCTCATCATATAATTCACCTGTTAAAGTGTACAATTCAATAGCTTTTAGTATATTCAGATTTGTGCATCACCACAATCAATTTTAGAATTTTCATCCCACTTTCCCTTAAAAAAACTCCACATTAGTCCCTCCCCATTTCTCTACACCCCCTCACAGCCCTAATCTACTTTCCATCTCTGTAGATTTTCCTATTCTGGACATTTTACATAAATGGAATCACACAGTATGTGGTCTTTTGTTACTGACTTCTTTCGCTTAGCATATTATTAAGGTTCTTCCATGTTGTAACATGTATCAGTATTTCATTCCTTTTTATTGTCGAATAACATTTCATTGTATTATGCCATATTTTATTTATTCATTCATTTGGGTTGTTTCCATGTTTTGGCTATTATAAATATTGCCACTATGAAAACTTGTGTATAAGTTTTTGTATGAACACATGTTCTCAATTCTTTTAGGTATATACCTAGGTATGGAATTTCTGGGTTATATGGCAACTCTATGTTTAACTTTTTGAGGAACCACCGGACTGTTTATCAAAGTGGCTTCATCATTTCACATTCCCACCACACCAATACTTGTTATGCCTATCTTTTAGATTATAGCCATCCTAGAAGTTATAAAGTTGTATCTCATTGTGTCGATCCTTTTTTTGAAATATCAAATATCCAATTCTTAAAAAAAATCTTTAATGCCTGTTTTGCATTTAGCTGATTTATTAAGCATATGCTTGATCTGCCTATTATTAGGACATCTAGGACTGGGGTCAGCATGAACAGATTTGGTTCTTTTGGTTGGAGGGCATGTAAGGGAGGGCCTACCATGTAAAACATTTCCAACACTGAACCAAGACACAAAGATGACTAAGCCACACTACCTAACAGGGGAGGCAGACACCTACTCAAACAACTATAAAACCAAGTAGAATGACAGAAGTACTATAATAAGGCAATGGAAGTACAGAGGGTGCTAGGGAAAACCAGATACAGTTCCTCCAAAGGGCAGTACTAAGCAGTCCCATATGTCACCAAAGCAGCCCAGTCTACCCAGCCACAGCATGAAGCCAGAGTCTTCTTGGAAACAATTATAAGAGCAGGAAACAAGGCTCTTAGAGGCATATTGTTTTGAGCCTGAGAGAGATATTTGTCATTTTCTCATTTCAATTACTATTCATGCTTACTACCCACTGGCCGACTCTTTCAGACTTGGTCTCATTACTTTTAGTCTTATGTCAATGTGTAGGACTGTACTGAAGAATGGCTATAAAGTGTTTTGTAATTCTAAAGTGCATTATAAATAATAATCTCCCCCTTGTAATCTTCTTACCAACAAGCAAATTCTACTCCAGCAGTTCCTCATTGCCTTCTCTCCAATCTCCTATTTTACCTGAATCATTCCCATTATGCCTCTTTGCATCAGTACACCCTAACTTCTAGAGATAATGCTTACAATCAGCTAAGCCTTCAGAAAGCCTTTGCAGTCACAGAAACACTTTGATTCAGTATTTTGTTTTGGAAACAGAAAGCAAGCCAGAGAGACTGTTCTCATTTAATAATAGAGATGCTGAGAATAAGTGACCCAATAATTAAAATCATGTTATCAGACTGAAATTCTATGTGTCCTCCCTGTCTTACCTCCACCTCTTCCCATGAGGAAACTGAAGCTATTAAGGTTGTAGGTTTGGAGTACCTACTCCCCAGGTCAGAAGCCTTTCTCCTGAGAGTAGTAGCTAAGAGTAAGCAGGCTGCCTGAGCACAGCTAACTCCTATTCAACAGACTAGAGAAGGTAATTTCACTTTTGGACTGCTCTCTACTTTCCTACGTGGGACTCAATTGTGCTTGAAAATGTCAAGCACAACCTAATTGCCCTGAACCATCTGTCTAAACCCTGCTCAGAGGAATGGGCCAGCATGTTATAAAAACACAACTCTGCCTGAGGGAGGCCTTGAGGGAAGCCCTTTGAAAATTAGAGCCCTCTAATCATTTATTTATTCAAATATTGATTGAGCACCTACTAATTTTAATACTTCAGAGTAGTAGTAGTATAATGGTTACCAGCATGGGTTATGGAGGCTGACTGCCTAAGCTTGAATCCTGACTCTGATACCTGCTTATTGACTTTAGTTTCCCTCTTGGTAAAATCAAAATAATAAAATTACTCATATCATAGGGTAGGTGTGAGGATAAAATCAGATCCATATGTGAAGTGTCTAGCACATTGCCTGGCTCATTGGAAGTAGTCGATAAGTGTTACTTATTATTGTTATTCTTGCAGAATCAGAGCAAACCTCTTAGGGATCAATAAAGTGAAATTTTACACTCCTTTAGCTAGTTTCATGGGTTCATTGCTGGAACCTCTCTGGGGAAGCAACACATGCTGAGAACAGTGGTAAGAAAGGTGTCCTGATTATAGAAGATAAAGTAGGAATGACACTTAGACACCAGAGAACTACTTGGTGCACTACTGAAGTTTCAGAAGAATATTAACACCAAAGAGGAAACGATTGCCTATCAGCACATTCTGTTCTAGGGTAAATGATTCCTGCTAACACAGCTGAGCCACTAACTGTACTGTTTTCCATCACATGACTAAGAGCATAATGCAGACTCAGGACAGTGATTCCTAGGTGCAAACCCTGGAACCTAACAAATTTTTTCAACTTTCTCCCGGTAGCATGTTTCCTGGAATTAGTCCTGCAAGTTGGGGTACCCCAACTGACTCTAATGAAAGCCAAAATATGGCAGAGAGGAAATCCAGCTGATGAGCTAAGTGAGGATAGGACTGATTTAGCACTAATTTGAGAGGGTGGAGGGGTCTTTTGTTGGGACAAGGCTCAAAAGGAACTAGGGAGGGAGGGTAGGGAGTGAAGATAAAAATACTGTTTTGACCATGCTAATGGCTGTCAAGCAGGAATCTTTAACCCCATTCCTGGCTTTCATGCTTATCGGATGTCTACTCTGAGCAGAGCCGTGCTGAGCATTGCCAGGGACACAAAAGAGACAACAAATGAGCTTCCTGCTTCTAAATTGTGATTAAACTGAAGTGAGAAAAATATTCTTCATTTTCTACCTGCAAATTAATTCCAGATTAGAGAGTACAATGGTAACAGCTGCACTAATTGCTTTTACTTTACATACAGCACTTAGAGTTAGGGCCTATTGAACTCATTTCACAAAGTGACATAAAACCATGCGTGGGCACTTCTGTCTGTTATAGGGCTGCAGCCAGAATTGTATAAAATTCTGTTTGTGTTCTCTGCTGCACCAGTCTCTCACTGAACTGGTATTCTATAATCTTTAAACAATAACTAACCCAGTGAAGCATCCCTGGTCCTCCAGGGAAGGGCCGGAGGGCCCCAGGGGCATACACAGAATAGTTTCACATCATTGGGTATTCCTTTGCTAGATCTGCTGTTTTCTCTCAAGTCTCTTTGCCATTTGGAGGCCCTGTTTTTGTTTTCCACTCCCGATGGGCTGAACCTCAGAAACAGTAGGCTGGTGGGCAACCATTTGTGAACAATCTAATTGTGAAGGAACCAGGGCAAAGGCAGACGGTGCAGAATGAACTGAGCACCATCGAACTACCAACCCACACACTGGTACTCTCTCCAAATTCCTGTGTCTGAGTTTCTCGCACCTCCCACTTAGGGTAAGAAGGCTCACAGTGAGGGGGAGGTACCAGGTGAGGCAAGTCATGTTATATGATTATTTTTTCTTCTATAAGACAGTCTCAAAAAGTTCTTCTTTGCTGATCAGGGGTAGCTGTAGTTCTTAGTTCTGCCGAAAGCAAAGAGACAAGTTCTTCAAGCCATGTGAATCCCTGGCTATACTTCCTGGCTCCCACAGAGATGCACCAGGTTTAGTGCCAATGCTGTCTAGTCTTTTTTGTTGTTGTTCAAACCTACCAAGGGCCAAGCTATTCAAAAGATCTCTGTTTATTGAAGGCTTACTGTTACTGCTATTACTACTACTTTTTAAAAACATTTTTATTGAACTAAGTTGGCATATATTATTTTAGTTTCAGGTGCATAACACAGTAATTTGACATTTATATAACTTACAATGTGATCACCCCAATAAGTCCAGTAAACCACCTGTCACCATGCAAAGTTATTACGATATTATTGTCTATATTTCCTGTGCTATGGGACTAAGAGGTAAAATTTCCCATTACTAAGTAAATATTACTACTACTTGTATCACTGTTTCATCCTTTTGGGGAAGCTCACTCAGCCTGATTGCACAGTGACTGAGAAATTAATACTGACCTCAAGGGGAGAGAGTCTATGAGACTTCCAAGGGGAGCTGATATTTAAACTGGTCACTAGGCAGAAAAGGGCATTCCAGGCTGAGAGAGCAGCATGAGCAAGGACACAGGGGTATATAAATGCATGGTAGGTTTGAGAAAGTGAACAGCTGAGTGGGGCTACAGTGGAAGGTATGAGAACAGTGAGAGTGATGCCCAAAAGACTGGAACAAGGTAGGGTGGGGCAGACTGTGAAGAATGCCATGATGAGGGATGGTGGACGGACTCCTAGGCAGTGGGGTGTTCTAAGCAGATGAAACACAATCTAATCCATATTTACAAAGATAGCTCTGGTGGGAAGATGCAGACTTGATAGGCAGAGATAAGGAGATCATTTATTTAGGAGGCTCCAGCAAAGGGCTAGATAAGAAATGAGAACCAATATCTAGGGTAGTGGTAACATGGACTGAAAGGTGATAGACTTGAACAATGCTGAGAAGCAGTGGTGTGCTGATAAACAACTAGCTCTCCAGAAAAAAAAAAAGTCCTGGTTTATGGTATTTGTTGATTTCCATGGTGTAAATATTTTCTCATATCTGATTTCAAGCTACCAACTGGACATTGTGGGATATGGAGTTGGGAAGAAATGTGCTCAAACAGCAATGTGAGCCAGCATACTGCTACAAAGTGACTACTTAGATATGGGGAAAGAGAGAGTGAAATTAAGATGATGGATGTGTCTAATTTAGATGACTCCTTAGATGTTATGTTATTGGAGAGAGGGAACCCCAGAAGAAAAACAGACTTTATTTGTCTGTCTGAGATGGGTAGGGATTAAGAGGTAAAAGACATACCAGTAGGGAATTAGGACTTTGGATATGGACATGTTGAGTTGGAAGCGCTAGCCCTGGAATTCAATTATCAGTGAGGCTCTGCCTTGTAACAATAACTAACGTTATTGGACTACTTAGTGTGCTAAGCATATTATATATCCTTTCAGCTTCACAGCAACTCTGAGTCTAACAAAATAGCTGGCATATAGCAGTTGCTCAACATGCATCTATTAAATGAATGAATGAATTAGGTATTGTTTTCTTCACTTTACAAATAAGAGATATGAGAGACAAATTGGTTAAATAATTTGCAATTTGCACAGGGTACACAGTTGGGACTCAAACTCAAAGTGATTCCAAAACCATTCTGCATACTATACATATGTGATGGAGACAAACCATGGCAGGGACCTTTTTAAAAAAAAAAAATCTTCCTAACTCCATCACAGTGCCTACTACACAGTGTTATGGACTGACCACTCCCAAATCCATATGCTGAAGCCTTATCTCCCAATGTGGCTGTATTTAGAGATAGAGCTTTTGAGGTCATTAGAGTTAGACAGTATCATTGAAGAGGAAATTTGAGGAATTTACATCAAAAAGCTAATCAGCCTTTTGTTCTGCTTCTGTAAATATGCTTGCTGTATGCAGGAGCTCATGCAAGAGCTCACTTGTACCTTGCTCAACTTGTAAATGTAATTGTTTGTATCCATAGCAGCCCCTGCGTCTTATAGCTCCTAGTACCCTGGCAGATCCCGCTTCCTGTAACAATTTGCAACCATTGGTAACCCTTAGCAACTCCCACCTTTCTCCAATGTTACTACTTGCAATATGCATAGCAACTCCCACCATTTGTAATGGTTTGAGTTCAAACTGACCAGCTTGTGTAAAATTCTTGTATATAAGGAATGTTGCAACTGAGCACACTGCCCAGATCTTCAGAGCACTAGCTCCTCTGAGACCATGTGTAACAAACCTGAGTTCTCCTTTTCCCTGAGTTACTGCTTGGTTTTTCACTGGACTGGGTTTGGGATTTTTCCACATCATAAGAGTAGGGCCCTGATTCAATGGGATTAGCATCCTTGTAAGAAAATGAAAAGACACCAGAGCTCTCTCTGTCCATGTGTATGCACCCAGGAAAGGCTAAGCAAGGACAGAGTGAGAAGATAGTCTTCTGCAAGCCAGGGAGAGAACTCTCACCAGAAGCCAAATTGGCTAGCACCTTGATTTTGGGCTTTCCAGTATCTAGAACAGTGAAACAATAAATGCCTGTTGTTGAAGCCATCCAGCCTATAGTATTTTGTTGTGGTAGCCCAAGCCTACTAGTACACATAGTACAAGATCATTAAATATTTGTTGAATGAATGAGGACTGAACCTAACATTTATATTGGAATTACTATTTTTCAGAGATAAGATCTAATGAAGAGGAATTTTTACTCAAAAAGCTAATCAGCTCTTTGTTCTGCTTCTGTAGACATGCTTGCTGCATAGGCCATATTCAAAATTAACTAAAAACTCATCTTCCCTTTTGCTTGTTCTGTCTAAGCAACAAATGTAACTACCTGTATCCCCTAGCAACTCCCATGCTTTGTCACTCTTTGCAACTGCCTGCAACCCATAGCAACTCCCCCACTTCGTAATCATCTGAGGACAAATTAACCAATCAGCCCATTTCAAATAAGTTCTATATAAGAAATGTTGCAACTGAGCTCTGGGCCCAGATCTTCAGAGTGCTGGCTCCTCTAGGACTACACGTAATAAATTTGAGTTCTCCAACTCTCCAAGTGCTGTTTGGTTTCTCGCAGGTCTGATTTTTGCAACTTTTCTGCAACACTAGTAGGACATCAGGAAGAAACAGGAGTAAAGAGAGAGTCCACATGATAGACCTTTGGTGGTGGATTTTCTCTGTGGGACTACTGAGGGGTTTCTTGCCAGGGTTTACAACGATATCACTAACTGAGACTCAGAAATACCTTTTCCTGAGGACCATCATATTCCACTTCCTCCATTTTTGATTTAGGGTGTTAGGAATGCAATGAGAGAATTACAAAAGTAGGCATTAACTTAACAAATATCTATTGAATCTACTGTGCTATACACTATATCCATTATAATATTATTTTTACCACAAGCCAGAGAGATAGTTCATATTATCCCATTTTGCCAATGAAAAAATTGAGGTTGGTAGAGGCTAAGTGATTTATTCAAGGTCATCTTATAAGTGGAATCACACATTTAAACAAATTATCTTCTCCCATTCCTTACCCCTACCAACCAGTAGAGTACCTCTTCAGCTCAAGATCTTTTCTTTACCTCTTGGCTTCTGTTTATTTCTGTATGGGGGTACTGTGCTAATGTCTCTATATGTATTCTTTTATTTCATTCTTATGGCAACACTATACATCTAGCAGAGTAGCTAACTCATGGTAAATATTCTATAAATACTTTCTGGAGGGATTACTGTAATAATAATAGCAACTAACATTTGTTGAGTCTTCTATGGGTCAGCATCCATTCTAAATACTTTACATGCATTAACTCATTTAATTTACACAACAACGCAATGGGGCAGCAACTGTTATCCATATTTTAAATATACCTACTGATTATAACTTTTTGGGTGTTTCACAGGAATTTCAAATTTATAATGCTAAAAACTGTGTACCTCTTCTCCATAGCTCCTTTCCATACAACCACCCTTCCTCCTAACACATCCTGCTCTCCTGAGTAGACATATCTGTCTGCCTAACATCCTATTGTCCCCATCTATGGAAAAAGCATGCATCATTCTTTGAGGAAACTGACCCTCTTTCATTTCATTGGTTCTTGTGGAATTATGAATACAGTACTTCCACCTCTCTGCCACAGTGGGGGGAGGGGCATGTAATCCAAGCAAGGTCAGATTCTCTCTCTTAGGAAACTGAATTTCAAGTGCATGTGAAGACGGAAGTTGGCTAGGGCTTGGATATCTAATGACAATACCCTAGATACATACAAAATTTCCTGTTGCAGAGAAACCCGCAGTTGCTCTGATCCTGTCCTTTCTAAAGTCTGGTAGCTCAGCTCTTCCTTCAGTTGACTTATCCTGAGTCCTTCTAATGAATTTTATATTTAGTTGTTGTTGCTGTTGTTGAAGTCAGCTTGTTATTTTTTATTTTTATTTTCTGTTTGCAGCTAAAGGACTCTGGTTAAACCAAACTCAGTGAATTGGTACCATTTTATTTACCTACTAGCTTAAGTTAGAAACACGAGAATGCTAGGCTAATATACTCCTATACCATCAGTCACAAAGTCTGATATTGATTCTACTTCTTAAATCTTTCTAATTTGTCTCTCTTTTCTTATTGCTACTGCCTTAATTCAGGCTTTTGTCTTGCCTTAATTGCAGCAAAAACTTCTTAATTGGTCTTCTTACTTCTGGTTTAGTCCCTTCAAATATATTCATGCTGAGGTACATGTTTTCTGAAAACCCAAATCTGATCATGTTACTCCACTATTTAACACTCTTTGTGGTTCCCCACACCATTAAAGATGAGTTTGAATTCCTTAACTTAGCACAAAAGACAATTTATAACTAAGACCCTCTCCACAATTCTTATTGAATAAAAGATAAAATGCCAGTTAACATGAAATTAACCCCCCACTCGCCCACACACACATAGTACAAACCAATAGGCAGGAGATATTTTCAAAATACTCCTCCAAAAGACCTTAACTCTTGGAGGGGAAGACTCTGTTTTATTCATCTTTGTAATCATAATGCCTATTCATAGTAGACACATGATATTTAATTCTTCCCTTCACTCTCTTTCCTATGCTGGATATGCCCCAGTAATTCCTCAGTGGCATTATTTCATTCTATTTCTTTGTTACTTTGACTTTTCTCCCTAAACCAAAATGTACACTTTATGAGGTGAGGTCAAAAGTAGCCTTTCAGCTTCTTCCTGGGCCACTTGGACCACTCTCTCTATAAACCCAACCATTATGCTGTGATAAATCTAAGGCACATGGAGGGGGCACATGTAGTTGCTCCAGTTGACAGGCTCAGCTGAGTTCCTAGCCCACAGCCAGCATCAGCCACTAGTGATGTGAATGAGCCACCTTGAACATTCAACCCAAACTTTTCAGTGAGTCCAAGAATTGCTCAACTGGGCCTAGTCAGCTCATAAGGGCGAAAGACAAAAAGTTTTAAATTTGGGATGGTTCATTACACAACAAGAGATCATCAGAACACTTTTCCTCATTCTACCGTGCATCTAAAAAAAATTCTCATAGGTAAACTTGCTCAAGTTATAGGATTTAACTTTCTTTTCTCATCATACTATCATCTAGTCTAACAAATTTTTCCTCTTAGGACAAGCCTTTGGAGAAGCTAACCTAGATGATTCAGCCTTAATTTACATTTCAGTAGTACTGAGTTCCTCTTTAAAAGGGTAAATATATGCATTTAATTTTTAAAAAAATTAGAGATAATGCTGATTACAGGATTTCAGTAATCACAGGATTGTGATGAAGTATTCAGAAATTTGGGTACTCTGAATGTCTATCCTAGAACTCTTCTATTGATAGCTATTTTAAACACATAGATAGCTTCATCCCTACATTTGGTCTCCAGGAGCCAATCCCTCTTCTCTTTGCATTAGAAAGATATTTAATGACAGTATAACACTGACATCTCATTTCCATTTCTTAAGACAACATCTCAACAATCTGTAAGAAATGAATTCTAGGGACCTGTGCCAATAATTTACCCATTGCCCTTCAACTCTACTCCCATCATTCTGTACTTTGTTCTGTACATTTCCCAGGCTCTCTTGCCAACTTAGCTTGCTCTTAGGGTTTTCCAATAGAAGGCACTGGCAGATCAGAACAGAAAGTCAGAGGAAGAGAAATGTTTCCTGCTTTCAGCTCTGATGAGTGGAAGCTGTTGGCAGAAGTTGTAGTAGCAGCAGTAGTAGAGTTTTTACTCCTGGTTAAGGTGATGCTACTTTTGCAGATCTACAATTGATAGTGACACCTCTAAGAGTGCAATAGTAGGTACAATCTTGTGAGCTTCATTCCAGGAATATTAGTTTCTGATCTTTGGGTATCATTTCTTCTTCCCTTGCCCACTCCTCTTTCCCCTATCATTCTTTTCAAAATCTTTGTAACTAATTCTTTTTATTAAATTCCCTGTTTGAAACCAAGAATAATTTCTCTTTACCTGGCTAGACCCTAAGACCACAAAGTACTCACAGATGAGACTATCTGACCCACTGATGATCTTCAAGAAACTGATACAGAAATGGCATCAGAAGACTTAAAACAGCAAAATATTGTACTATTTAAAAGAACATTTGTATTGTAAAGAATAACACATACAGAAAAGTGAGCAAACAGAAACATATGGCTCAATGGTTTACCAAGAGTCAGTCATGTAAGCAGTACCCAGATCACAAAAGAGAATGTTACCAGCACCCAAGAATCCTACTGCCTCTCTCTTCAACGAAGGTAACCATTAACCTGACTTCTATGAGAATCACAACCTCATCTTTTTTTATACCTTTATCACCAAAATATGTATCCCCAAACCTGAATCATTTAGTTTTTCTATTTTTGGAACTGTTACATACATATAATCAAACAATATGCATTCTTCTGTCTGGTTTCTTCCACTAGACATATTTGTGAGATTCAGTCATTCATTTTTTCCATATTATTTTTCTTTAAATAAAAGTCATCTCCAAATGAATCTTAATGTAATACCCAATAAACTTTATGCAGTGAGAAATTATTTAAATGGCTTCTTTTGCATATCTTTGGTAAATCTCCTGATATAGGATCCAGTTCAAAAAATGCTTCATATATGTTAGCTGCTACTACTATAGAACTTGGTAACATATTACTTTATATAAGATCTTACATTGAATCATACAAAATTTTGCACAGAGATTAATTTTATTATACATTTTACATGCCTTATTTTCTTTAAATTCTTATACTGATTTTGTGAGTTTTATGTATTTTATTTTTATTTATTATGGTGATATTGGTTAACAAAATCCATTAAGTTCCAAGTGCACAATTCAACAGTAAGGCATACATATATATATTGCATTGTGTGTTCGCCACCCATAGTCAGGTTTCTGTCACCATGTATTTTACCCCTTTTATCCCATCTACCTCTCCCCACCCCAACCCTCTGGTATCTATTAGTCTACTGTCCTTGTCCATGAGTCTCTGTTTGTTTGTTGCTGTTAGATTTATATCTCACATATGACTGAAATCATGTGGTTTTCAACTTCTGTCTGGCTTATTTCGCTTAGCATGATTATCTCAAGACCCATCCATGTTGTTGCAAATGGCAGTATTTCATTTTTTCTTATAGCTGAGTAATATTCCATTATATAAATGTATTACATCTTCTTTATCCAATCATCTACTGTAGGATACTTTGGTTGCTTCCTGTCCTGGCCACTGTGAATAACGCTGCTATGAACATTGGTATGCAAATATCTTTTCTGATACATGTTTTCAATCCTTTGGGGTAAATACCCAGTAGAGGGATTGTGGTTTTGTTCTCATTTCCATAATAATTAATGGTGTAGAAAATATTTTCAAGTGCTCATTAACCACCTGTATATCTTCTTTGGAGAAATGTCTTCTTTTCTCTGGCTGCCTTGAGAATTCCCTCTATTTTTGTACGTCTGGAAATGTCTTTATTTCTCCTTCATATCTGAAGGATAGCTTTGCTGGATACATTATTCTGGGCTGGTAGTTCCTTTTATTTAATAGTTTGAATATTTGATTCCTTTCCTTTCTTGATTGTAAAGTTTGTGCTAAGAAGTCCAACAATAATCTAATGGGGTTTCCTTTATAGGTTACTATATTCTTTTCCCTGGCTTCCCTGAGAATTCTTTTTTATGTCATTAATTTTTGATAATTTTAATATGATGTGTCCTGGAGAAGGCCTTTTTGGGTTGAGATAATTGGGTGTTCTGTTAGTTTCTTGGATTTGAAGCTCCAGCTCATTCCTTGGATTTGGGAAATTCTCATCAACTATTTATGTCTGAAAATGCTCTCTGACCCCTCCTCTTTTCCTCTCCTTCTGGAAAACCCACTATTCTTATGTTCCCTTTCCTGATGGTTATCAGCTAGTTCTTGTACTTCTCTTTATTTTCCATTCTTCACTCTCTTCTTTCTTCTGATTTCTAGATTTCTGTCTTCGATATTACTGATCATTTCCTCTATTTGGTAAACTGTTTCCTAGGCTTGCTATTTCATTCTTCATCTCTTTTAGTGTGTTCTTCATCTCCAGAAGTTCTATTCGATTCTTTTTAAGGGTTTCAATCTCCTTGCTACAAAACTCATTCTGCTCATCTAGTTGTTTTCAACTCCTGGAATTGTTGATATGAATTATTTTGGATCTCACTGCGTTTTTTTTCAGAAGTGTCATCCTGAATCCTCTGTCATTTAAGTCTCATATTTTTATGTCTTTACACTTATTTTCTGGAGATTTTTCTCTTTCTTTCTGAGCTGCCTTGTCACTTTGGTTGTTCATAGTGTTTAATGGATTATTTCTCTGCCCGAATATTAATGGAAGTGTATTCTTTTTTTCTTCTAGGAAAAAAAAAGATTACTTAAAGGTCTCTGTTTAGACTGCTGCTAAGAAGGTGTTTTTCTTTTGGTTTCCAGTAGGTGGCATCCAAGCCTCTTGATCTCTGCTTTGAGACTTAATAATGCCTTTTTTTTTCTTATAAATATTCAATCAGGATTGCTACCCTCAGTCTCAGTCTCTGCCAGTGTTAGCGAAAGTTTTGGTAGCATTTGCTCAAATTCCTCTGGGGCTCCACAGTGTTAGGTTTTGGAGGATATGAGAGGGGAAGGTGCCCTATGGGTTAGTGGGTGGGGGTTGCTACTAGTCTCGGTGCCTCAGCCTCTTGTTTAGCCACCATGGCTGCTAAGAACCAGCTGTTAACCCTACTGTTAGTCCCTGCTTTGCTTTCTGCCCTGATCCCTGGGCTTTGCTGCTGTGTGGAACTCACAGATCCCTCAGGCAGGGCTATTCAGGGAACTGGCCACAACTTCTCCCCTCCCTCTCCTCCTGCAGGGAGCTCAGGCTGCAAGAAGCAGCTTATTTTTCCTCCCAATCTACCACCTAAATCCTGAGGTTCTGACCTCTGGAAGCTCTTATGCACAGATCACTCACTCAGATATGCTTGTGTGCAGGTTGGGTGTTATTTGTTAAGTTTTAGATGTTCAGCTTATTGTTATTTCAAGGGGAGAGATATGGGGACATCTCTCACTCTGCCATGCTTCTGACATCACTCGAGATTCACCCATTCTGATGCAAGAAACTGTAATTCATGCACTTAATTGCTCTGTAATACTCTATTGTATGAACAACAATGGCTACCAAACAAGGTCTGATCTGAGGTTGTATTAATAAAGTAGGTAGCATTAGGTAAAATACCAGTGAACTAGATGGCACATTATGAAGGATGACCAATATGGTAAAGCTAGTTTACACTATTCTGGAAAAAGAGAAAGCTTGGGGCATTGAAGAAAAAGAGCCACAACTGCCTTTAAATATTTAAAGAGCTACCAAGTGCAAGAGGAATTGAACTTATTCTCTGTACTATCAGTAGGAAGAATTAGGATGAATAGGTAGATGATATAAATAAGTATATTTCAGCCATCTTGTCACTATATTCCTGTCCTTATCATCCCATAAAGTTCTTGGAGATCATCTGGTCACACAGGCAGGTTGTAGCAGTCTATCTAAAAATCAGTAAACTAAAATGATTTGCATGGCTAGCTGCGTGAGTCCAGGGTTTTCAAATGCAAACAAATAGTTACAGAAATAATCCTCATATTAGCATTCCATGCAGGCTTTCTGTTGAGAGAGACTTTTCAGCTGGAGCAAGCAGAGGCAAATCAATAGAAAAGATAGGCTAGGAACTATAGTAAATACTGTCTGTATGAATCATGGGAATTTAATGTGAAGAACTCTGAATTGTTAAATTAAGATGCCATTTCAGTTTTACGCTAACTTAAAAATCATTTCCTGTACCAGATAATATTAGAAATTTTTCTTAAAGAAAAGTGACCTCAAATATATAAAGTTAGAAGGAAAAGATAGCAGAAACTTTGGGGGCCTCTGTGTGTGTAAATGCTATCTGCCTTACGGAGTTATAAAGTTCAAATGAGATAAGTATAAGCACTTCATAAACTCCAAGGCACATTAAACTAAGATGAGCTAAAAACAAACAAAAACAAAAAACAAAACAACAACAAAAAAAACAAGGTTTGTTAGAACTCTCAGAGGAATCAGACTAAAGTTCAAAACCAGAGTTTGGTCTGAATAAATTTTCAGAAATGAGACTCCTAAACATTTCTTAATGAAATTCTTAATTCTTCTTACATCTTTAAGAAGAATTAACCCCCAGAGAGGGAGTCAATTTTATGAATAATGAATAAACATAAAAGATATGCCATTAAACTTTAGGTCAACATTTTGCTAAGATAAACCCTCTTCTAGTCTATCATATTCTTAAATACACTTCCTTTCATAGGCTGGCCAAAACACTAAAGGGGTTGCTTAAGTGGTAATTTCAGAGATGGCTGATAAAGTTCATTTTGCTAAAATTTATTCCCTAATTTAAGCATATTGAAGAAAGAGGTATAGAATCTGATGTTAATAGTAAATGTTAGGATAAGAAACTTCTCTCCGAGCCTTCAAATTCTATCTTAAGATTTTGAAGAATTTCATTTATAATAATATGAGTAAAAAGATTTCAATTATGCCTCTCTCAATTTACTATTAGTCATAGTATGATGCCTCACTGTAATTATGTGTGGGGGAAGATGGAGATAAAGAACACATTATTTTTTTAAAAGTCGCCAAGTGGATGAGGTTGGATATTCTTTTTTGAGGCTAGAAAATAAAAATACAGAAATTTCAAAATGTTATTTAAAAATTGTAGACAGAAAATTATAAAACATTGCCAAAATTAAAAAAACTAGATAGTTATACTATGCTCATGAATGAGAAAACTTATCACTTTAGTATGTTAACTTTACCCAAATTGATATATAGATTTAGTACAATCTCAAAAGAAATGCCAACAAGTTTTGTTGTAGAAATCAACAAGAAAATTCTAAAATCTACATAGAAATGCAAAATTTTAAGTAAACATAAAGCTGGAAAGCTTATACTATCAGATATCAAGAACTGTAGTAATCAGACATCAAGAACTGTAGTATTATAATGCTACAGTAATAAGACCATGTGGTATTTGTGCAGTGATAGTCAACTAGACCAATTAGAAGAGTGACATCAGCAAAAGGGCCACACAGGGCATCATCTGCTCATATTCCCCTCTTAACATCAATTAGGTATCCATCTACAGACCAAGTGCTTTTGTGGGAGCAGTGGATTCCAAGTAAGAGATTGTAAAACGCTGGTACAGTCTAAGAATGCAAACAGAGCTGTTTTAAGAAGACAGGCCTGAACCTAGGTTGCTAACTTGCCTCCATAGCCCCAGCTATAGATCTGGAAATATCTCTGTACTCCTGATGACTCAGCTACAGCCCCACTTACCTTTGGTTCTGTCACCAGCACTATACTAAAGGAAAACTTTACATTTAAATGGTATTAAAGACTTCTTTATTGGATTAAACATGGCAGAGTGAGAGACATCCCCAGATCTCGCCCCTTGAAACAACAATAAGCTGAACATCTAAAACTCAACAAAAAGCACCCAAAATGCACACCGGCACGTCTGAGCATTGGATCTGTGCATAAGGGCTACCATGGGTCAAAACCCAGGTGTCCAGTGCTGGACTGGGAGAAAAAAAGGAGCCTCTCGTAGCTCCTGGATCTCCCTGTAGAAGGAGAGAGAGGGGAGAATGTGTGGTCACTTCCCTGAACAGCCCTGCCTGGGAGTGCTGTGAGATCCACACAGCCAGAGGCAGGGCCCACTCATCAGGGCAGAAAGTAGAGAAGTGGACAGCAGAGAAACAATAGTTGATTTTTTCCAGCTGCAGTTGCAAAAATGAGGCAGAGACACAGCCCTCATCCCCCAACCCTCAACCCAGAGGGCCCTTCCCCACATACCCTGAGACTGATCACCATGGAACCCCAAAGGAATCTGAGCAAATGCTAATGAAACGGTCAATAACACTGACAGGAACTGAGACTAAGGGTAGCGAGAGTGATTAAACACCTATAAGGGAAAAAAAAGACATTATTAAGACGTTATTTAAGGCAGAGATCCAAGAGCCTTAATGCCACCTACTAGAAACCAAAAGAAAAACACCTTCTCTGCAACAGGCTAGGTACTATTATACAATAAATTTTCTTTCTGGAAAAAAAAAAGCAGAACGCACTTCTATTAATGCCCAGGTGGAGAAATAATCCATTAAACACCATGAACAAAGAAGGTGACAAGGCAGTTCAGAAAGAAAGAGAAAAATCTCCAAAAAATAAGCTTCCAGACATAGAAATATGTGACATAAATGACAGAGAATTCAGGATGGGACTTCTGAAAAAACTGAATGAGACGCAAAACAACTAAAATCAACAATTTCAGGAACTGAAAACACAACTAGATGAGCAGAGCAAGGAGATTGAAACCCTCAAAAAGAACCAAATAGGACTTCTGGAATTGAAGAACACACTGCAAGAGTTGAAAAATTAAACAGCAAGTTTGGGAAAGAGAGTCAACCAAATGGAGGAAAAGATCAGTGATACTGAAGACAGAAACCTGGAAAAAAATCAGAAGAGAGAAACCGAGGAATGAAAAGTAATAAAAGAGAAATTCAAGAACTAGCTAATACCATCAAGAGAGGAAATGTAAGAATAACAGGCATTATCGAAGGGAGGAAAAGGCGCGGGGATTAGAAAGCATTTTCAGTCAAATAGTTGACGAGAATATCCCAAAGGTAAGGAATGATCTGGAGCTTGGAAATCAAGAAGTCAGCAGAATACCCAATTACCTCAACCCAAAAAGGCCTTCGCCAAGACACATTGTATTAAAGTTATCAAAAATCAATGAGAAAGACAGAATTCTCAGGGCAGCTGGAGAAAATAGGATGGTAACTTATAAAGGAAAACCCATTAGATTATCATCAGTCTTCGAAGCACAAACATAACAAGCCAGAAAGGAAAGGAATAAAATATTTAAACTATTAAGTGAAAAGAAGTACCAGCCTAGAATAATATATCCATCTAAGCTCTCCTTTAGATATGAAGGAGAAATTAAGACCCTTCAAGACATACAAAAATTGAGGAAATTCTCCACTACGAGGCCTGTACTACAGGAAATATTGAAAGATTTCAGCTCCTCTCAAGCAAAATAACAAAACAAAAAAAATACATAATTAGGAGTAAAGTGACTATCAGGCAAATAGAAGTAGAGGAGTGCAACACTTACTAAGAACAGGGCATTATAAGCTTAAACAATAAGAAGAGAATTGCTATAGTGAGATAATAATGAATGTTCAGCATTAATAGGGACAAACTGAGATAACAATGACTGAAAAGGGGGGGATTCAAAGATCCAAATTTGCAAAGAGGAATAGAAACAATGCATGTGCAGAAGAAAATGAATGACTGTATATGCATGTGCATGTGTGTGTGTGTGTGTGTGTGTGTGTGTGTGTGTGTGTATAAACTATGCTTTATATATTTCTAATGGTAACCCACACCAAAGATTCAGAACTGAAGTATATAATATAATACAAGAACCAGAAGGAAAACCCACAAAACACATGAAACCCAACCAAATAAACAGAAATAAAAGGACAAGGAAGCATTGGAAACACTGAGCTTCCAGAAAGCAAAAGATAAAATGGCTATAAGAAAACTTCATATTTCAATAATCACCCTAAATATAAATGGACTGAACTCACCAATAAAAAGGCACGGTTGCAGATTGGATCAAAAAACAAAACCCAACCATATGCTGCCTCCAGGAAACATATCTCAGTTCCAACAACAAATATAGACTCCAAGTGAATGGGTGGAAAATGATATTTCAAGCAAATAGCATTCAGAGAAAAGCAGGAGTAGTGGTACTAATATCAAATGATATAGACTTCAAAATAAAAAAGGTAAAGAAAGATATGGAGAGACACTTCAAAATGATAAAGGGAATCACGCACCCAGAAGACATAAATCTTATTAATATCTATGCTCTCTATCAGGGAGCCCTGAAATATGTAAAGCAATTACTAACAGAACTAAAGGGAGAAGCAGACCAAAACACTATTGTAGTAAGGAACCTAAATACCCCACTGTCAGATATAGACAGATCGTCCAAAAAGAAGATCAATAAGGAAATAATATCCTTAAATGACACATTAGACCAACTGGATGTAAGTGACATTTACAGAGCCTCCATCCCCAAATGTCTGCTTATACATTCTTCTCTAGTGCACATGGAACATTCTCAAGGATTGACCACATACTGGGACACAGAGATAGCCTCAACAAATATAAGAGAGTTGAAATCATACCAACCATATTCTCTGATCATAATGCTTTGAAAATAGAGATCGACTGTAAAAAGAAAGCAGAAAGAACCACAAATACATGGAGATTAAACAACATACTACTGAAGAATAACTGGGTCAGAGAAGAAATAAAAAGAGAGATCAAGAAATACATAGAAATGAATGATAATGATAGTATGACATATGAAAACTTTTGAGACATGGCAAAAGTGGTCACAAGAGAAAAGTTCATATCATTACAGGCCTACCTCCAAAAACAAGAACAATCCCAAATAAACAACCTAATGCTTCATCTTAAAAAAGTAGAAAAGGAAGAACAAATGAGACATAAAGTTAGCAGAAGGAAATAATCAAAATTAGAGCAGAAACAAATGAAATTGAAAACAAAACAAAACAAAACAATAGAAAAAATAAATGCAACAAAGAGTTGGTTCTTTGAGAAGGTTAATAAAATTGACAAACCCTTGGCTAGTCTCACTAAAGAAAAAAGAGAAAGGAAACAAATAAACAAAATCAGGGATGAAAGAGGAGAAATTACAACTGACATCACAGAAATACAAAGGATCATACAAGAATACTATGAAAAGTATATAACACCTAATTTAATAACCTAGAAGAAATGGACAAGTACTTAGATATAACCTTCCTAGACTGAATCGAGAATTGGAAAATCTAAATAGACTGATCAGCAGTATGGAAATTGAAACACTCATCAAAAACCTACTCAAATGTAGAAGTCCAGGACCAGATGGCTTCACTAGTGAATTATACCATACATTCAAAGAATATTTAACACCAATTCTCCTCAAACTCTTCTAAAAAATTGAAGAGGAGGCAATACTTCCTAACTAATTTTATGAGACCAATGTCACTCTGATACCAAAACCTGGTAAAGATAACACAAAAAAAGAAAATTACAGACCAATATCTCTCATGAACACAGATGCAAAAATCCTAAATAAGATATAGCGAACCGAATACAGCAACATATTAAAAAAATTATACACCATGATCAAGTGGACTTCATCGCAGAGATGGTTCAACATACAGAAATGGACTCATGATACACCACATAAACAAATTAAAAAATAAGAATCATATGATCACATCAATAGATGCCGAAAAAGCCTTCGACAAGATACAGCAGCCATTTATGATCAAAATTCTCAACATAATCGGTATAGAAAGAAAGTACCTTAACATAATAAAGGCCATACATGACAAACCTTCAGCCAACATTATACTTAATGGTGAAAAAATAAAAATCTTCCCTCTAAGATCAGGAAGAATACAAAGCTGTCCAATGTTGCCACTGTTATTCAATATAAGACTGGAAGTCCTAGCAAGTGCAGAAAAGCAAGATAAAGATATAAAAGGCATCCAAATAGGAAATGAAGAAGTCAAACTATCACTATTTGCAGATTACATGATTCTCTATATAGAAAACTCTAAGAACACGACTAGAAACAATAAGCAAATACAGTAAAGTTTCTGGATACAAAATCAATGTTCAAAAATCCATAGCATTCCTATATTTCAATAATGAAGTGTCAGAAAAAGAAGTGAAAAAAATAACTCCTTTTGCAACTGCAACAAAAAGAATAAAATGCCTAGGAATAAATCTCATAAAACATGTGAAGGACCTATATAATGAGAAATATAAGACACTATTAAAAGAAATTGAAGATACAAAGAAATGAAAAGATATTCCATGTTCTTGGATTAGAAGAATCAATATAGTTAAAATGACCTTATTACCTAAAGCATTATACAGATTTAATGCAATCTTCATCAAAATTCCACTGGCATTTAAAAAAACAAATTGACTAAAAAATCATCCGATTAGTATGGAAGCACAAAAGACCCCAAATCATCAAAGCCATACTGAGAAAAAAGAACGAAGCTGGAGGCATTACTCTGCCTGACTTCAAATTATACTACAAAGTGACAGTAATTGAACGATGTGGTATTGGCAGAAAAACGGACACACAGACCAGTGGAACAGAACCGAGAATCTAGAAATAAACCTATGCTTATATGGGCAAATAATTTTTGACAAAAAAAAAAAAAAGCCAAAAACATACAGAGGAGAAAGTAAAGCCTCTTCAGTAAATGGTGCTGGGAAAACTGGAAAGCCACCTGCAAAAGAATAAAACTACACTGTTGTCTATCGCCACATAGCAAAATTAACTCAAAATGTATTAAGGTCATGAATATGAGACCTGAAACAATAACTTGTGCAGAAGAGAACATAGGAACTGAACTCATAGACCTTGGACTTAAAGAAGATTTTATGAATTTAACCTGAATGGTAAGTGGAGTAAAAGCAAAAATAAATGAATGGGACTAAATCAAACTAAAAAGTTTCCATACAGCAAAAGAAACCATTCACAAGATAAAGAGACAACCATCCGAATGGGAAAATGTGTTTGCAAGCAACGCCTCCAATAAAGGCCTAATATACAAAACATAAAAAGAACTCATACAACTCAATAACAACAAAAAATCAAACAATACAATCATAAAATGGGCAGAGGACCTGAACAGACACTTCTCACCAGAAGACACATAAATGGCCTACAAACATATGAAAAGATACTCATCATTGCTATTAGGGAAATGCAAATCAAAACCACAATGAGATACCATCTTACACCTGTTAGAATGGCTATAATCAACAGGACAAGCAATAACAGATGTTGGAGAGGATGTGGAGAAATAGGAACCCTCGTACACTGCTGGCGGGACTGCAAATTGGTACAGCTACTATGGAAAACAGTATGGAGGTTCCTCAAGAAACTAAGAATTGATCTACCATATGATTCAGCAATCCTTCTACTGGGTATTTACCTCAAAGACTGGAAAATTCACATCCGAAAAGATATTTGCACACCGATGTTCATAGCTACATTATTCACAAGGCCAGGGCATGGAAGCAACTGAAGTGTCCTACGATAGATGATTGGCTAAAGAAGCAGTGGCACATATATACGATGAAATATTATTCAGCCATAAGAAGAGATGAAATACTGCATTTGCAACAACATGGATGGACCTCAAGATAATCATTCTAAGCAAAATAAGCTATACAAAAAAAGTGGAAAACCACATGATATCACTTATATGTGGGATATAAACCTGAAAGCAACAAACAAACAGGACAAACAGAGACTTATGGACTATAGACTTATGGTTACCAGAGGGTGGGGAAGAGGGAGGATGTAGACAGGGTAAAATGGGTCAAACATGTGGTGACAGAAGGAAATCTAACTATGGGTGGTGAACACAATGCAGTATGTGCTTTACAGTTGATATGTACACCTGAAACTTACTGGATTTTGTTAACCAATGGCACCATTAAAAATAATCAATTAATTAAATAAAAGCAATAAATAAATAAATAAGAACAAAATGAGGTACTGATAATACATGTTGCCTAATGTTAAAAATCATTATGCTAAATGAAAGAAGCCAGCCACAAAAGGCCACATGCTGTATGATTCCATTTATATGACATTCATAATAGTCAAATTTGTAGCGACAGAAACGATTAGTGGTTGCCAGGGGCTGGGTAGAAGGGGAAATGGAGGGTGACTGCATAATGGGTATGGGGCTCCCATTTGGTGTAGTGAAAAATTCTGGAACTAGATATTGGTGATGTTGAACAACATTATAAATGTACTTAATGCTACTGAATTGTACACTTTAAAATGGTTAAAATGGTAAATATTATGCTATGTGCATATTATCAGGATAAATAGTAAAATGTAAAACAGCCCTCTTACTAAAATTAGCCTTCAAAAGTACTTAAAGAAATTTAATATAAAATACAAAATATAAATTGTTGAAGAAGTCAAAGTTAAATCTATTGGTGTTAGAATAAGAAAAAATGCTAAGAAAAAAAAGCTAGTGCTCATTAATGTCAAGGAAGAATCTGAGATCTAGGCTAAAGGGAGCTAATGTAGTTAGTTATTAGCCAATATGTCTACTCTTATGTAAACGGCTGATAGTGGCAGGGTTTTTCAAGAAGTGTAGATCCCAGCAAGCCTCAATTACTGTCCGACCCTAGAACCTAAGTCATAGGCCAAGAATCCTCAAGTACTTTCCTTCAGCTCAGTTCATTTCCAAACACAAGGCAAATGACTCTTTGAAGTCAAGGAGGGCAGAAAATCAGAAGAATTGTACTAATCCTAGCTCCCCATCCAGCTCAACACACTCATTTTCCCTACTCTAGCTTTCCACGCACTTGGAAAGGCTAAATTGCAGAAGTGGAATACTTACTTCAGTGTAGTGGAGTAAATGTCCAGCAGGGGGAGATGGTAAGTTATCCTAGATTCAGGAATAATAACAGAATTCTAAACATGACAAGGTTTTACATAGAGCACCTTAGAAACTGGGTTAAGTTTTTGAAATAAGCCTAATTTTTACAATTCACCTGAAATTAGATTAATAATTTTTTACAATTATTCATTTAAAAATCTGAAAAGTTTCCAAATTATATTTAAAATATTCACTCTAGCTATATCCTCAATTCAGAATAGGGAGAATTAACTAAATATTTTGTTAAAAATCTAGTTGTGCTTTATTCGCTTGAATGCAGTCATTATAGCTATATTATATATTTTGTTCTTAGTAGAAAAATATGCAAATGCCTCTAAAATTGTTCAAAAACTTTTTAAAAAGAAATATTACAGTGATTTTTACCCACATACAATTTCAAAACCTACTTCCACTTATCTGTATTTTAGTATTCCAATATATCTGTTTCTCTTGCTGACTCTAAACTATCTCAAATAAATATGTAAATCTGATATTTACCATTAAGAATCCTTAATCCAGCACTTTAGACCACTCAACCATGACCCAGATTCTTAAAAGTACTTGATAGCTGCACGATTACCTCATACAATTCTCTCTGCATATTCATAATTTCCTAGACCAGAAGGAGACAAGGTATGAAATAAGAGAAGGAAATTATGATTTTATGACTATAATTCTTCTAAATTTGTTATTATCCAAAAGAAAATTATTATGTAAACACAAGATCTTTAGGATTACTCATCTCATCCTTTTCCAAAACAAAACTTCAGTCCTTACAAGGTTTTTAAATGAGCTTAGTGATCATTCAATAACATAAAATTCATCTATTTAAAATTAAATAAAATTCAGTGGTTTTTATTGTATTTAGAACACTTTCATCATCTTAAAAAGAAATCTCATATCCATTAGCAGTCACTCCCTGTCTTTGTCCCTTGGGGCTGCTATAACAGAATACCAAAGACTGGGTAACACATAAAGAACGGAAATTATTTCTCACAGTTGTGGAGGCTAGGAAGTCTAAGATCAAGGTGCTGGTGGATTTAGTTTCTGTTGAGGGACCACTTCTTGGTTCATAGACAGCCATCTTCTTGCTATAATCTTATCAATTGAATGGGATGAGGGAGCTCTCTAGGGTCTCTTTTTAAGGGGACTCATCCCATTCATAAGGACTCTACCCTCATGACTTAATCACTGCCCAAAGGCCCTGCCTTCAAATGTTATCACACTGGAGGTCAGGTTTCAACACATGAATTTGGTAGGTAGGAAGAGGCCACAAACTTTTGGTCTATTGTACCCCCATTATCTGTCACCCTATCCCCATGAGCCTTAGACAACCACTTACCTGTATTTACAGATTTGCCTATTGCAGGTATTTTCATATAAATGGAGCCATACAATGTGTTCTTTTGTGACTGAATTATTTCACTTTGAATGCTTTTGAGGTTTGTCCATATTACAACATGTATCACTTCTTCATTCCTTTTATTTGTGCCAGTGCTTCATTATACTGAAATAGTATATTTTATTTATTCATTCATCATTTGGATATTTGGGTTGATTCCACTTTTGGCTATAATGAATAATACTGCTATGAATATTTGTGTATAAGTTTTTATGAAGACATGTTTTCATTTCTCCTAGGTATATAGCCAGGAGTGGAAATGCTCAGTCATATGGTATTTCTATCTTTAGATTTTTAAGAAACTGATAACTTATGTTCCAAAGTGGCTACACCATTTATAATTTAGTCAGCAATGAATGTTTCAATTTGTCTATACCCTCACTTGCCTTTCTTATTATAGCCACCATAATGGGTGTAAAATGGTATTTGATTGTGGTTTTGATTTGAATTTACTTAATGATTAATGATGTTGAGTGTCCAGTCATGTTTTTGTTATCCATTCACATACGTTTCTGGGGAGAAATATCTATTTGGATCTTTTGCCTATGTTTTAATTGGGTCGTCTGTTTATTACTGAGTTATAAGAATTCTTTATATACTTTGGATACAGATGCTTATCAAATATGTGATTTGGAAATATTTCCTCCAATTTTATGCAATTTCTGTTCCCTTTCTTGATGGTCTTTGAAGTACATTTTTAATTTTGATGAAGTTCAATTCATGAATTTTCATTCATCATTTGTGCCTTTGTTATCATACCTACAAATTCACTAACTCAAGGCCACAAAGATTTACTCCTATTTTATGTCAAAGTTTTAATTTTAGATATTACTTAGGTTTGTGATCCATTTTGAATTAATTTATACATATGATGTGATGATATAGGAGTCCAACCAGATTCTTTTGCATGTGTATACCTAGTTGTTCCAGCCTCATTTTCTGAAAAGACTGTTCTTTTCACCATTGAACTGTCTTAGCACCCTTATTAAAAATCAAATTGATATCACTTATATGTGAAATATAAACTTTAAAGCAACAAATGAACAGGACAAACAGAAACTCATGGACATGGACAATAGACTAGTGGTTACCAGAGGGTAAGAGGAAGCAGGGAGGAGGGAGGTAGATGGGGTAAAAAGGGTCAAATATATAGTGACAGAAATCTGAGAGGGGAACACACAATGCAATATATATATTATGTTACATATATATAATAATTACACATATCTATATTTCTATATATCTATATCTATTTATCTTTATCTATATATAGATATAGATACAGATATATATATACGCTTTACTGTTAAATCGTACACCTGAAACTTACTGGATTTCGTTAACCAATGTCACCAAAAAAAAAAAAATTAAAAAATCTAATTAAACTTAACTTGGCCCTTAAAAAACTCAAATTGACCCCAAATTAACAGGTTTATTTCTGGACTCTCAATTCTGTTCCACTGATCTGTGTGTATCCTTATGCCAGCACAACACTGTCTTGATTAGTCGTTTTGTATTAAGCTTTGAAATCACAAAGTGTGAGGTCTCCAACTTTATTCTTTTTCAGTATTGTTTTATTTGTGGCCCCCTGCATTTCCATTTGAAGTTAAAGATCAGCTTGAATATTTCTATAAAATGCCAGGTGGGGTTTGATAGGGATGCATTGAAACTATAGATCAATTTGGAGAGTATTGCTATCTTAACGTATTCAGTCTTCTAATCTATGAAATGTCTTTGCATTTATTAGATATATTTTTACTTTCTTTAAACAATGTTTTGATATGGTGTGTCACATTGATGTTAAACCAACTTTACATTACTCGGATAAACACCAGTTGATCATGAAGTGTAATTCTTTTTATATGTTGCTGAATTTGATTTTCCAGTATTTTCTTGAGCATCCTCAACATACAGGCTGTTTTTCAACTTTGGGGCAACGTTGGAAATTATTCCTTCATATTCCTTCAAATTTTTTTCTATCCTTTTGTCTACTCCTCTGGTATACCCATTATGAGTGCATTTGTGTACCACATTTCTCTAAGGCTCTGTTCATTTTTCTTCACTCTTTTCAAGTCCAGAATTTCTACCTGGGGTGTGTATCTGTGTGTACTCTTTTACTGACACTTTCTTTTTGATGAGTCATTGTCATCATATATTCCTTTAATTATTTAAACGTGACTTTTTAAAGGTCTTTGAATATACTTATGATAGCTACTTTGAAGTCCTTGTCCACCAAGTTCAACATATGATGCCCCTTAAAGGCAACTTTTTTTTTTTCCTGTCTATGGGTCACACGTTCCTGTTTCTTTGCATATCTTATAACTTTTTACTAATCTGAAGAGTTTAGGTAATATATTGCAGCAGCTCTGGAAATTGACTGCCCTGCTCCAAGGTTTGTTGTTCCAAGGTTCATTGTTCCAAGGTTCAGTAACTCAGCTACACTCAATCTATTCCCCTCCCCCCAACGTGCAGCTTCTAATTTTCCTGTATTTTTTTTATCTTTAAACCTGGCTTCCTAAGGGTCATCCCTGGGTCAGAGTTGTGCTTAAGCCCTTGAATCAATAAGGTTTTCATTTTTGGCTGTTTGATCTGTGTAGCTTGGATACTGCTTTCACACTTCAGGGACTTTTGCAAGTGTGTCCCATGTTTAGTCAAGGACTAATAACAAAGCAGTTTCCTCTCCAGTTGCTCCTTAGAGTGTGGCCTTAGGTATGTGCACATTCTTTCATATCACCAGGCTTCCTTTGCTGTCTCTTTCACTGATCTTCCTGCTAAACTTCTGGCAGGTCTGCCTCTACTGGTATCATACCATGCTTTTGACCTCCACTGATTATTAGCTGATTTTTATTTTGGAAAATTCACTGGAGGCATAAATTGCTCCCCAGTCCAAATAAAGTTAGGCACCTCAAGCAGGGACATGGTATTGCCAGTCTTTGAGGTTTTCTATGACTCCCTCCTTGGCAGAACCTCTGTATTATGGAACAGTGTCTGGGAGAGATGGGAGCTGCCATTTGGCTTCCCGACCCCACTGGAATACCTCTTTTGTAACACCAACTGGAGGGGGTGGTGGTGTAGCCTCTAGTTAGTAGTTGTAGCCTCCTATTACTATTACTGGTTCTACAGATTTTGAATAAAATGGTTTTCCATTCCTTGTAAATCCTTTTATCATTAAACAAGAGACTTCAAATGATTATCTTTGCTAATTTTGAACAAGTAGACAGATATTTTTCTGCAGAGACCTATTTTGAGCTCTGTACATTCCCATATGAAAGTTCTTTGCATTATAATTTTCAACTGACTATGCAGAAACTGGTGATCAAGTTTGTGCATTTAACGTAGTGCACTAAGCTGATTATAAATAGAAAAATGAATTTCTAATTTTTAAAAGTTAAAAATGTCTAATTAAAAAATTACATACTTTATTCTCTCATTACCCCTGGTAACAAAAAGTTGCCTACAAATAAATACAAGGGGAAAATACAGCATATGAAAAATTCAGTATTGTTAAATTTCATATATGATAATAACTGTGCTATTGTAACCAGGGCTGGAATACTCATAGTTGCCCAGGATATCAAACTGTTAAATAGGTCCTTATTCATTCATACTTTCAGCACTTTTTACAGAAAGGCTCAGGCAACCTCCGTTCATCCAGAGAGTAAAGTATAGAAAATGCACATTACCTCAGTAGGCTACTGCCTTCTTGGATAGATAGTCTTCCATTGCATTTCTTTAAGTCATACTTTGATTGGCTATACAAAAAGTAGGAAATGCTTTTATATTGTTTTTCCCTTTGGGCTTCTCAATGAAACTTTATAGATTTTCTATCATTTTATGTGCCAAACCTTTGAAAAGTAGACACTAAAATCTAAATTTTACCAAAGAGGGAATCAAGAGACAAAGCACTTAAGTGGCTTTCAAGGTCATACCTAGACAAACCTAGAATTAGAAGCAATGGAAGGACTTCCCAACATCCAGCCTTCAGCTCTGTGTACCAAATCTAATTAGATCCACTAATATTCTTCCTGGCACGCTGAAAAAAAATGGTTTTATTGTTATATACTTAAAAGTAGACTTTAATTCACATGTACTATTATGCTCCTTGGAAAGTTATCCTTTTATGAGTATTATGAAAATAAAGCACTGATAATTCAGGTCAACAATATATTCTGTTAAACACTGTTGCCCACTGTCTTAGATAAGGCTGCTATAACAAAAATGCCATAGACTGGGTTGCTTAAAAAAAAAACAGAAATTTATTTCTCACAATTGTGGAGGCTGGAAGTCCAACATCAGGGTACCAGCATGGCGGGTTCTGGTGAAAGTCTTCTTAGCTTGTAGACAGTTGTCTTCTTGTTATATCTTCACATGGTGAAAAGAAAGGTCATATCTTTCTTGTCTCTTCCTATAAAGGCACTAATCCCATTCATGAGGGCTCCATCTTCATGACCTAATTACCTCCCAAAGTCTCCATCTCCATATACCATCATATTGGGGGTTAGGGTTTTAACTTATGAATTTGAGGGGAGGACACACAAATATTCAGCCTACAGCATCTATATTTATTAGAAATAGAATTTCCTTATGACTCTATTTAAAAACCTAAAAATTTAAATGAAGTGAAAAGTAGAATTAAAAAGAAATCTTAAAAAATATACTACCAATTTTAGAGATTTTTTTTCTTTACAGTAACCCATTTTGTGATATAAAAAGTAAAGAGAGAAATACTACTATGTTGATAAAAGTTACATGATGCACCACAGACTTATCTACGTTTCTTTCTAGATCATGCCCAAGGCCTAGAGGAAGAAGTTATGATAAAAAGGAAAATAAAATGCTAGAAATCTAATAACTTTATCATTGAACATTAAGCAAATATTTATGTCAACAAGTTTACACAAGTACTAAGAAAGTATTCTTTTTATACAATTGGGATAATAAACCAAAATTTCTATATTTTTTGAGAAATTTTTTCACCGAAGGAAAAGAGTTATTCTTATACAAATCTTGTTTTACTTTGCCATGAAGATTCTTCAAGAGTTTTCAAATATTAGGTTTGGCTTATTTGTATAGCCATGTATTTAGTCTTAAGTGAATTAAAACATTGATCAAGAGAAAAACTGGGGCAAAAAAGATGCCCAGGGAATAATTACTGAACAAATGGCAAACCTAAGAGAAAACTTTTTTTCTTCTATAACATAAATTTACGTTTAGAAAACTTTCTTCAATAATCTGAATATTGTTAGGAGTTAAATAATCAAATCCCTTCTCACAATGGAAAGTTCTATGTGATCTTAAAGATCAAAATATCATACTCTGCAAAACAACATAAACAGTTATTAAGAATACAAACGTAAAAAAAAATTCTCTATATGAGGTTACCTATTGGGGAAGCATATTTACTTTGAAGCAGCTAAAGCTTTTTTCCAGGTATACAGGTAAAATTCCACACCATTAAATACTTCTTTTTAAACACTTTCGTCACTTGGTTTCCAGCACACCAGTCTCTTGACTTTTCTTCTAGCTCACTGGAGGGTTCTTCTCAGTCTTTTGCTGGTTCCTCCTCTTCTCTACTTCTTAATGTTAGTATACCCCAGGGCTCAGTCCTTTGTCACTTTCTGTTTCCCAGCTGCACTGTGATCTCATCCAATGTCATGGCTATTCACCAATGACACCCAAATTAATTCTGCCAGGTCCCAACTTGTACCTTGAA
The DNA here is from genome assembly GCA_028627145.1 of Eidolon dupreanum. NCBI lineage: Eukaryota > Metazoa > Chordata > Mammalia > Chiroptera > Pteropodidae > Eidolon > Eidolon dupreanum. The sequence continues at coordinate 57,904,019 of CM053505.1, read as the reverse complement.
CTCTAGACTTAGATATCCAACTGCCTACTCAGTATCTCCAACCTAACATGGCCACAATAGAACACTTGATTCCATACTTCTCCATATCCATTCCTTCTCCAGTATTTCTCATTTCTGCATCCTAGAATTCACCCAGATGTTCAGTCAAAAGCCTAGGAGTCATCCTTTACCCTCTCTTTTGCTCTCCTTATACCCATTATCAGCAGATCCTATCTTCTCTACCTTTAAGTAGAGCCTGAGTCAATTACCTAACCACCTCCTCATCAACCACACTGGTCTAAGACTCTTGTCCGGAATGCTGTAATAACCTAACTTGTCTCTCTTTCACCCTAAATCCTCTTCAGTCGAAACTTCACACAGAAGCTCCATACAGGTATATCAATTTATGTTATTCTTCTGGCTCTCAATCCTTCTAATAGCTTCCCATTACATATCCATATCGAGCTATAAGGGCCTTCATGAACTACTCTCCGGCTTTCTCTTGTTTCATTTCTTACCATTCTTCTCCCTTAATCACTATTTTATATCCTTACAAGCCTCTCTGCTATTCTCCAAACAGTCCAAATAAGTTAATATTTTTAAGCCTTTTCAATTGACTTTACCTCTGCCTAGAACGCTCTTTTCCAAATATTCACATGGCCTATGCACTTATTTCACTAGGGTCTCTGCATATGTCACCAACTGAAACAGGCCTTCTTTAACCAACTTATCTAAAAGAGCAACCCTCTTAACATTCTGTCACTATTCCTTGCATTTTCTTTATAGCACCTGATATCATATATTTATTTACATTTTTATTATCTGTCTTCTCCAATGGAATATAGTAAATTCCACAAAAGCAGGTACTTTGTATTGGTCATAGCATGCAGAAGACTCTGGCACAAAGTAAGCTCAATAAATATGTATTGAATCCAAAAATGAATGAATAAATGGGATTCTATTCTGAACATTTACCCAGTAATATTGTTTAGGGTTTTATTGTGCTTTGAAAGAGAAAAAAGAACTACAAAAATGTAGTTCTTAAAAACAAAAATTGTTTGATTTCTCTCAAATGATATGAATTTTATTAAAAGGGAGAGTTATCTAGTAGCACCAAAGCAAAATTTTATAGTAAATTTTCAGCATATTTTAGCTACTATACAAATTTTTTAAGCTTCAGAATTATCCCTGAAAATAAAGTTGCAATTAATTAATTTGTGCCTGAAGACTTAAAAAAGGGATATATACACAGACACACAAAATAGAGCAGTTTCATGAAATCAAGCCAGTAATAAATAGGAATGTCTTGATCATCCCACAATTCTCTCCTCTATCTTCTCTCATCAAATTGCTACCAGTGAAGGCCAACGAATCTACCAACTACTTAGAGCTGGCTTTTAGAATTAGTAATGTATCCTGTTTAACTTGGTGTTGGTACTGTTGTTCACAGTAAGAAAAGTGGAAATAATGGGAGGGGGGTTGAGGGAGAAGGCAAAACAAAGGGATTAAGAGGTACAAAAGGATAGTTGCAGAATTGACATGGCGATCCAGAGAATAGCCTGGGAAGATGGTTAATAATGTTGTAATATATATGTAAGGGGGGATCATTATGCTGTACAACTTAAACTGATATATTATTGTATGCCAACTATAATTGAAAAAAAAAACTCATTGAATTGTACAATGTAAATACAAGCAACTAATTGTCTATTGTATTTCAATAAAACCAGAAAAAAAGTGGCAATATCCACAGAGGTTTCATGGAGAAGGCAGAGTATTTTGCATGAATATGTCCATTGTTTAACTGTCACTATATTACCTGTTCTCTTTCATCAAGGCAGCTTATACTCCACAATGTGAAAAATCCCACCACATGAAGATGTATCTTTTTATATAAAATTTGTTAAAAAGAAAAGCTTAATAATGAAATCATTTTTCACTAGTAGGCTAAAGAATTTAGATCCTGAAAAACAAAATTAACCACATCGAAGTTCTCCTGAACCATAGATAGAAGGCCAGTCTAAGCACTCACTAAGAATGTCAGTCTGCTGGTGAAAAGAATTTGGACACCCAAGTTGAGCCAGCTGGCCTCTCTAGCAACAAGGAAAGAAATTAGTCCGGTATGCTCGGTTTGTTTCTGTCAGCATTCATTTCATGTTGATCATGGGATTTATGCTGATCAGGGGACAGAAGAATGATGAATACTACTTCTTATGAAAAGTTTCAAGCCTTGTAACCCCTCTGAAAATAAATAGTCCAAATACCAGTTCCACTTCTTTCCCTGTAGGCACAAAAAGGGGAAAATTACTCATCAAATATTTACTATGTTTATTCTCTACCTCCTCTTCTTTGCCTAGGAAGAGTTCCCAGCATCCTGGGTACCCATACGAAGAGTTAGCTCAGAGGAGATAGGTTCACAACTGAAACTCAATCATTAAGTAATATTCAAACCAGAAAGCACCCAATGTTTAAGGGCTAAACATTCTTTTTATTGCAGTGGCAAAAAAATTTAGCTATTCAACTGAGTAAGTACTGTGAAATAGAAATGGGTCATCATTCCCACTCTTTAGGAATTCAGCATCTAAAATAGATAACATGGGAACAAACATTATTATATTACTGCCTATGTTAAACATGTACACAACAGAGTTTCTGTAATAACAAGACAACTGTGTTCGGTTTTGTTGAATCAGCCTTATTAAAGTCACACTTTGAATACATGAAACTGCACTCTAAAATGAGACACACGTTCACAATAACAAGAGTCAAACTATGAGCAGTTACATCTTTAGATAAGACTATAGAACTATGTGCCAATAAATTCACATAAATTAATTCAAAAAGCAAACACTTTACTTTGATTTTTTTGGAGGCATCAGACTTAAGATCTGGAGAAAAGTGAAAGTATAAATTCTTTTGATGTTATAAAGTTGTATAAAATCCCTGAACATGATAAAATAAATGTATTTACCCGAATAGAGCTCATGTTTACTGTCCTTTCTTCTGGCCGTTCCTTAAAACACACACACAAAAAAAAAATAAGGAAGTGGCATCATATGGAGATGGAAATATTTGGTTAGCAAAAATTACCAGAAAATTAAGATGGCTATTTACTGCCTGATTCATTTGCTACATTCTATTCCTACCATCACTCTTGGATTCTTCTAAATAAACATCTATTATAACCTTCCACATTTCTTCCTAGAAGCACAAAGGAAAATAAAATCACAGATGCTAAAGTGGACACCATTTTGCTAATCTATGGCCTCATTTTTTTAAAATTCTGTGTTCAGCCACTGGGATGAAGATGGAATTACCAGAGAGAAGGCTTTTTCTGAGAAATAAGATACCCAAACTGAGTCTCGAAGAATGAGGAGGAAGTCTGATAAGGCAGTCTGTGTGCACAGCAGACTCTATAAAACTCTGTAATTCCTTATGAAAACTCAGACTTAAGTGACCACCATTTATTCCCTGGCCTTAACTATCACCTACTGTATTTTACTGAAAAGCCATCAATTCTAACAAATAACATTTCTATACATCACTAAGAAAAATCTGTGTTACTAAACTCTATGTGACATAATGCCTTCTTGACACTTAGAATTTTTTATTTTATAATAACTGAAAGTTTTAGATGTAGGCAAATTTTGTTCTTATCATTTTTATAAACATGAAATGGTAAATATATACAAAATGAAGTAGTAAAAGTATTTCTAAACTTTACGTTCAGACTCCAACTCTTCTTACTTTTCTACTCAAAAGTTGTGGATATCTATGTCCTCACAATAGCATCCTCTGTGCCAGAGTGTTGATGATGCAGCATTTCTTAAAAGAACTAAAAGCTATTGGTGCTGGGGTCCCAGTTGCATGAAGTTAACCCACATTTGGCTCCTGTTTCAAGAAAAGTCCATAACATGTATGGTTCACCACTTCCCTCCCCTCTTCCTCCACGTCATTTGGTTTCTGAAACTTAAAACAGCACTCCAATATTGTCTCCAAAAATTTTTCCCAAGCTGCTGACATCCATTCTACAAAGTCTGATTCTGGCAATCTGCCTATGCACACGCAAAAACAGCCAATGACAACTATGTCATGATTGCTGCCTGGCTGACATCAATCAGAAAAAAATGCATCCTGATCTCTGAGAAGTTAAAAAGTGTTTTTGGAACTGATGAAATATAGTCCATGCTGATGAAGTCCACACAGAATTTTCTAGTTCCAACCCCTCAACTGAGCTCCAAGCCCCCATTTCAAACCACCTACTTACATCTCTTCTTAGATGTCTAACAGACACCTCAAACTTAAGTAGGTTAAAACAGAACTTGATTCTCAACTTGCCTTCTCCCAATAAACAAAATAACCTCTCCTGTTCTTTCATCAGTTTTCCTCTTACTAATAAATGGAACCACCAGCAACTCAGTTCCTCAATTCATAAAATTCAAAAAGTCTTTTTCTTTTTTTTCATTTCCACTTCTAATCAAGCTATCATTAGGTCATGTCTGTTCTACCTCTGTAATACATCTCAAATCATTCCACTTCTATCCATCTCTACTACCACCACTTGAATACAAACCAGTTATCAGTATCTCTTATCTAAACTCTCTCAATAGCCTCATGGTTGGTGGCCCTGTTTCCACCTGGGCCTCCTTTTATTACTCTTATCCTTCATGAAAAAGCCAAAGTGATCTTCATTAAACATTAACTCAGAGCATACTACAACCCTGCTTTAAAATCTTTTGTTTCCCATGGCACTTTTAACAGACATGTAAGATAGATGATGGCCCCTGTATCTCTCCAACCTTACCTCATTCCATTTTCCCTCTTGTTCCTGAACCACTAAGTCAAACTGGCCTGCTTTTTTCCCTTGAACCCCTTGAGCCATTGTTCTGTTCCCAATGCCTGGAACACTCTTCCAGCTATTCCTAGGCTGGCTTATTCTCACCTTTTAGAAGAAATCTCAGATCAAACATCACCTCTGCAAAAAGGCCCTCTTGAACACTCATCCTCAACAACTCTCTAGTCACTGTCTCTCTCATCCCACCCTGCTCATGCCCCTCACAGTCTTTCTCAAAAGTTAAAATTGTCATGTCTACTTATTTCATTACTTGCTTATTGTTTGTTCTCATTAGCATATAAACTCCATTTGGGTAGAGATGGTATCCATCTCCTTAAGCACTGTATTCCTAGTGCAAGATACATAATGGACACTAAATAAATATTTGTTGAATGAAAAGAACAACTAGCTATTAATTCAAAGGTAATTTATGATAAGAAAATCTACAGCTTCATAATTTCCTAAAATGTAAGCTCTACAAATGTTCACAATATTTCAACTCATTAAGAGAGCTTAGTTCTTTGGTACTGAGAACTGATTGGCCAAATTAAACTACCAAATCATCTCCAAAAATCTGGCTAATTTGAAATATTTATAATGTGATAATTCAGTAAAATTGCCAAAATTAAATCATACTAACATGGTATCAGAGGTTATTTTTACCACCTCAAAAGTAAGCTACTTAGACAGTGAGATATTGGTGATAATGAAGGCAAACTCAAAAGGCACTCTTAAAAGAAAGAGTAGTATTAAAGCCTGGTATTTTTAGAACCATATATAAACATCATCGATTACAAATGGCAGTTTCACCTTCTGCCAAATGTGCTCTATGCCACTAGAATTTAACCTTCCAGAACCAGCCTTCCCTAAACATTTTAAAAACTATTTTCTCATTTAAAAGAATACATCAATTCTTGATCCCACAAAATAAATTTGCTTACCTATGTCCAAGTTGTTAATATTTACTGCTTTAGAGACTGAGCCTTATCTCTCTCTCTCTCTCTCTCTCTCTCTCTCTCTCTCTCTCTCTCTCTCTCACACACACACACACACACACACACACACATTGTCTAGGAGAAAAAAAACTTGGCTTATGAAAATCAACTCTACTCTATGATTCATTACATGCTTTTCCAAATAAGAATTGGATGCAACTGTGTTGACAGGGTATGGAGAAATGGACACCCATTCACTGTTAGCAGTAATGTAAACTGGTGTAACCTCTACTGAAAGTAATCAGACAGTACCTAACAAAATTAAAAAGATATATCCTTTTGAAAGCAATTCACTTGGAGCAATTTTATCCAGCAAACACAACTGCATATGTTTGAAATGATGCATATAATTCAGGAAATTCACTAGAGTATAATTTAATAGCAAGATTAGACACAACTTAAATGCTCAACTTATAAATAATATGTTTAACTTATATTAGTGCCATACAATGAAATACTACAGACATCAAAAAGAATGAAGCAGCCCTTTATGTACAAATAGGAAATGAAAGCCAAGGTATTAAGTCAAAAAAATCAAGAAGTATGTATAGTATATAGTTTTGAAAAAGATTATTTACACAGAAATATACAGTATGTCTCTGAAAGGATATTTAAGAAACTGAGAGTGGCTGCCTTATCGTAAAAAGTGTCCACATGGAGTTGTTCTCTCAGGATGAGATCATGAGGAATTCTGGGGACTCCCCAGCAAAATGGGCAAATTGTTTTAAAAACAATTTTTAAAATCCAGCACTTAATGTCTTTAGAAACTGTCCTAAGGACATATAGCAAACATAAAAATATTTATTCAAGAAAAAATACTAAAATTCCATAGAACAGAGAGTGTGTGTGGGTCATGGGAGCCATGACCTGTTTCTTCCTAGTGAGTATGGCCAAGGAGTCAGGGCTGTAAATGCCTACATTAAAAATAAAGGAAGATCTCAATTCAATAATCTAACTTACTGCCTTAAAGAAACTAAAAAAGGAAGTAAAACCAAAGCAAGAAGGAAGTAAATTATAAAGATGAGAGCAGAAATAAATTAAATAAAGAAACTAAAACCAAAGCAAGAAGGAAGTAAATTACAAAGATGAGAGCAGAAATAAATTAAAGAATATAAAAAGTCACACAACTTGATTTCAAAACTTACTAAAAAGTTACATTAATTAAAACAATGTGGTATTAGTATGAAGACATACAGACCCATAGAATAGGATAAAGAGCTTAGAAATAAACCCTCATGTATATGATCAAATGATCTTTGACAAAGGTGTCAAGACCACTCAAAGGGGAAACAATAGTCTCTTCAACAAATGGTGCAGGAAAAACTGGGTATCTACAGGCAAAAGAACAAAGTTGGAACCTTACTTTACCTCATACAAAAATTAATTCAAAATGGATTTAAAGACCTAAATATAAGACTTTAAATATAAAATTCATATAACAAAACATAGGGAGAAAGCTTTATGACATCGGATTTTGTAATGATTTCTTGGATATAACACCAAAAGTACAAGGAACGAAGGCAAAAAGAAACAAAAAAAATAGCCAGTAGGACTACATCAAACTTAAAACTTCTATGTATCAAAGGAAACAGTCAACAGAATGAAAAGGCAATCTACAGAATGGGGGAAAATTTCTATAAATCTTGTATCTGATAAGAGGTTAATATCCAAACTTTTTATATAAAGAACTACAATTCAACCATAAAACAAAATCCCAAATAACCTGATTTAAGAAATAGGGAGAAGACTTCAAAAGACATTTCTCCAAAGAAGAAATGTGAAAAATGTGGCCAATAAGCACGTGAAAATATTTTCTACACCATTAGTCATTACAGAAATGAAAACGAAAGCCACAATGAGATACCACCTCATACCCATTAGGGCAGCTATTAAAAAACAAGCAAACAAACAACAACAAAACAGAAAATAATAGGTGCTGGTGAAGACATGGAAAAACTGGAACCCCTGTGCACTACTGGTATAAATGTAAAATTGATACGGAAATGCCTATGGAAAACAGTACGGTGTTTCCTCAAAAAAGTTAAAATAGAATTGCCATATGACTCAACAATTCTACTTCTGGGTATATAACCAAAGGAAGTGAAAGCAAGGACCTGAACAAATAATTTTATAACCATGTTCACAGCAGCTATTATTTACAATAGCCAAAAGCTGGAAGTAACCGAAGCGTCCATCAAAGGATGAACAGATAAACAATATGTAGTATAGACATACAATGGAATATTATTCAGTCTTAAAAAGGAAAGATACTCTGACATGCTATGACGTGGACAGACCTCAAAGGCATTATTCTAAGTGAAGTAAGCTATTTACAAAAGGATTATATGAGGTACCAAGAGTAGTCAAACTCAAAGAGAATGAAAGTAGAATGAAGGTTGCAAAGGGTTGTAGGGAGGAGGGAATAAGGAGATATTATTTAATAGATATAGAGTTTCAGTTTTATAACATAAAAAGAGCTCTGTGGATGGACAGTGTTAATGGTAGCACAACAGTGTGAACATACTTAATGTCACTGAACTCTATACTTAAAATGGTTAAGATAGTAAATTTTACCTTATGTGTATTTAACCACAATTACAATTAAAAAAAATTAAGTAGAGAAGAAACAATAAACCAAAATTTGGTACTTTGAAAAGATCAACATTGGTAAACCTTGAGCTAGACTAAATAAGCAAAAAAAAAAAAAATCCAAATTACTAAAATCAGAAATGAAAAGGGGGAAAACACTTAATAGGAAAAAAAGTATTCTAAGGTAGAACAATAAATTATATGAAATGGACAAATTTTAGAAAAAACAACTAAATGTTGAGAGTGACTCAAGATAAAAGAGAATATCTGAATAGATCTCTAATAAGAAAAGACATTAAACAGTCATTTAAAACCTTCCCACTAAAAAATGCCCATGACCATATGGCTGTACTAATAAAATCTACCAAATTTTTAAAGAAGAATTAATCCTTTACAAACTTTTCCAAAGAGTAAGAGAGAGAATACTTCCTTATTCTATGAGGCTAGAATTAACCTGAAACTAAAACCAAAGACATCACAAAGAAAAATCAATATCCCTGATCCTCCACAAACTACTGGGAAACCAAATATGGCAATGTGTAAAGCGATTGTTCCCCATTACCAAGTGGGATTTATCCCACGAATATAGGGTTGGTTAAACATCGAACATCAATTAATGTAATATGCCATATCAGTAGACTAAAAGGCAAAAAACACATGATTATGTTTGTAGAAGCAGTAAAAGCATTTCACAAAATTCAACACCGTTTCATGATAAAAACTTTCAACTAAAAACAAAAGGGAAGTTCCTCAACTCAATAAAGGGCACACATGGAAACTCCTAACATCATACTGGTGAAAAACTGAATTGTTTCCCCCACGATCAAGGAAAAAACAAACTTGTTCATGCTTGCCACAGTTCTTTAATGTTCATTGTACCTGAGGCTCTAGGGAATGCAATTCGACAAGAAAAAGAATAAAAGGCATCCAGATTTGAAAAGAGGAAATAAAATTATGTTTGTAAAAACTATAATCTTATATATAGAAAACCCCAAGTAATCCACTGAAAAGCTATAACAGCTAATAGGCGAGTTCAACAAGGATTCAGGATATAAGATCAAGATGCACAAATCAATTACATTTCTATACAGCACCAACAAAGCAATCAAGAATACAATTAATAAAACAATCCCATTTATAATAACATCAAAAAATAAAACACTCAGGAATAAATTTAAAGTGTAAAATTTATACTATGAAAACTGCAAAACATTGAAGAAAGTGAAAGAGGATCTAAATAAAAATAAAACCATCCTATATTTACAGATTAGAAGGTATAACATTGTCAAGATGGCAATACTATCCAAACTGATCTACAGATTCAAGACATTACCCATCAGAAACCCAGCTGGTTCTTTGTAGAAACTGACAGGCTGATTCTAAAATTCATATGGAATTTCAAGGGACCAAGAATAATTGAAACAACCTTGAAAAAGAAGAACAAAGCTGGAGGTCTCATACTTTCTGATTTCAAAGCTTATCACAAAGCTACACTAATCAAGATAGTGTTGTACTGGCACAAGGATAGATGTAGATCAATGGAAAGGAACTGAAAGTCCCAAATAAATCCACACATCTATGGTCACCCGATTTTTGACAAGCATGCCAAGGCATTTTAATGGGGGAAAGAACAGTCTTTTCAACAAATGGTGTTGGGACAACTGAACAGCTACACGCAAAAAAAAAATGAAGTTGAATACCTATATCACATCTTACACAAAAATTAATGCAAAATGGATCAAAAACCTAAATATAAGAGCTAAAACTATAAAACACACAAAACAAATGAGTAAATCTTCATGATCTTAGGTTGGGCAATGATTTCTTAGCTATGACATCAAAAGCAGAAGAGATACACTAACAACCAATTATCCAAAAAGGAAATTAAGAAAACAACACCATTTCCAATAGTTTAAAAAAAGAATAAAATCTTTAAGAATAAACTTAACCAAAGACATGTACACTGAAAACTATAAAACAGTGATAAAAAATTAAAGTATACACAAATAAATAGAAAGACATCCACATTCATAGACTGGAAGAATTAATGTTGTTAAAATGTCCATATTAGTCAAAGCGATGTACAGAGTCTATGCAATCTCTATCAAAATCCCAATGGCCTTCTTTACAGAAACAGAAAAAAATCACAAAAGTCATATGTAACCACAAAACAACCTGAATTGTCAAAGCGATTATGAACATGGAGGACAAAGCTGGAGGCATCACACTTCCTGATTTGAAAATATATAACAAAGCCACAGTGATCAAAATAGTATGGTACTGGTATAAAGACCGATATAAATCCACAGAACAGAACAGAGAGCTCAGAAGTATACCCCTGCATGTACAGTCAACTGATTTTTACAAGGGTGCCAAGAATACACAATTGCAAAAAGACAGTCTCTTCAATAAATGGTGCTGGGAAAACTGGATATCCACATGCAGAAGGACGAAATTGAGCCCCTACCTTACACCATTCACACAAATTAACTTAAAATGGGCTAAAGACTTAAATGTAAGACCTAAAACTGTCAAACTCCTAGAAGAATACAAAGGGAAAAGGTTTCTGGACATTGGCTTTGGCAATGATTTCTTGGGCATGACACCAAAAGCACAGACAAAAAAAAAAATAAAAGTAAAACTAAACAAGTGGGATAACATCAAACTAAAAAACTTCTGTATAGCAAAGGAAAAAATCAACAAAAATTAAAAGGCAGCCATACTAAATGGGAAAAAATATTCTCAAATCATATATCTGATAAAGGGTTAATATTCAGAATATATAAGGAACAGTTACAAGTCAACAGCAAAAAAACTACAAACCTGATTAAAAAATGGGCAAGAGAAGTGAAGAGATATTTCTCCGAATAAGACATATAAATGACTAACAGATAAATGAAAAGATACTAACATCACTAATCATCAGGGAATTGCAAATCAAAACCACAATGAGGTGTCACCTTATACCTATTAATTTTTATCAAAAAAAAAAAATGTTGGCCAGGATGTGAAGAAAGGGCAACCCTGTGTACTGCTAATGGAAATGTAAACTGGTGCAATTGCTATGGAAAACAGTATTGAGGTGTCTAAAAAAATTAAAAAACAGATCATATAGTCCAGATTCAAATCCAAAGGAATTAAAATCAGCATCTTGAAGAGATATCTGCACACCCATGTTCACTGTAGCATTATTCACAATATCTAAAACATGAAAGCAACCTAAATATCCATCAACAGATGAATGAATAGAAAATATGTGGTGTATACACACACACACACACACACACACACACACACACACAATGGAATATTATGCAGCCTTTAAAAAGAAGGAAATCCTGCTAGGTGAAATAAGCAAAACACAGAAGGACAAATACTATACGATACCACTTATATGATGAAACTAAAATAATCAGGCTCATAGGAGCGGAGAACAAAATGGTTGTTGCCAGGGTCTGGGAAAAGGAGGAAATGGGGAGGCATTAAAAAAAAAGCACAAGTGATAAAAGAAAAAAATTCCCTTTAACTGTCTACCTATGGTTAAAGGGGGTCAAATATAGGGGGATAGGGGGAGGGTGAAGTGGGTAAAGAGGATCAAATATATGATAGCTGAAGGAAACTAGACTTTGGGTGGTAAACACACAATAGAATATATAGATGTCAAATGATAATGTACAACTGAAAATTATATAATTGTATTAACCAATGTTACCCCAATAAACTTTTAAAAAGGCACTAAAAAGAAAAAAAGAAAAAAATTCAGAGTTCATCAAAATTAATAGTTTTTGTCCTTCAAAAGAAACCAACAAAAAAGGTAAAAAGACAACCCACAGAATTTCTGCAAATCGCTTATCTGATAAGTGACTCGAATCCTGAATATGGAAATGACTCTTATAAGTCAATAACATACAAATAGCCTAATTAAAAATGGGCAAAGGGTCTGAATAGACATTTTTTCAAAGAAAATGTACAATGGTCAATAAACACATGAAAAGATGCTGAACATCGACAGCTATTAGGGAAATGCAAATCAAAACCACAATATACCACTTCACATCCTGTAGAATGGCTAGAATAGATATAAAAAAACAAACAGGTAACAACAATTCTTGGGGAAGATATGGAGAAAAAGGAACCCTTGCACACTGCTGGTGGGAGTGTAAAATGGTGCAGCTACTCTGGAAAACAGTCTGGACGTTCCTTCAATAGTTAAACATAGAGATACTGTATGATCTAGCATTCCCCCTCCTAAGTATATACTCAAGAGAAATGAAAATATAGGTCTACATAAAATGCTGCACACAAATCTTTATAGAAGCATCATTCATAATAGCCCGAAAGTGGAAATAACCTAAATGTCCATCAACTGATGAATGGATAAGGAAAATGTAGCATATCCACACAAAGGAATATTTGTAAGTAAAAACAAATGAAGTACTGACAGACGCTATGACACAGATGAACCTTGAAAACATTAAGCTAAGTGAAAGAAACCAGTCACAAAAATACATATATATATTGTATGAGCTCATTTTTATGTATTTCCAGAATAAGCAAATCTATATAGATATAGATTAGTGTTTGCCTAGAACTGGGGGGGATGGGGAGACTAGAGTGATGGCTAAGAGACATAGGGTTTCTTTTTGGGATAATGCAAATATTCTAAAATATATTGTGGTGATGGATGCACAGCTCCGTGAATATACTAAAGGTCAGTGAACTATCAACTTTAAATAGGTGAATTGCATGGCATTTGAATTATATCTTAATAAAGCTGTTAAAAAAAGAAAAAAAATTAAAAATGCCCATATCTTTTAGGGTATATAAAGAAACATTCACAGTTAAATTGTATAACATTTGGTATTTGCTTCCAAATTGGGTGTTAGAGGGTATAAAACTGGGTGGGAGTAGAGACCAAACTGGGTGATGGGTACATAGAGGTTAATTATACTATTCTCTCTACTTTTCTAGGTTTGAAATTTATTTTTAAAAAAGTTTTGTAAAAATGTAACAAAGAGCTACCACTACGGTAAAGAATGCCAAAATCTACGGTGAGGTAAGCCAAAGTGTAGAATATGGATTCCAGAGGGGTAAACCTAATACTCAGAATCACTCTTGGCTTGAAGAATCAGCTGCAAAACTGAGCTGCACTTCTACAGTCTTGAAGGACTAAGGTGACTAAAGTCAAAGCACAGGGTTGGCCAAAAGTGGGAACTCATAAAGCAACCCCTACTATAAGCGAGAAACCTAAAGGGCTATCCTTTTAGGGCAAGAGTTCACTTGCAGTCTGTTCACCTGAGGTCTGAGGAATCTTGGGCATGGATCTTGGATTGGGTAGTCCCAGAAAAAGAGCACCCTTAGATACCCATGAGAAACAAACAGAAGTTCTCTCTGCAGGGAGATATCATTCTAATTTCTGATTCTTTCTACAAAAATACTCCAGGCATACAGCACATGGTCAAAGATAATTAGACAAAGAAATTAGCAACGTAATGAAGAAAAATGGGGCAACAGAGACAGACACACAGAAACTTCTGATATTAGAATTTATCAAACATAGGTTATTAAAAAATGTTTACTAAGTTCAAAGAAAGGTAACTAACACTGAATGGAAAATACAAGAAGCAATAAAAATGGCTACCTAAAGACAAAGAAAAGATGAGGACAGAAGTGAGATTTCTATAGTTCAGAATTTGGAACTGTGTAAATGTTTTACATATCCTAAGAATCAAACTAAATTAAAAAGTAAAAAAGCAATATATAAAAAATGAAAACAAACTGAAAAAAACATACTGAACTGTATGTAAAATATAGTATGTGTGGTGTACATTTTTAGTAGGATTTAGTCTAGGGGCAAAAAGAACGAAATTATTTCAAATTTCATGTAGCAGTCTCATTATTAATAGTAATATTAATACTATTCATTTGAAACAAGTTTTTATATGTTATACGATAAATTAGGCAAGTTATTATGAAGGCAAGAAAAAAGAAAGGAATATCAGAAAACCACTAAACTACATACATGGCCTCTGAAATTCCTCTCTGTACTTAAAAATATAATTTTTATTCAAAAATTGAAATTAATCAATAGATTTTTGAAGACCACATATTACTTTTTTTACCATCTACTCCTTGACTACATTTTAAAACCTCAACTCCTAACATGCTAAATTGCCTATAGCCCAATGGCTCAATCCCTGTTGTAGATCAAAATAATTATATTAAGAAAGCAGATCCTGGATGTCATCCTAGAGTTATTAAATCAGCATCTCAGTGGGAAGCAATAGAGGATATATACTTTGGAAAGGCACTCTGGGTATTGCTTCTGCTGAGTCAGGGTAGAATCCCTGCTCAAGTCCTACAGTTCTACTCAAGTTCCTCCAACACTGCAAGCTCCAACACAGACATCAGCACACCACAGTCCACAGCCCACATCCAGTCCAATGCCTGTTTTTGAAAGAAACTTTTATTGGAACACAGCTATGCCCATTTGTTTACTCACTGTCTATGGCTGCTTTCATGCTACAATGGCAAGATTGGATAGTCTTGACAGAGACTGGCCTGGAAAGTCTAAAATATTTACAGTCTGGCCCTCTATAGAAATAGTTTGCTGACCCCTCTTCTATCTGCACTTTTCGCCAAATACTTCTCTGTCTTGGCAAGCTCATGTTCATCCTTCAAAATTCCAGTTAGCATCACTTGTAGAGCTTGAACTGGGATAGCAGCCTTGTATATTTTTCATCAGTCTCTGTACCCTCCCTTTATTACTCACCATTCTTTATTCTAAGATGTGTTTAATGACTGTTCCCTGACTGGACTGTAAGCTCTATGAGGGCGATACCCAGATGTGTCTTGTTCACCACACTACCTGGTTCATTGCATACATATACTAAACATTTATTCAATGAATATCTCCCTCATTCTGTACATTTTCCTCCATTTTTTTAGATGTCTCAATGTTCTAGTCTGTTAAGGGAATTCTAAATCCAAAATCTATCAATGTATTTGTAATCCCATCTTGTTATGTCATCCACACATTTGATATGCACACCATTTGAGTTCTTCTTAGAGTCACTGACTCTACCATAATGCCCAAAATTTAGCTGGTACTCAAAAAGGAATGACTAAACACATGTTTTACAATGCAGACACACTAAATTTATGGCATTTCCTACTTCTACCATCCTAGTATTCCTATACAAAATCTAAAAATCCTTTAAATATCCTTACCTGTAGCAGAAAAGAAATAGCATAACTCAATAGAGCAGGGTGATGAACTAGATTTAAACTCTTTTTATACTTTGCTACTCCAACATTTTTAAAGACTTCGGGGTCAATATATGATCCTTTCTGGAAGGGTTTGGATGTCCACAAGCAACCAACCATGGCTGTCAAATAGTGATTATATTCTTGATAGGTCTTGCTGCTAAATATGAACTCTGACTTTGTCTATTGGGAAAGAACAAAAATTGTCATTATCAGATATCCTCCCTTTCCTCCTTATTCCCAGCAGATCATAAAGATCTACACTCAATTTTTAAACAATGATGACTTAGCACAGAGGTTTGTCGTCCATACCTTTAGTACCAACTCATTTTTCTTTGCAGCTGTCAAATTTTTACGGTATCTAAAACGGAGAACAAATAGAATTAACATTTAACATTAAATCCCTCTGCAATGTAAATATAAACAAAAGTGTACATTTTAAATGTAAATATATGCAGATGTGCACATATGCAAATATCCAGCTGTCTAGTTAAGGTTTTTAATCTTTTGCGGTACATTATCCTCAAAGAATAAAAATCATTAGAGGCTCAAATATTGAGTTGTACATTTAACTGTGTGTAAAACATACTTTAATAAAAAAAGAAAAAAATGAAGAAAATGGTTTTAATATTTTATTATTAAATAATTAATAGAGGCTCAAAAGCAGTTGGTCACTAATACAGAACATATTTTCTTCATGTGGAAAAAAGATGCAACAGAAAGGATAAGGAAGAAATTTAAAAATGCAGTCCTTTTTTCTTGTCTGAGAACTATTATATCAAATTAAGTTTTAAACATTTTAATCTTGATATAGTCCTGCAAGTTGTGCCAAGTCTATACTTATGGACTTAAAAGAGGAATTTCAGTCTTTAAGTAAAAGAAGTAGATAGTATCAGAAATTATACTTACAATTTCACATAATTGGCAATAGATCCTCTAATCTCCCAGACAATATTCTTTTCACAAGAGAAGCTACATAGACCTAAACCAGTTGTCAGTAAATGACTAATTTTTCTTTAAGACAAAGCAATGAGAATGAACAATGTTGAGTGCAGCAGTACCATTGAACAAAAGGTCCTTAACTATTAATTTTTTAAATCTATATCCCCCATTGTGAAATTAAAAAAAAAACAATTAAAATAGCCTCATCTTAGAAAGTAATTCCCCTCAAAAAAGCCATGTTTCCTATTTTCAAAGGCCCTGGCAAGAAATGGATAATAATTTTATTGTTTAATCTTTCATTGTATTATATACAGTAAATTTATTTTAGTGTATTTATAAATTGTAATTTATAGTTGAAAAATGAACATAAAATTATGATGTATTAAATCATAAAACAATAAAAAGACTTTGTACCTGTGCATAATGTAACAGAGCTGGTTCAGGATACTGGAATCCAGACTGAGGAGTGCGAGATAGAAGATCCCAGAAGGAAATAACATCACTAATGGAATGTTATAGTTTATGTATATGTCACATACCTTTTGGGAAGAATGATAACATCAGTATACTGATTATACCCCAGAACCTTGCAACCATGTTCACCCAAAGAATTATAAGTAGAGAATAAGCAATAAATACAACGTCAAGTTGGGGTGTGCTAGATTCGTAAAGAGAATACATGGCCACAAGCCTGCTTAAAATGTACCTCACCAAACATCAACTTTATTATCATAGAGGATTATTTTTAGAAAATTATTAAAATCTTACTTTTTTTCTTGAGAGAGATATTAGATTTGGGGAGAAAGGGAAAGGGAACATTTCTTTCTCCTTAAGTCTCATAAGTATTGATTTATCATATTAGCTATCTGTCAACCTGGAAAACAAAGAAGTATGCATCTAAGCAAATGTAACACAAGACAATAGGTACTGGGAAAGGGAAGAAGCCAGGAAAACTGAGACTGGTGGTTACTTCCTGGATAATAGTTCTGCCCAGATCAAACACTATAAAACAATGAAAGAAGACCAGAATTATAGGTACTGGGAGAAATGTAGAAAGGTAGAGTGGAGAGCTAAAGAAACAAGGTACTTTCAGTTTTTGCCAGGGGTTGGGAATGAATAAAAAGTGATGCTTGAGACAGACTTCTGTCTAAGACCAACATTATTCAGGAGAATGCCTATTAAAGCGATATCTGGACTTTAAAAAAAAAGGCATTGTTTTTCCACTTTGTTTTATGAAAGCCAGTTATGCAAGTGAGAATGCAATCATTAACTTCAAAATATGAAGCTTATTTGAATTATGCTAATAAAGTTATAGCCCAACTTAATGAATATAAATAAAATTTAAATAACAGGCCAGTAAAGCAGAAAGCCATCAGAAAAATCTAAATATTAGGGTAAAAATGAGATGTGTACTACCTTCTCATAGAAATCCAAAACAAAATGCAGCAAGAAAGTACTGTTGCTTTCCAAGCGCATTGCATTGGTGGACAGCCATCCCACATAGCGAATCAGTTCAGACACAGAGTTCATGGATTCACCAAAAGTTGTCTCTCTGCAATAAGAAACCATGACAATCAGATCCATATTAGCAAAAGTCTTTACAACTTCCAAGCTAAAACTGGATAGTATACAGCAAAAAGTTGTTAGGGATTTCAGAAAATGGTCAGTGCTCCAATGTATAACTTATTTTTTTAAACCACAGTGACTGATCATAAAACTACACAGCTCTCTAGGGAAACATTAAGATCAATTCATAGAACATCCTCAGCAATCACTCTATTAGTAAATACCAAAGGAAAAAATGGATTAAGCTCCGGACAGACTGTAGATAATCCTGGTTACTATCCAATGTCCAAAGACCATGGTAGTCAGCAAATTAGTTTCTAAGCACACAAATTGAAATCCAGTTTTGCCTGAATTCCTGAGCTAAAATGCTGTTAAAAATATTTTCACTTTAACTGGAATCCAATTCTATCCTAAAACTGAATTAGTTAACTTTTTGGCATCGTTCATTCTTTTAGTAAAAATTATTTGGGGATATTTTATATTCTTCCCAAATCAATGGACTGTGTCTCTTTAAATCATGGGTATAATGAGTTCAATTCATCCATCTACTCACTCCTGTCCTTCAATCAACTGTTGAGTGGATTAGGAAGAGACCTAGAAATGTGAATTCATAGCTTTATCCTCTGATATAAGAAGCCTACAGTGGTTACACACAAGGAAAAAGGACTAGCATATAGTCTTAGAGCTTGAGAGATGGTGGTACTCTACCATTCCCCACCCCATAGTGAGAAGGGAAAGAGTAGAAGACCACTCAAATAGGCAGGCATCCATATAGTCAGCTGGCCACTTTGCAAAACTATATTTTAACCATGATTTTTGTCAGCACTTGGTAAATGTGTCTGAAATAATTCAAACAATGGAAAGTGCTCAGAATAGTGTCCTTTGAAGTGTTTCTTCACAGGACATTGCTGGTATTTTGGAGGAAATAATTTGCTGTTCAGGACTGCCTCCTACTCCCCACCCGCCACAGAATATTTAACAGCCCTGGCTCCTACCTACTACTGATGGGACACCCTCTTCCCAGTCACTATGCCAACCCAAAATGCGCCCCCCGGAGAAACACTGCTGAAAATGGTTTCCCACCTTTTGCTCCTTGTAATTTACAACTATAATTTATTCCCTTTTTGACAGTTATATGGCATATGGTCATATGACGGAGACAAGGCATTCCACTGATATTCTCAGAACAGAAGGAATTCCTAAGAACTTGTAAGAGCTATGTTATATAATGACAAGAAGTATTATGACAAGCAAAGTTATCTACATTTTATGTCTATTTAAGAATTTTAGAAAGCAGAGCTCCTTTTTAAATGCTCTCCTAAAATACATGACACTGATAAAAAAATACTAGGATTTTTGGAAAGAAAATAATAGAAATTGTAAAGCACCTATATCAAGATGCCTAATACTAACTTTGTAAGTTGGCCAAAGATTATAGATGTAAACATACTATTCTTAATAAAATTGAGGTATTCAAAGAGGCTAAGCATTTAAATAGAATTTCTTTACGATAGCAGTTCTTAAATGTTAGCTTGCACTAAAATTACGGAAGCATTTGTTAAAACACAGATTACTGGGCCCTACCTCCAGAGTTTACTTCGGGAGGTCTAGGATGAGCCTGAGAATTTGCATCTCTAACAAGTTCCCAGGTGATGCTGATGCTGTTGGTCCAGGGACCACACTTTCAGAAACACAGCTTTAAAAGATACTTTCACTACCCACGAATGTTCCATTTCCTTCTAAAACTGATCAGATACACATGATATATGGAAGCATTGCAGTAATGAATACAATGAATTAAAAACAATTTTCTAGGCTACTCCTAAGAAGCTTCTATTCTCCATTCTCCTATCAAAGTAGGAGATCATTATAGAGATAAGAACATTTAGAAAAATAGGTCTGGGCTAATCTTTTAATCAAGTTGACAACCAACTATTTGCAAGTGAAGCTAAGGGACCCTTATCTTATTAAGAATGTGACAGATAATATAGGGTATTTGAATATTGATTAGATATTTGACGATATTAAGAACGATTATTTTAGGTATTATATTGGTATTACTTTTCAACAGTTGAAATGATGTCTTGGGTTTTGCTACCAAAAATCTAGTATGGGGAATGTCAGAAACATGGCAGAGTGAGAGACGTCCTCAGATCTCTGCCCTTGAAACAACAATAAGCTGAACAACAAAAACTCAACAAAAAACATCCAAACTGCACACCAGCACATCTGAGCATGGGATCAGCACATAAAAGCTACCACAGGTCAGAACCCTGGGTGTTCAGTGGTGGATTGCGAGAAATAAAGAAGCAGCCCCTTGCAGCCCCTGGATCTTCCTGCAGGAGAAGGGGGAGGGGAGAAGGTGCAGTGACTTCCCTGAACAGCTCTGCCTGGGAGTGCTGTGAGCTCCACATGGCCAGTGGCATGTCCCAGTCATCGGGGCACAAAGCAGAGAAGCGGGACGGCAGAGAAACGACAGTTGATTATTACCAATCACGGATGCAAAATGCCAGGCTGAGAAGCAGCTCACATAACCCAACCCAAAAGACCCCTCCCGCCATATCCTCCAAGATCGTATACCAGGGAGCCCAAGGGGAATCTCAGCAAACACTACCGAAACTGTCGCTAACAGTGACAGGGACTGAGTCTTAGGGTAGTGAGCATGACTGAATATCTATAAGAAAAAAAAGGCATTATTAAGACTTCATATGAAGCAGGGATCCAAGAGGCTTAGATGTCACCTACTGGAAATCAAAAGAAAAATGCCATTTTAGCAACACGCTAAACAGAGACATTTCTATAAAAAAATCTTTCTGGAAATAGAGTAGAATACACTTCCATTAATGCCCAGGTGGAGAAATAGTCCATTAAACATCATGAACAACCGAAGTGACAAGGCATCTCAAAAAGAAAGAGAAAAATCTCCAGAAAATAAGCTTAAAGACATAGAAATAAGCAACTCGAATGACAGATAATTCAGGATGGTACTTCTAAAAAAACTCAATGAGATCTGAAATAACTAAAATCAATGATCTCATGAGTTGAAAAACAACTACATAAGTAGAATGAGTTCTTTAGCAAGGAGATTGAAACCGCCAAAAAGAACCAAATAGAACTTCTGGAGTTGAAGAACACACTGCAAGAGTTGAAAAATAAAATATCAAGCTTGGGAAATAGAGTCGACAAAATGGTGGAAAGGATCAGTGATATTGAAGACAAAAATCTAGAAATAAATCAAAAGGAAGAAGAGAGAAAATGAAAACTGAAAAATAATGAAAGAGAAATATAAGAATTAGCTGATGCCATCAGGAGAGAAAACATAAGGATAATGGGCATTATCGAAGGGGAGGAAAAGGAGCAGGGACTAGAAAGCATTTTCAGACAAACAGCAGATGAGAATTTCCCAAATCTAAGGAATGAACTGGAGTGTTGAATTCAAGTCAACAGAATACCTACTTATCTCAATCTAAAAATGCCTTCTCCAAGACACATTGTATTACAATTATCAAAAATCCATGAGAAAGACAGAATGCTCAGGGCAGCCAGGGAAAAGAGGATGGTAACCAACAAAAGAAAAACCTATTAGATTATTGTCAGACTTCTCAGCACAAACCTTACAAGCCAGGAAGGGGTGTACTCAAATATTTAAACTATTAAACGAAAGGAACTACCAGCTAAGGATAATATATCCAGCAAAGCTCTCCTTTAGATATGAAGGAGAAATAAAGACTTTTCAAACATACAAATATTGAGTTAATTCTCTACTACGAGGCCTGCATTACAAGAAATACTGAAAGGGGTCAGTTCACCTAAAACAAAATAACAACAAAAAAAATACATAACTATGAATGAGGCGACTAGCAGGCAGATAGAAGCAGAGGAGTGCAACCCTTACTAAGAACAGGGCATTATAAGCTTCAACAATAAGAAGAGATTTTCTATAGCAAGATAGTAATGAATGTTCAGAATATGTATGGGGAAATTGAAACAACAATGGGAGAAAAAGGGAGGATTCAAAGATCCAAATTCACAAAGGGGAATGGAGATAAGGCACATACAGAATAAAATGGACTATTATATATGTATATATTATATATATGTATATATATAATATATACATATATATAATATATACGTGTATATATATATAATATATACATACATATATGTATGTATATATAACTATCCTCTACATATTCATAATGGTAAGCACAAGCCAATGATTCAGAACTGAAGTACATAACATAAAACCAGAAGTATCAGAGGGAAAATCCACAAATCAAACCAAAATGAAAAAAATAAAAAGACACAAAAGGACAAGGAAGCAATAGAAACACCAAGCTACTAGACCAAAACATAAAATGGTTACCTGAAAACCTCATATTTAAATAATCAAATGTAAATGGAATGAACTCAAGAATAAAAAGGCACAGAGTTTCAGAACGGATCAAAAAAACAAAACTTAAACATATGCTGCCTCCAGGAGACACATTTCAGTTCAAAAGACAAATATAGGCTCAAAGTGAAAGGGTGGAAAATGGTATTTCAAGCAAATGGCATTCAGAGAAAAGCAGGAGTAGAGGTACTAATATCAGATGAAACAGACTTCAAAATAAAAAAAAAATGTAAAGAAAAATACTGAGGAAAACTTAATAATGATAAAAAGAATTATGTGCCAAGAAGTCATAACTCTTATTAATATTTATGCTCCCAATTAGGGAGCCCTGAAATATGTAAAGCAATTACTAACAGAACTAAAGGGAGAAACAGACCAAAAAACGATTGTAGTAGGGGACCTAAATACGCTGCTGTCGGATATGGGCAGATCATACAAACAGAAAATCAATAAGGAAATAACATCCTTAAATAATACATTAGACCAAATGGACGTAATTGACATTTACAGAGCCTTCCATCCCAAAACAGCTGCTTATACATTCTTCTCTAGTGC
Organism: Eidolon dupreanum; assembly: GCA_028627145.1. Lineage (NCBI taxonomy): Eukaryota > Metazoa > Chordata > Mammalia > Chiroptera > Pteropodidae > Eidolon > Eidolon dupreanum. The sequence continues at coordinate 57,880,897 of CM053505.1, read as the reverse complement.
ACATGGAACATTCTCAAGGATTGACCACATACTGGGACACAGAGATAGCCTCAACAAATATAAGAGGGTTGAAATCATACCAACCATATTCTCTGATCATAATGCTTTGAAACTTGAGATCAACTGTAAACAGAAAGTGGAAAGAACCACAAATACATGGAGATTAAACAAATATACTAAAGAATACTGGGTCAGAGAAGAAATGAAAAGAGATCAAGAGATACATACAAACAAATGATAATGATAGTACAATATATCATAACTTTTGGGACATGGCAAAAGCAATCATAAGAGGAAAGTTAATATCATTACAGGCCTATCTCCAAAAACAATAACGAGCCCAAATAAACAACCTAACACTTCATCTTAAAAATTTAGAAAAAGAAGAACAAATGAGATATAAAGTTAGCAGAAGGAAAGAAATAATCAAAATTAGAGCAGAAATAAGTGAAATTGAAACAAAACAAAACAAAACAACAGAAGAATTAATTGCAACAAAGAGCTGGTTCTTTGTGAAGGTTAATAAAATTGACAAACCCCTGGCTAGACTCACTAAAGAAAAAAGACAAAAGAAAAAATAAGCAAAATCAAGAATGAGGGGAAATTATGACAGACACTGCAGAAATCCAAAAGATCTTACAAGAACACTATGAAAAAGTATATAACACCAAATTTAATAACCTAGAAGAAATGAATCAGTACTTGGAAAGATACAACCTTCCTAGACTGAATCAAGAAGAACTGGAAAATCTAAATAGATCGGTCAGCAGTATGGAAATTGAAACAATCATCAAAAACCTACCAAAAAGTAAAAGTCCAAGACCAGATGGCTTCACCAGTGAATTCTACCAAACATTCAAAGAAGATTTAATACCTATTCTCCTCAAAATCTTCCAAAAAATCGAAGAGGAGGCAATACTTCCCAACACATTTTATGAAGCCAATATTACCCTGATAGCAAAACCTAATAAAGATAATGCAAAAAAAGAAAACTACAGACCAATACCTCTCATGAACACAGATGCAAAAATCCTAAATAAGATACTAGCAAACCGAATACAGCAACATATTAAAAAAGACTATTCTCCATGATCAAGTGGCTTCATCCCATGGGCAAAAGAATGGTTCAACATACGCAAAACGATTCATGTGATACATCACATAAATTAAAAAATAAGAATCATAAGATATTATCAACAGAAGCCTTTTACAAGGTATAGCATCTTTATGATTAAAACTCTTAACAAAAACGGTATAGAAGAAAAGCACGTTAACATAAAAAGGCCATATATGACAAACCCTCAGCCAACATTATTGAATGGTGAAAAACTAAAAACCTTCCAAGATCAGGAACAAGGCAAGGCTGTCCACTATCACCACTGTTATTCAATATGACATTGGAGGTCTTAGCAAGTACAATCAGGCAAGAGAAAGATATAAAAGGCATCCAAATAGGAAAGGAAAAAGTGAAACTGTTTCTTTGCAGATGACAGGATTCTCTATGTAGAAAACCCTAAAGACTCCACAAGAACAGTACTAGAAACAATAAGCAAATACAGTAAAGTCTCTGGATACAAAATCAATGTTCAGAAATCCATAGCGTTACTATACTCTAATAATGAACTGTTAGAAAAAGAAGTGGAAAAAAATAATTCCTTTTGCAATAGTAATAAAAAGAATAAAATATCTAGGAATAAATCTAATGAAACATGTGAAAGACCTATATAATGAAATCTATAAGACCCTATTAAAAGAAATCAAAGAAGATACAAAGAAATGGAAAAATATTCCATGTTATTGGATTGGAAGAATCAGCTCAGTTAAAATGACCTTATTACCTAAAGCATTATACTGATTTAATGCAAACACTTTCAAAATCCCACTGACATTTTTAAAAGAAATAGAACAAAAAAATCATCAGATTTGTATGGAAGAACAAAACACCCTGAATAGCTAAAGCCATCCTAAGAAAAAAGAACGAGGCTGGAGGCATTATTCTGCCTGACTTCAAATTATACTACAAAGTGACAGTAATTGAACGATGTGGTATTGGCAGAAAAACGGACACACAGACCAGTGGAACAGAACCAAGAATCTAGAAATAAACCTATGCTTATATGGGCAAATAATTTTTGACAAAAAAAAAAAAAAGCCAAAAACATACAGTGGAGAAAGGAAAGCCTCTTCAGTAAATGGTGCTGGGAAAACTGGAAAGCCACCTGCAAAGGAATGATACTAGACTGTTGTCTATCACCACATAACAAAATTAACTCAAAATAGATAAAGGACCTGAATATAGACCTGAAACAATAAATTGCAAAGAAGAGAACAAAGGAACTGAACTCATGGACCTTGGAATTAAAGAGGATTTTATGAATTTGATCTCAAAGGCAAAGGATGTAAAAGCAAAAGTAAATGAATGGAACTACATCAAACTAAAAAGCTTCTGCACAGCAAAAGAAGCCATCAACAATGTAAAGGGACAACCATCTGAATAGGAAAATATATTTGCAAGCAATGCCTTCTATAAAGGCCTAATATCCAAAATATACAAAGAACTCATACAACTCAATAATAAAAAGCTAACAATCCAATAAAAAAAATTGGCAGACAACCTAAACAGACACTTCTCCCTAGAGGACACACACAAATGGCCAGCAAAGAAGTGAAAAGATGCTCCTCATCGCTAGTATTAGGGAGATGCAAATCAAAATCACGAGATACCATCTCACACCTGTTAGAATAGCTGTTAACAACAGGACAAGTAATAACAAACATTGGAGAGGATGTGGAGAAAAAGGAACCCTCATACACTACTGGTGGGACTGAAAATTGGTACAGCCACTATGGAAAACAGTATGGAGGTTCCTCAAGAAACTAAGAATTGATCTACCATATGATCCATCAATCTCACTACTGGGTATTTACTCCAAAGACTTGAAAACTCATATCCAAAAAGACATTTGTACACCGATGTTCATAGCAGCATTATTCACAGAGGCCAGGACATGGAAGCAACCGAAGTGTCCTACGATAGATGATTGGCTAAAGAAGCGGTGGTACATATATACAATGGAATACTACTCAGCCATAAGAAGAGATGAAATACTGCCATTTGTGACAACTTGGATGGACCTTGAGGTAACCATGCTAAGTGAAATAAGCCAGACAGAAAAAGTTGAAAACCACGTGATATCACTTATATGTAGGATATAAATCTAAAAGCAACAAACTAACAGAACAAACAAACAGAAACTCAGGGACATGGACAATAGACTAGTGGTTACCAGAGGGTAAGGGGAGGGGTAGAGAGATGGGGTAAAAGGAGTGAAATATGCATTGACAGAAAGAAAAATAACTATGGGAGGGTAACACACAATGCAATATATATATCTGCCTTACTGTTAAATTGTACACCTGAAACTTACTGGATTTCAATGTCACTAAAAAAATTAATTAAAAATAAATTTATTAAAAAAATCTGGTATGGAGGAGGAGGAAAGTAAGAGGTATTATAGGTGAAAAAATGTTAAACATGAATTGATAACTATTGAAGTGGGATGATGTGTACATGGGGGTAATACTGTATTATTTTCTCTACTTTTGAGTGTGTTTGCAATCTTCTACAATACAAAGTATATAAATTAACGTTAAAAGTAATGTGGTTGATAACAGATTGTGGGAGAAGCCAAAGATTTTAGGTAGAGTCAAAACAACCTGATTAGGTAGTTCCTTGAAATTCAGTCTTTTACTTTCACCTTAAGGATAAAACATACCTTTAATAATAATCAACATAATGGAAATTTAGGGCTTAATTTCAAGGTGAAAATAAATTAATATATAACCAAAAAACATCAAACAAAAAAAAAACCTATACAGTAAAATTACAGATTTTTCTAGTCATTATCAAAATTGACTTTACATATAAGAATACATTTTTTAAAGTAAGCTAAACTGAATGGAGGCCAAAGTTGCAAGTTCCAGTGTCAGTTCTCCAATGTTTTGCTGCATTAACTCTTTCAAGTCACTTATATACTTAGAGTTTGCTCTCTGATTTATATAATAGAATTTGAAGATTTGTAAGATGACTCACAGAGGACTGTCCCGCACAGTTTTCCTGTGGATGTCCATAGAAAGCCACAACAGCCAATTCTGCAGTAGCTCTTTCAGGCACTCAAGAACGCTACACTGAGGGGGCAAAACAAAAAAAGTATTCATGAAATCATTCAGACATACCATAAGGTTGAGAACTAAGAAACTAAATCAGAGGCTTAGAAGAAGGAATTATACCCAATAGCTGCTGCTCCAACCTGATCAACCTGCTCCAACAGATGGACACAAGTACAAGTTTATTTTCCCCACCCTAGCTTATCAGCCCAGGAAGAGACTCTTGTTTCCCTATATTACATTCATTTATAACATTATTATACCACCAAATACACTAACACCTACCCCTTACTGTCTCTTCTCAGAGACCCTTTGTAGTTGCTACAGATAAGAGTTTCCCACTCTTTTCACCTTACATCTACACCTAAGATTTACTCCCTTGTTGATGGTCATAAAATTTATCTTGTCTTTTGTGACTGTGGAAAACAAATAATTCTAGTTTTTCCTTTCTCAGGCCTTGCCTTTATTTTCCAGTTCCTCATTCACATATCTAAATAGCCCTGACAGAAGAGTGCTTGGGGCATTTATGAGGATAAATCACAATATCTATAAATTTGAAAGCAGTCCATATCATCCCAAAACCTAATACATGAAAGCTTTCTGAAACATCCTTAATAAATAAGGGCTGAGATACTACCTGAGTATCTCCAGTGATGAGGTACTCAGTGCTACTTCATACAAACAGCTCAATTAATATTTTTTAGAATGTGAACAAAAATGGGGGTATGTACAGGTTCACTGACCAAAAGTAACCTTGCAGTGTGATTTGATCATAAATTTCTAACTGAGTGGGTAGGAACGCCCAGGCCTAGAACTTCTTCAGTGAAAGGATTTTAAGCAAGCAGAGTCCATTGTTTTTGTGCATCTAGTTTAACAGACCTTTGAAATGTCAGAAGTAACCCTCTTTTCCAGACTCCCCGATGGCATAACCACCTTCTAGGGAGCACATAATGTTAACTATCCTGGACCTTGCTTTCCTCTCCCTTCATACAATCTTCCTTATATTCACTCCTTAATCCCATATGTATACAAGACACTGCAAAACTGTCATTCTCCAGAGCATTTGAGATCTTGATTCCCAGCATGTCATCAGTTTGGCTCAAATAAACTCATAAAAATTCTCTTAAGGTTCGGATGTTTCTGACCTGGACAAACCCTTGATACCTCACATTCAAGTGTGAATGAATGACCCTTTAGTCACCCCACTCTTTCTTGTACTCTATACTTCTCTGTGCTTCTTTCTCCCTTTCACTGATCCCATCCTTCCCAAATCTTTCAATTGTAGTTTCCAGCACTTCCATTCCATGGTAATCTAAACCTATACCTTCATATTCTTCAAAGTATGCTTTCTCTGTCTTCTTATTCTCATCATACCTGGCTCTCCCTCAGCACTCAGCCAGGACACTGTTTCCTCTGAAAACATCTCCAGAGCCCACACTTCACCACTTGGACAATTCCCTAGCTCCCCACTCCTAATATGGGAATAGACTATAAGCCTCTTTGAGATGGCAAATATAAAATGAGAAATAAATATCCCTTTAAAGAAGGTAGTCAGTTTTAAAAAGATAGTATAAATAAATCAAATGGATATTCTATTTAATCAAGTGTCACAGAAAAAAATCTGCTGTTTTAGAATATTTACAACTATTTTCTGAGCTGCAGAACCTCATTAGCAGTAACATTAGCTGAATGTGTTAGGCTAAGATCAAAGACCCCCATTTCAGATTGCACTTTGCTATAGTCAGTTTTTCTCATGAATTTGACTATCCTTAGGTTTTCTAACACAACACAAAAGCTATCTATCTTTAACACTATTTCCAAACTATTACTCCTCCTTCCTTATATAAAAAACCCTTTCTCTTTGAGGTTTACACTATCCACCTACACTACCTTTTACTTTTTTTCTTTCCATATATCTGCTATCTACCTCCTTGAAACTTATATACATTCACTGAAAACCTTCTCATTCTGCCTCACATACTACCATCAGTTATGTCAATGTCCATGAAGATGATCCACACACTACTTTAGCTTGTTTCTTGACCTCAAATCAAATAACCTTCATCTTCACTCTACCTTAGTGACACACTCCCACAGCCACACACTAAACTTTGTCATAACCTGAACTGAACCACCACCAAAATCTATTTTCTTTATTATGACCTCCTATTCTTCCAGCTTTTACATACCCTCAACTCCAACTAGTTATTCTTGCTCTTCAACTTCAGATACATTCAATCCCTTGATTCCTTCATTTTTAATATCAATTTTTACCCTTTTCAGCCTTCTCCTGGCCTCACCTCCCTATCTAGACTAGACCACGTTGTTAATCATTCACAACTCCCTTGTACTCCATTTAACCAGCAAAATCTTAAATGATTCCTTCCAACTCATAACTTTTGTTCTCTGACCCTACATCTGAGCTAAAGAAAAACACACAACTATAAAGGTTAGTACCACTCCAAATTTATGGTCTCCAACTTTATATGGGCCCATAATGAAGCTCAATAATCCTTTTACTTGTCTTTAAGCAGTTCTTTCTATTTTTCTCAGCAGCTATCCTAAGCACATAATACCCTCCTAAACCCTACTCAATTCTATCCTCTACAACATACTTTCTATTTTGAGAAATTTAACACTTGTAGGCACAAGGTATTTCAACATCTTGCCCTTTCTTCCAACTGTATGAATATATATCCCTAGCCATATGTCCTTGTTCTCAATCTTAAGAATAAGTGCTACCTCCCAACCCCTCAACATCCATCTAAGCAAATAATCTTGTCTTAAACTAGTCCCTTCATACTTCTGAAATCCTGCACTGTCAATTATCCTCCATTTCCAACCTCTCCCTCTTCTCAGCTGGCTCATTCTATTCTACCTATAAATATGCTCAGGTTTTTCTCACTTTGGAGGCAAATAGAAACCATACAAAACCCCCCACAACCATCCCTTGATTCAAAATCCCACTATAGCTATCTTTCTACTTCTTCCTTTTAGCCAAACTTTTTGAAACATATTCTATACTCATTGTCTTGTCTTCACTTCTCATTGACTCAACTACCACAATCTGGCTTTTATCCCCATATTCCACAGAAACTGTTCACAAAGGTACCTAAAACCTCTGTATTATCAATTCCAAAACAATTTTTTTTTGGTCCTTATCTTTCTGGACCTTCCTGAGATACACGGCAATATTGTTCCTTCACCCCTTGATATCCTGTACTCTCTGTTTCTTTGGCACTATTGCTCTCCTGATTCTTTTCATACTTTTTTAAAAATTAAATTTATTGGGGTAACGATGGCTAATAACATTACATTTTCATACTTCATGAAGAAGTTCCTTCACAGACTTTCTTTTTCAGCTGAAAATTAAATGAGTATTCCCGAGTTCTGTCCTTGGTCCACTGTTTCCCTTCCTTCGTCCTTTCCTCTCCCCACCCCCACTCTCTAATGTAAATATATGTATATGTGTATAAATGTATTATTTACTTATTAGGCTGGACCATATGGAATTGCCAATTGTTAAACATCCCTGGTCTACAAAACTGGCAATTTCGTATGGTTCAACCTAAAACTGACAGATAAATAGCTCTCTAGATTCATGGAATAAGAGAAGAAATAAAGAATAACCTAATTAGAAGATAGGAAGAAAATCACAAAAAGTTATAAAATGAAGGGCCTGAAAATATATTAACTGGGAGAAATAGAGTGTATTATCATATGAATGATATTGGTCTAGTAGTAAGTTACCGGGACAACATGTTTTTCCTGTAAAGGTGGCCAATAGTAGGTGATTTATTGTGAAAAATAGTTATAAAAGAAACATTACTTATATTGTCATTCTTTTGGAATAGAAATAACCATTCTATAAGAAAGTGGCTCTCAAACTCAGTCAGGTAGATCTGAAAGCCACAGTGGTCTTTTTGGAGAATGCCTCAAAATAGTAACACAATTTATAAGGTTGGAACAATTTTATTAGCAGAAAATGACTATATTATAAATATACAATATGAACATCACTGGAGTTTTGTTTGCTTTGGTCATTACTGTATTTCCAGTGTCAAAAAGGGTATGTAGCACACAGTGGGTAATCAATAAATGTTGGTGAAATGAATAAGTGTATCTACAAAAATATCAACCACTATGATCAAACTAACTATGCTTAAGTATTCTCCAGTCTGTTTTTATTAATATTCATTTGCCACCTGCTCATTCACTTTGTCATCTGCTATAAGTGACAACAGTTTAGAAAAACTATATGCAACAAAAACCTTGAAAACAGAAAACTCTATATATTAACTTTGATTTCAGTGATGCAGCATCTCAAGTTCAGGTCCAAGAGAATTCTGTTAGAAAACCACTGCCATAATGTGGGTTTGGAATCATGGACCACTGGCTATAGAATAACAGTTCCCACTGAATCTTAGCAAGATAGTTTTTTTTTTTACCTTGAAATAAATGGTTGATGTAAAGAAGAGCTGTGCTAGATGGTCAAAAATAACTGGTTTCACCTCTAGGAAATAAAAAAAAGATTATACAAAATACTTTTATTTAATACTACATTGAATTATATCTCACACCAAAATGTCAATAATACATACCAGAGAAGTTACTAATAGGAATCCAGCACACAAGCTGAAGGAACTGTGACCGACAACAGGAGCCATCCCAGAGAGGAAGGCTCTTATACAGGAATGCTTCACAGGAATAAAACCCCTCCTGCAACATAAGTCAATGGTAAAACCTTATATGGAACTCTTCGGTTTTAACTGCTCTCTAAACAACCAGTTTATTCTATGCTTTAGTTGTTTTACTCTTAGACTAATTTTGTCATCAATATAATTCAAAGTCTTGAGTTAGGTACCAGACTTCCTCATAAAAAGGATCAGATGATTAATATTTGGATATATGAACATCTTTATCAATATAGTTTCCAAACACCATAAACTTCATCAATTAGACAGAAGGTAAAAAGTCAAGTTACAGAATATTTTTTAAAATAAATAAAATTGTACTATTTTGGAGAACATGCAGTCATTTGAACAGTCACTAAATGTATACAACGTTAGACAGTGAGGCTGGAATTTCATTAGAGGTCACAGAACAAATCCAAACTCTGGGCAACTCCATCTGGAGAGGACCGAGTATCTAGGCTATTTACATTTCCACCAAAGTAAGGATCTAGGGCTTTCCTTTTTTCCTTTGTCATCCTCAGCCTTAAATAGTAGTGCATACCAGGACTCTATTCTAAACCTTTTCATGACATGAATTCTCTGGACAATCTCACCAATGACATAGCTAAAACCACCACCTATATCATAAGGAGTCTTCAATCTGTATCTCTAGCCTAATTCTCATTCCTGAGCTCCAGACTCCTTATCTAACTGCCTTCTGGATATGACTTTTTAGATGTCCCACAGGCATCTTTTAAATCAAATTTATCTTTCTTTCCAACCCTGTTCCTCCTCTAGTCCCTTTCTCACTGAATTCCATCATCATCTTCCCAAGCAGGAAACCTAAAAAGCAACCTAAATTCATCTCTTTATCCTCATCAGCATCATTCGCACCCAACTTCCAACTCAATGGTTTCACACAAAATCTTTGAGATTTATTCAACAACATTAACTGAGCATCACTTTTGTACCAGGTACCAAGATGAACGCCTGTACATGAAGAAAATTTAGACAGGGTTCCCACCCGCTGAGAGGTTATAATGTATAGAGAAACAGATGCTGAAAAGTACTATGATACAGGTAAACATAGAGAGCCATGGGAGCACATAGAACAAACATCTAACCCACATTGGGGTATTGAGTAAAGGTTTCTTGATGGTGCTGATAGCTGAGTTGTAGCTTAAAGTACATCTCAGGGCTATCCAGATCATACAGAACATATTTGACATTTGAACAATGTTGATTTTAAGAACACAAGGGGTGACCCTATGAGATTTATCTTACTGGCTAATTCGATTAATTGAATATATTCAAGTACATATTCAGTATGTGCTTCTAAATTACAGAGCATTCTCACTTATTTGCATACTTTAACAAATTCTTTCTTTAAATACAACAGTACAAAGACAAATGTCAATTCAATTCAGCTCTATTTATGAATTTTGAATTGAGCAAATATTATTTACAAAAGATGTTGGGCACTAAAGAAAAGGTTTTCAATGGCTATCCAAATATATTTTAGTAAGAAGTGGAATCTTACTTGTAAGAAGCACTCCGCCCTGATGACAGTGTCCAGGAAGTTAGTAAATTCTTTCTCATGTTCATAATTATTCACCTTGTACCAAATACATTCTGAAGCAGAAATATTAAATATTAGCATCCTGTTGAACAACAATAACTACATAAAACATAATTACCACAACTCTAAAGTGACAAAAAATGACAAATATAAACAAGCCATCAGTCTTATACACCGTAGCCAACTCGCAGTGTAGATTGCAACAGGTATGTGGAAGCGATAGTGAGAAGTTCCTCAAGAACTTGGTAATACAGGAGGAAAGTGTATAGTGAAAAAATAAACTGCTAAAATTCACATATAACGAATGTGATTTGCTTTATGTCACACAGTAATCCAAGAGACTATGAATGTATGAATTTCAAGTTTGCCAATACTCTGAACTTCAAACTACAGTGAGCTGGGGGTAATCTAAGAGTGGCAGGACTGTTGTAGGTGGAAATCTAACTGTATCATATCCTACCTAAAGAAAGTCTCTAAGCAGAAAAAGGAGAGTTAACCTGGAATGACTAAAACCAACTTTTAAACTCCTGAGGACTCAGGAGTTACTTATTCAGGACAGAAACAATTTGGGGAACAAAATCTATCTCTAGAAAAATAGACCCCCTTGGAGGAATAAAATGATCAGGATTTACTATGGCCTGGATGAAAAACTCCCTTGCTTCCCTTTCCTTCAATTCTATAATTAGAAAATCTTCTAATGACTAATTTGGCTCCCATACATATGGAATAGCCTAAGAAAGGAACTATTCTAGTTGGCAGACATGAATGTTTTGGTTACCAGAATTACTTCTATTATGAAATAATAAGGTGACATTCTGGTTTATACAATAGTCCCCTCTGAGTTTGGTTAGCATTGATCTTAAGATTCTAGGGCTTAATGGAAAGTTTCTGGACACACAAAGAAAAGAGTCCTTGGATTGTGATGATCATCAAAGTGGAGCCACCCAGTGAGCTTTGGTGGCCATCTAGCAGTATTTCCTTAACAACACATCTACTTTCTTACTGCCCTTAAAATTATAACAAGGGGAGCATTCAGGCTCTGAATATATGATTACCCGAGAAATAATTACAGCATATGAAGGCACCTCCTGTCTAGAATTTGGCACTCTTATAAAAGAAACCCATTTGTAAACTATCTTGTTGCTTCCTCATTCATCCAACTTTTAAATATAAGTTTTCTACCTTCTTGTAACGTTTGACTCAACCAATGATAGAGCCTCAGTAAGACTGATTGATCTCTGACACAGTTAACATAGTGAAGTAGCAGAGAATTGTTCAGCACTGCACCCATCTGAGAAGGCAGCTGCAAAGACAAAACAATCGGTTAACTTTACATAAGTATACAAAAAGTAGGTGAGAGCAACAAGTAAATCAACAGATAGGAAATGCATAACAAAAAGGCTATGAAGAACAAATGGAAAATGCAAATCAGCACATGGTCCAGTCACATACCTCTAAGCAATGAATGTTCTGTAAGAGTTGAGGGAAGCTTTTAAGCTGTTCTACTGGAAATGATCTATTCCTACCAAGATAATCAGAAAGACTCATTCCTTTTTTTCCATATTCTTTACTGTGGCTACTGGAATCTAGCACTGGTATAAGTGAGGGAGAATTCCATTTCTGAAGAAGAAAGAGAATAAACCAGTCTATCAATGGACTGAACAGACTACAAAATATAAATGTAAAAGCAGTCATTAAGGTGGTTCAATGAATGGAGCCTGAATGTGGTTTGCATAGAATCCTGATTAATAAAAATGTATTTAAATATCTATAGTCTCTTCCAACATCTAAATGGTTATTGTTTGGCTTTACTTTAAAAAGGCCTCTCAAGTCATTTAGGGTTTTAGATACTTACTCTTTTTCCAGGACGGACATTAGCTGGACCTAACATCAGCTTTAGAGGTTCTGGAGAAGGTCCCTGATTCCTTTGCCTCACAGCAAATATAGCTGTCTTCCACAGGTTCTCTGAATTCTTAAAAAAAATCTATAAATTTGAATATAAAGTACATGAGAGTAGGTACCCATAAGCTGAAGCAATATAAAATCAAAATGCTTCATTAATTGAATGTATACTGATTATGAAATATTTTGTACCCATACAAACCCATTTAAAGATTTACTGATCAGGAATCAATTAATTACATCAAATGGAATCAAAACATAGTGCCAATCTCTAAAAAATACTTCCCAGAAACAATGCCACAAAGTACATCTTAAAACAGTATGCTGTAAACATTATAGTCCAAATCTGTAAATTATTTTAATCAAGAACAGTATATTTCAATCTCAATATGACTCATTGCTCCTTAATCCCTTACCTTCTTCTTTACAGGCAAAGATACAGAAATCAAAGTAGGAATAAAGAACTTATACAGTGACAACAAAGCCTGGAGATAAGGCTGCTTTCCCTGAAATAAAATAAGAGTTTTCAGTTTTCAATCCTGTAGCCAATAAGAAAACAAGTAACAATAAAAGATTAAACATATATTCAGACCTTAATTTTACTATGTGATATAGGTATAGGCAGATGCTACAGAAAAATCAAAGCAGCCATTTAAATCAACTATCGTAAAACAACCCTCACCAACCTGTCTTCTCTTTTATGACCTTCTCCCCTACTTTACTTCTTCCTTATATTTTCTCTCTTCTTCTCTGCCCATGCCTTAGTCTTACCAATCATATCTGTTAGCATGGCTTACTCTCACTGGTAGCATATTTAGCACTCAAAGTTTACTAATTCTTGATTTAGACAGGAAGGTGGGAAGACAAAAAGAGATGCCAAGAAAATAGAGCAAAGGAAATATTAATAATTTAAGATCATAATTCACAAAAAATTAACTAGGAAATCTAACAATGGGTATGCAGTAGCCAAGTTGCTTGCTATTAACTGCAAGTCTTAACCAAAACATGAATTTTACAATGACAGAAGTCATTATAGCTGGATACTTGTGTTTGATATATCTGGCTATCCAGAGAAAACATATCACTGAAATGAATTCCAAGGAAGTAACCAAATTGTTTTATTATATTACAATTTTGTTGAATCCACTACTATACAAAATAAGGAAAGCAGAAAATGGGGCTTAGCAATACAGCATCCTTATAACAGCTTCTTGAGATTAAGTTTATTATAATAAAACCAAAATGACACAGTTTTTCTATGCCCAAATATCTTCTGATCTCTGTACTCATATCGATCAGTATTAGAGTGCTTGCTGTGAGTTGCAATGTTTTTTGATAAAGCAGATATTTAGTAGTGGAAAGACCTTTAGAATTTATTGTCCACTTAACTAAATCTATCTTTGTTATTAAAAAGTGAACACTCTTTTTCAAAAGGGGCACTTTTAAACATGGCATATTGAACATATGTGTTTAACTATGGGTCCTCCCAAAGCCTCATTAAAAATTAAATGAATGAAAAGGTATAAAAATCACAAGTTCAAAGAGAACAAGAAAGGAAGCAACAGTAAATGAGGGACCATTTAAATATGGACAAACAAGGTTTCCCGGGTATTAGGGGAGAGCCTCTACTGTGAAAGAGCAAACTAAAGAAAAGAACTCTGAGGAAACAGAGACAAAGCTGGGAAGAGAAAAACAAAATCACAGCTTAAGGCACACAGGCTCATTCCTGTGGCAAGAGGAGAATCCCAGAAACCATAGTCACCAACCCTTAAGAAGAAACCTACCTCTCGCTTCCAGTTCCAAAGACTGCTCTCAACTGGGCCTGGTGCTTATAACAACACTTCCCCACCATTCATGCTTATCACCTGAGAGTCAATTTCTGTGTTTTGTTTCCTCCATGGATCAGGAGTTATGGGGCATGGATGAGTATGGAGGGAATACATGTCTTTGCGAGGACCAGAAATTCACATATTAAATATATTTGTTCACAAGCCAATTATGTCTGTTACCATTATATATGTTCAGTTTTATGTGAGTGTGGCTGTGTCTTCTTGGTTTGATATTGTTGGACTTAACCAAATTCACCAAAATATAGCTAATCAAAACAATTTTATAAATGCATATTTATAAATGGCATTGATGATGGAATAATTTAGTAACATACTATATAGAATGTTAATAAAGCCATACATTTCATGTCTGGGTTTAAAATATCTAGACAATCATGTACTAAATCATTTTTTTAAAACTTGAATATACACTGTTGTTTTCATCAACACAAATCGGCAAGGACTTATTTATAGTAAGAATTTTCTTATTCTGTTGAAATGTTTTGCTGTTGACATGAAAAAATGTGTATCTTTTTCACAATTTCTATTAATGTGAAGTGAAATTCAATTTGAACAAAAACATTATCATTAATATCCTCAGAGAGCTAAGAGAAGATATGGCATCCATAGAACACAAAACAAGAACAATCGCAGAATTGTACTGACTGGAAACCTCATACTGGAGAAGCAGGAATGTGTGTTTGTGTTTTTCACTAAATTTAAATGCCTTCGGGTAGGTCATGCAGGCTTCAGCAGTTAAGCATAGGCACTGCAACTTCCTATTGTTTTATACCCAAAGCATTACAGACCTCTGTTACTTGGCAGGTACAGTGGAAATAACAATGCAAGAGAGCTGTAAGGACAAGAGATAATGATCAGGGAATAAATATACTGAAGTTTAAGTATCCAGAAAAGAATGCTTTCCTAGATCACATCAACAAAAAATAAACTGGTCACTTTAATAAAATAAAGTAGCCATTTTTGACTACCCCCTGACACTTGTTTCCCAGCCATACCAACCTAGTTCCCCAGTTTCTACTGTTTGACATCTCCATGTCTTTGTTCATGCTATACACTCTGTCAGGAGTGCTTCACTCTTCCTTCTTGGCCAAGTTAAATCCTATTCATCCCCTAAATTTCTCTCAAGTGTCACCTCTCCTGACACCAGTGTGATGGATTTTGTTATTTTGTTGACTGAGTTCCCCAGACGATGTTTTTTGAAAATAATGACTCATTTGAACTATCTTATAACCTCAAAGCCTAGCTCAGTACCTATCATACAGTGGTACACTGGCTAGTTCGGGGTCTTTTTGGTACTCACCATTTTAGCCTGAAGATCAAGCAGTTTTCTTACTCGAAATGGTTTGACTAGCAAAGGTAAAAAAAAAAAAAAAAAAGAAAAAAAAGAAAAAACAGAAAAGAGAAAGTACTATGCATCTGGTTTGAAATAAAAAGGAAGTCTGTGGCTTTCTTTTTATTTAGCTCCTTACAACACATCAAGAATATAAACACCCTGTTCAGTCAAGCCACTAAGCAGATGGCTCTTGGATAATAGTACTGAAAAGCAATTCACACAAAATCCTTAGAATTAATGCTAATAGTTAACTTTATAGAGGACAATACAAATGCTAATTCCATAGAGTGAATGTAATATAATTGGAATGAAAATACTCACCATTCTCTTTTTTGGTAAGCAAATACAAGAAATGGCAGACATAAGGGCACTGTTAAAATAGAAAGATTTAAAAAAGAGAGAGAAATGATAATACATCTTGAACAAAAGAAACACATTTTCCTCAAATGTCAGTCTTATAATGATTAAGTAAATGTGCTTCTGGACATTACTGGACAAATTTTACAAAACTTCTCTTTCCATACTACATAGTAGTAATTAAAGTTTTAATTGGCATCCTATTATGCCATTTTAAAGATTATTTTTGGGATATAACAACACTGCAGTTTGAAAAACAGAAAAACATCCTTCTACCTAACAAAAATTCATGGATCCCTTCTAGTAATCCATATTTATTAAGGTAGAAACTTAAAACTTTTATCCCAAATTCCCACTTAAAACATTTTCTCATGTTGTTTGGTTTTCAAAATGATCATTTTCAATGATATTAATATTCCAGTGAGTGAATATACCATAATTTATTTAACCATTTAGCCCTCAGTTTGGCAAATAGCACACACTCAAGAAATATGTTACTTAAATTACTGTATGATTGGTTCCCTTATACCATTTTATTTTGAGCGTCCATTTATTGAGGTTTTATTCTAGTTTAGGAGTCAGAAAATTCTGGTTCACCTGTTTTAGTAAGTCAGGTTTTATTGGAACACAGCCACGCTCCTCATTCATTTATGTATTGTCTATAGCTGCTTTCACCACACTAGCAGAGTGAATAGTAGTGACAGAGACAGTATGGCCCTCAAACCTAAATATTTATTACCTAGCCCTTTAAGAAAAAAAATTGTCAAAAATTGTCACCTTCTCTAGATGTTAGGAAATTGAAAAATAAATTATTTAATGGGATTACAGAAAGTAACAAAAGCAGACTTTCTTTAAAAAACATATTTTGGCAGTCATGACTCTAAAGTTTAAAGTCTAAAGTAACATTCTATATTGCCTCTCCTCTACTTAGCAACAGTTTCAGAAAGACTCTGGACATACTTGTAAGAACTACGAATTTAAATATAGAATCCTTTTTTTAAGGGAAGGATATATATTATGACCATTTCTGCCATATTCAACGCAACCTAATAACTTTCAGTAAAAAACTCACATCCCTAGGAATATGAACCATTAGAAATACTATTTATCATGTTGGGTATGAAATGAGTGTCACACAATCGAACTAAGCTCCAGCAGTATAGGAAATCTGACATTTTCCTTTAAACACATCTAGAAAAGAGAAACTCATATATGCCCCTAAGAGCTTACAACTGCCTTTCTGGCAAATAGTTAACTACCATATCTGAATCATTAGAGTCAGGCTCCCACCAAATTATATGAAAATGACTTTTATGAAGTAATGTTTTTAAGTTAGGCTCCCTGTTTCTTGATTTAGGTGATATCTGCACAAATATGTTTATAAAAATTAATTGAGCTAGTCACTTATGACATGGGCTATTTTCTGTATTTATATTATACTTCAATAAATATTTTTAAAAGACAGAGAAAAAGAAAAAACGTAGGCCCCCTTCCCTCCTGCCAAGCTGAGCAAGAAACTCTCTAGTGAGCACCATGAAAACTATGCAAGTATATTGCAACTGATTTGAGAAACATTTATGAGTAGTTCCTATTCATTCACTCATGAAACAAGTATTTATTGAGTGGTAAATAAAACAGACAAAAAGGTCTGTTCTTATGAAGTTTATATTCTGTGTGCCATGAATAGTGTTACTAAATACTTGGGCTACAAAAGACTCAATCCCTGACTAGAATTATTACCAGAAAGTGGAAAGCATGTTTTATTATTCCCATTCTTAACAACATATACATAAACACAGAATTCATTTATATTGCGCTTTGGTCAGTTCATGAACAAAACCAATATGAGCTTAAGAGAGATATCAAAGGTAATGAAGAGTCAATCACATATTCATCATCATTCATCTACTCTTGCATACCACAGGACAAGCCTCTCCCAGGAATTTATAACAAGTTGGCCCTATGTAGATCTGCAGTTCGAATTTACAGTAGTGATATGACCAAGAAAACCTCAAGTGAAGAATTTAAAGTAGTTCCAGCTTAGCTATACCTCCCAGACAAATCACACATCTGATAAAGGACTTGTATCTAGAATATAACAAGAACACTTATGACCCAATAATAAAAAGACAAATAATCCAATTAAAAAGTGGGCAAAGGATCTGAATAGATATTTCTCCAAAGAAGACATACAAATATCCAATGAACACATGAAAAGATGTCCAATATTATTAACCATTAAAGAAATATAAATCAAAACCACAATGAAATACCACTTTATACCCACTAGGATTGCTATAATTAAAAAGTAAGATAAATAACAAGTGTTGGTGAGGATGTGATGAATTTGGAACCCTCCTACACTACTGGTGAGAAGATAAATGGTATAGACACTGTGGAAAACAGTTTGGTGGTTCCTCAAATTGCTAAACATAGAATTACAACATGATACAGCAATTCTACTCTTAGGTATATACTCAAAAGAACTGAAAGCAGGGACTTGCACATATATTTACACACCAGTGTTCACTGCGTTATTATTCATGGTAGCCAAAAGGTGGAAACGACCCAAGAATCTATCAATAGACAAATGGATAAACAAAAGGTGGCGTATAAACACAATGGAATATTATTCGGCCATAAAAATGAAGTAAGTTCTGATACATGCTAAAACATGGATGAACCTTAAAGACATTATGCTAAGTAAAAGAAGCTAGACACAAAAGGACAAATATTGTATGATTCCACTTATAAGAGGTACCTAGAATAGGCAAATTCAGAGACAGAAAGTAGATTAGAGGTTACCAGGAGCTGGGAGGAGACTGGGGGTTACTGCTTAATGAGTAGAGAGTTTTTGTTTAGGGTAATGAAAAAGTTTTGGAAATAGACAATAGTGATGATTATACAACATTGTGAATGTAACTAATGAATGCCAATGAATTGTACAATTAAAAATACTTAAAATGGTAAATTTTGTTATAAAAAATATAACAGGTTAAAAAATGAAGTACTGATACATGTTATAATATGGATGAACCTTGAAAACATTATGCTAAGTAAAAGAAGCTGGTCATAAAAGATCACATATTATATGATTCCATTTTTTATGAAATATCCAGAAGAGGTAAATCTCTACACAAAAAATACATTAAGAGTTGCTCAGGAACCCCTAAATAAAAAGATGGAGGGGTGATAACTAAAGCACATAGGGTTTTGGAGGTGATGAAAATATTCTAAAATTGACTCTGTTCATGGTTGTACATATCTGTGAACATATTAATACTAAAAAGGAATGAATTACATACTTTAAGAGGATGGATTGTATTGTATGTAAATTCAACCTCAATAAAGCTGTTTTTAAAAAAGTATCCAGAGAGAAAAGAAGAAATGACAGATTACAATTAGAATGATTCAACAATGGAAAGGGGTCCGTAGAATAATATTGTCAACATTCAGAGAGAATTTAACTGTCACCATAGAGTGACATATAACAAAACCAACTTTCAAGAACAAGAGCATAGTAAAGACATTTTCAGATGAAGACAGAGAGCTGAGCATCAAAAGATTCTCAGTGAAACAATATTCTAAAGGATACACTTTTAGACAAAGGAAAATGATCTCAGACTGAAGGTCTAAGATGCAAAAACAAATGATGAGCAAAGATATTGGTAAATACATAGGCAAATCTAAAACACCAACTGTGAAGACAATAATAATGTCTCCTTTATGTGTTATGTGGAGGAGGATGGAGAAAAATGAGCTAGAACTAAAACCAAACAATAGCATATAATCTGGGAGAGGTGTGATCAGAGTTAAAGCATTCCATGGTCTTGTATCATTTAAGGTGAAGGTAAAGATACTGGTTACTTTTAGATTTTTAAGAAAAACTACACAGAAATTAAACAGAATATTTTAAATGTTCATTAATTCATTAAAAAATAATAAACCTATTATATGCTAACATAAATAATGTATCTTATGAAAAATAACTATATTTTCCAAAAAAAGAAAAAACGTAAAAAGGGACTGTTTTACATTTTACATTATATATGCATGTTAAAATAGGTTCAATAACACCTAAAGGAACACACAGAGAAAGTGTATTAACTTCAAGTAAGAATAGAAGGAAAACCACAATCAATCCAAAATAAGAGATATAAAGGGAAAGAATCAAAAAAGCAGATCATTTCAAAAGCTCGAAACAAGATATTTGAATTTACTTGTTATATCAATAATCACTACAAAGGTAAATAAACTAATTCTCCAGGTAAAAGCAAAAAATCATCAAACAGGATTTAAAAACAAAACCTAGTTATATGCTATTTAAAAGAGGCATCTAAAACCTGAGGATATAAAAAGGTTTCTAAAAAACCAGAAGGTGGAACTATACAAAGCAACTACTAGACAAAATAAAGGCAGAGTAGCAATGTCAATATCAGACAAAACAGACTAAAACAAAAAGCATTTCTAACAACAAACAGTTACACCATGATGAAAAGTTTGATTCACCAGGACAGTATGAAACTATAATTGTACATACACTTAATAACAGACTCAAAATTAATACAGCAAAAACTGATAGAACTTTAAGGAAAACTGACAATTTTGCTTTCATAGTTGGAAAATTTCAATATATCTCACTCAGTAATTGATCGATGGGTAGCAACAACAACAAAATCCATAAGGATACAGAAATTTTCAATTACAATAACCTTTATACCCTCACTTTACTTCGACAACTCACCCCCTGGTTACTCTGAACATGGTCATCATACTGAACCATCCCTTCCTGAAATCTTCAACTTCAATGCTACAACTTCCCATCATTCCAGCCTTTAATTCCACTACATGTCATGAATGTCACCAGAGCATCCTGAACCACAGCTGAATGTGCTCCCCATCTGGCCTCTTCTGTCTTTACCTTCTCCTTTTCTCTCTAGACACCCTAGTCCATCAGCTTACTCTCCTGCCTCCTTGTCCAACCTGGAAGAAATAACCTACTCTTGCATATTAGTAAGATCACAAATTTGTGCTCTCTAACTTCATCTGGCCTTCAAAACCTCTGTACCTCTAATCATCTACTATTCCCATTTCCATCAGAAGCTATTTCAAAATTCACTCTCTCCTCAAACATAACATTCTTTCTTCTCCTTACTCTTGGCAGACCTTGCCTACTACTTGATTACAAAATTTAAATATACATATATATGTATATATATGTATGTGTGTGTGTGTGTGTGTATATATATATATGTATATATATATATACATATATATATATATATATATATATGACACCAAGACCATTGGGCAGGAATTCCCTCAATTATGTCCCTTACTAATCCACAAATTTATTAGCATCAACACCTATCCTTTTTGCTTATTGTCAGGATAGGTATCTCAACCTGTTGAAAACAAATTGCTATAGTTCTAACCCTAATTCTTAGTATTATTTTCATGCCTCTCTCCTACACTGCCATTGAACCCTATGGATACTATCAAAGGATTTATCACCCTGTACTTACCTTTTCCCCTACTATATTTAAAGATAATTGAGGCTAAGCCTCTTGTTAGGTAGCTAACTTTAGCAAAGCTACTTAACTTTTCCATGCCTCAGTTGCCCCACCTCTGTAATGGGAATATCATTTTCCATAAATCCTAGCTCTAGTCATGTGACCCTAGGTAATTATTTGACTTTTCTATGCCTCAGATTCCTCATCTCTAAAATAGAGATAAAAGTATATTCCTTGTAAGGTTGTCAAGAGGTTTAAATAAGTTAAAACTACATTTTATGTGGTATATATTTAACACAGTACATTTCTGTTTGGTCTAGCCACATTTCCAGTGCTCACTAGACATATGAAGTTAGTGGCTACCATACTGGTCAGCACAAGTATAGAAAACAGTTATTCAATCAATGTTTTGTTTTGTTTTTGTTTAGAATATTGATATAAGAATTTAAAGAACTTTCAGACTTTGAGGACCAAAAAAAAAAACACTTTAATAGTCTAACATATGTTTAACATTTTAACATCTCTGAAAACATGATACCCTATAATCAATGTCATGTGACAGTTTTAATGGCAGCACTCTTTCATAGTGGTTCATTAAGATAATGATGTATCTTAGAACTGATGGCATCTTAATAGTTGATGAAACACTGTGTAAAGCACCTAGTGCCTGCCACAGAAGCCTCACATAAATTAACCATTATGTCTTATTCATTATTTGTATTCCCAATACTAGTTCAATGCCTGGCACAGTATGCAGTTAATAAATGCTCATTGAGTGAATTTCTGATTCTCAAACTTTCTGGTCTTAGGACTCTTTATATTCTTAAAAATTAGAGAACTCACAAAGAGCTTTGGTTTATCTGGATTGTAACTATCAATATTCACCATATTAGAAATTTTAAAATGTTTATTATTTCATTAACAAATAAGAAGCCTATTATACGCTAACATAAATGATGTATTTTATGAAAAAAATGACTACAATGACATAGTTTTACATTTCTAAAATCTGTTTAATATTTCTGACTTAACAGAATACAGTTAGATTCTCTGCTTCTTCATTAAACATATTAAGGTATGTTGTTCTGATTGAAATACATGAAGAAGATCTAGACTCACACAAATATGTAGTTGGAAAAGGGAATATTTTAATAGCCTTTCCAGAAAATTATGGATATCAGTCTGATACTATACCAAAACTTGATTAAGTGGTCATCTCTTAAGAGTTAGCTGCAATGTGTAATATGAAGCTTTATCAATGAACTCTCTTTGTACTCTGTTCCATAAAAATTCACTGATATACTTTGCACTTTGAATGGATCTTTTACCTATGCATAATTTTATAACATCTTACTTGGTCATCAGGAAAATATTAGTTTACTGAGTTATACTGAGCCTCCAAAAATTGACATGTTTCATTATACAATATCTAAAAATCACACTCATTAACATTGCTACTACCAATCTCATCAGAAAAGTCTTTAAGTATTGGGAAGCTGTCAAGTTCACAGTGGCAGATACAAATTTTCCAAACTTATAATTTTCACTTGAAAGTTGAAATTTTATCATTGGCAACAAATCTTTCCAGTTGTTTTCTTTGAAATGACAGGCTTGCTTTCTTCATTTTTGAAAAACTGTCTGCCAAATACTCAAGTCCGAATAACCATAGTTTATATGTCAGTCATTCTTTCAAGTAAAAATCGTATTTCATGAAAAAAAGCAAATAGTTTAGCTCACAACTCATTCACATGAGTGCTTTTCCTTTGGACAACTATTGTAGTTTAGTATGCAGAAGAGATGTATTTTGTGCTTCCCATTTCATCACACAGAATAGTAAAGACATGTCTTGAAGGTCGAAATTTAATAAAATTAATGAATTAATTTTTACTGCTTCATTTTGGGACATTTTTAAGTAAAACCAGCATTTTCGTTTTTACTGCAGTGATGAATACAATGACCAATGGTATAGTTTGGCTCTGCTGCCCCAATTATTGCTAAGGTGCAAGCGGTTTTATCCACCACTGCTTTAGCACCATCAGTGCAAATGTCAACAGTGAAAATAGCAGATAACATCTTGATATTGCTATAAAAATAATTTTGACCTCTCAGACCTCCTGAAAAGATCTCAATGAGCCTCAAGGGGTCCACAGATCATATATGAGAATTGCCAGTCTAGGATTTCATTATGTTATACCTGGATTATCATGTTAGTTTCCTAACTAGTCTTCCTGACTCCTGCCTCCCTCCTAAGTCTATTGTTTGGCTATACTAAATACTTCTACAATGCTGCTTTAACCATGTCCTGCCCAACCTTTTTCAACTATTTCCCCCACAGGATAGAGGATAATGTTTGATTCCTTAGCATCACATTCAAAGACCTCTACAATCTTTCCTTACCTAACTTTTTCAGCCTTACCCCCACCACTTCCGGACACCAACTATAAGTCTATTTAAGGTCTCCTGAAACACAATTTACACATCTCACAACTTTGCTTGAAATATTTAGTTCTATTCAGTCATATCAAACATCATTTCCCTTTATCAAATCTCGAATCCTATTCAACCTTCAAGGCCCAGCTCAATGCCCACATACTTCATGATGCTTTTCTAATCACAATCACTCTGGTTTACAATCTTCTACTCCTTCCTGGAAATATCACAGCAATTATTATCCCCACATTTGATCATTTAACTCCTGAGTTACCTAACTTTTATGTGCTTTCCTTAATCCCCCAACTGGATTATAAATCCCTGGAAATATAAACCCCTGAACCTCTCTGCTAAACTTCGAATCTTCTACAGTGCCTCATACAATGCAACAAATACAGTGGAAATGTCAATTTTTAAACATAAAATCAATGAACTCCCTTCCCAAGAGGCAAGAGGAAATCTGGTAGGTGAATGATTCACGTGGTCTGTGAAGTACACTTGGTCCTTTAGAGTCTTCCAGGTGGACAGTAGATTGATTTCTTAGAGTTATTAATGTTTTCAATGGGAAAAATTATGCTATTGAATCAAAATCAGTCCACTGGCATCTCATGAAAAGTAATCCTCTCCTTCTCATTAATTTTGATAAGGATTTTGCGATGTTAAGAAAATGTAGAATAAGTGACCCAATGGAACTTGTGGAAGTGGTTTAAAAGGGAAAAGATGGCAATTACTGCTCTAGGTCAGCAAAGAGACTCTGATGGGAAGTTAATTCTATCTGTAACATTTTATTTTCTTGAAAGAAGATATAAAGCAAATATGGTAAAAATTTTTATATTGTTAAACAGAGAGACAAGTACAAGGGTGTTAATATTATTCTTTATACTTTTCTGTATGTTTGCTATCTTTTAAAATAAATATGGAAAAACAATGTGCAGCGCTTTGAATCACATGTGGTGTGTCAATATATAAGCACATACCATTTGATTAGTGCGTGATGCTGTCCAACTTTTACCTACCAGTGTATCGTCTTGCAATGAAGCAAAAAAAAAGCCATAGAGCAAGTTAATTTTCTCCTTGTGATCAATGAAGTCAAACATTGCAACCAGCCAACGATAAAAAAGTACCTATTGAGAGACAAAATGCTTATCTTTAGAGAAATACAATTGGCACAGAAGAACTTAATTCCCCCCTCAGGGCAGTTTTAGAAGCCTCTAGCACAAACAAGGATAATAGATTTTATTTCTCAGTAAAAATTTATGTTTGAACAGAGTCCTTGCATCAAGCTATATTGTTCCAAAACTACAGGCTTTGCACAAAAGGCCAATGCCATTACTCCATAAGTGGCTCTTCCTTGCCATCTCTTAAGTGGTTCTGAAGGGCTTATCATCAAAGTGTTTAAAAAGATTACCTTGGTGCTACTACAACACTTGCCAACACAAAGCCAGGAGACCGCCTTAACCACAGAATCTTCTGATATCAGAGTTGCTGGAATCATGCACTTCAACATCCGAGCATTTACAGCACTTCCTGGAAAGCAAACTCTAAATTAAACTACATTTTATATCTTGATTGTTTCCTTACTATTATTCACTCTTGGTCCTAAAAATCTCACTTTATATTAAAGGCAATAAAAAATGAGTGATACTTGACATCTTTTATCATTACAAAACACAAGTCAAAACAAAAATGTACTTTTAACTTCTAATATAAACTACAAAGCAAATTCTTTGGGTCTAATATTTCTATTTAAATAGGGAGAATAAGTACAAACAGGGTGTCTTTTTGGGGTGATGAAATGTTTGGGAATTAGATAGTGGTAATGGTTACACAACTCTGAATGTTTAGGAAAAAAAAAAACACCTGAATGATACTCTTCAAAAGGGCTAATTTTATGTTATGTGAATTAAATCTCAAAAAAAAAAAAAAAAAAGTCTTTTACTCACAGGAAAATCTCAAGGCCTTTTAAATTTTGTTAATATTTGTAAAGGTACAATAGATTCTGATTTATTTAAAGCTACAGATTGACATCTTGCATGAGCTGCAATGTTTAAGAATAAACAAATATATATTTGTATTCTCCTCAACGCCACCCCCCCCAAAGTGGGGAAGATAGCAGAATCGAACAGCCATCCTTGGAATTAGCTGGCAGTAATATTCTATATTAGTCCAATTTTTCCAGCAGACTCTCTGGCATCCATGATATTCTCCCATATGGTAAGAGAAGTGATGCTGCAAATAGCTTTGTATACACCCTATATCAACTTCTGCTTATTAAGGCTTCAAGAATTAAATATTTATCTCATTAACTTATTTTTTGTATTTAAACATTGTTTTATTTGCATTATAGTGTGGTGATCACAACTATTCACTGAAAAAAAAAAAAAAACACTGTTCTTAACTTCTCATGCAAGTGGAATTCTCCAAAACATCTTGGATGCATGTGTCTTTACTGCTTTATGCATTACAGTATGGCAGTCACATTAATTCACTATAAAAACACTGCTCTCAACTTCTCCCACAAGTAGCACTCTCAGAAACATCTTATACACCCTATTTTTCCACCCTGAGGGTGAAGACTTCTCTTTATTTTTTTAAATAAAAAATTGTATATACTTAAGATGTACACATAATGATATACATATACATAGTGAAATTACTACTACTGTCAGGCTAATTAACATACTATCGCCTCACATGGCTACCATTTTTGTGTGTGATGACAGCATCTGAAATCTACTCTTAATAAATTTCCATTATTTACTACAGTATTATTAACTACAGCCATCAAGCTGTACATCAGAGTTCAGGATTTATTCATCCTACATAACTGCAACAATATATCTCATCAATTTCTATCCCATCATTCTATGAAGAGGAAAAGAGGAAGGTAATGAATCACAAGAATAAAAATGAGCTTTCCACTCTTGTAGGTCCTTGTTTTTATATCTCTTTTCTCCCACTCTCATCTCCTAACCCTTCTAAAGTCTGACACAGTCTGACCACTAACACCTTACACAGGTACCAAATTCAAAGAGAGAATTGAATACAGACTGTAGTATTTCCCAATGACTTTTTAATTAATTTCTAGAGAGTCTAAAGTCCCTTTGCACCTAATTATGATGACATTCCTAGCACACCTACCCCTGAATATGCATTTCAACTTGGCAAAAGAGCCACATGTAAAGATCTAGTAGTAGTGAGGGGGAATACATATAAATAACTGAAGGAGGAAAAAGCAATTAAGGAGGCCACATTTAATATCACTAAATTCCAGCTTAACAGAAAAATGAGAAGTCAGACTAATAAGCCAGAGATTGTTTGTTAAATGGTCATATACAAGCTTCCAAATCTGAAGCATGCATATAAAAGAGGCATACATTTGCCACAAGACCTGACAAACATCATGAAAACCTTCTAATCATTAATTTCTGATATATCAACAAAGAAAAGAGAAATTCCAAAATAGAAAACACCTGTACATTCTATACATGTTTTAATGGGGGGAAGGAAAGACAGAATTGTTCTCAATAGACACTGATCAGTTAAATACACATTCCTGGAAAGATATTAGAACCAATCTGAAACCACTTACAAGAAGAGACAATTTTACTATGTCAAATTTAACTTTCTAGGAAAACACAGAACTAATCAGGCAAAAGCGGAGAAGTAAAATATCTGGGAGTTATATCTTGAATTCAGCTAGTAATCTGTTGTTGCTTTAAAACACACATACATACACCCCTAAAAACATGAATCTAGGGTATACACAAAGGAACCCAATATGCAAGGGCCAGGAAACAGTACATAAAGCATCCAGTTTTGGTAGTTGTCTTAATTTTCAAAAAAAGAGAAAAGTAGAAAACCCAGTGTGAAGAGAAGTTAGGAGATATGCATTCTCCAGTGCTAGCTCTGACACTTTAACCACTGTGGCCTGTTTCCTCACCTTTAAAATGAAGATGTATGGGGTCTAAAACACCTTCCAAGTCTGAATTTGGATGAGAGGAGGTTAAAACATTCTTCTCAAATAAAAGGAATATTGGCCAGATGTTATTCTAAGAACTTCATACCCATTCCAAATTAACTAAGAGCAGAAAAGGAATGTTAAGGTCATAGATACTAGAATGGAGACAGCATCAGCAATGACTAGTCATAGATAAATGAACCTAAAGGCAATGAAGTAGACCAAGTGATCTCTTAAGATGCCTTCCAGCAGCATTATTTAAATCATTATCTATGCTTCTTCAGAGAAATACTAAAAATAGCCCCCATGTATTCAGTGACAAGACTCCACACATTTATTTGTAGATATGTGATAACTAGCCATTTTCAGCATATGCACACAGACTTTTGGCTCATAAGGTAGTGTGTATATTAGAAAGGCTTATTTTTGTTTGATGAAGAAAATAATAAAAATAAAGAACTGCAACTCATTCCAATGAACGATATAATTCAAAGTCTAGAAGGCAAAAATAGCAAACTGACAACAAATATATCCTCTTGACATACCAAATTTGCCACTGAGTGTCACATTTAATAGAGTGTCAATGTCTTCCGGAGCTAATCCATTCTTCCAAGCCACATTTTCCACACTTTTCAAGTGTTTTTCCAAGGTTTTATCTTTACTCCGTGAAGTTTTAAAGGGACCTGGAAAAAGGAACCATATTAAATAGTGGGACATTTAAAATTCTTTCAGTGCTCAGCCTCGACAATTACAACTTTAAAGGAATAGCTTTATGTATAAAATGTCTTCCTAAAAACCTTTCAAAGCCTTTAAAATTCTAGAATATTTAACAGCAATAGCACCTGCAGTGAGGAAAACTAAACCATGCCCTGGCATCTCTGCTCTAAACTAACTAAAAGCATTGAGCTATATGCTGTTTCAATGCTAGGGCAGCAGCTCCCAAACTTTGCTGCACACTGGAACCACCTAGAGAGCCTTTAAAAAACCCCAATGTCCAAGTTGCATCCCATACCAATAAAATCAGATGATTTAAGAATGAATGCCAGCCACCAGTGGTTTTTAAAGATTCTCGGACCATCCCATGCGTCGCAGTTTGAAAACTGCCCTGCCAGGAACATGCTTTGCTGTTGTATCCCTAGTGCCTAGAACACTGACATGTATTAAGTGCTCAATAAATGTCTATTAAATAAACAAAAGGATGATGAGTAAAACTATGCTTTCTGTTAAGATTCTTTAAGAAAAAGTCTAGAATATTTTGACAGAAATAGGACTTTCATAAGGAAAACAATCTGTCTTACCTTTCTCAAAGTATCGCACTGCTACTTGCAAAGCATCTTCTGCTTGATCATCAGCATGTTCATAATCTTCCACTGGATTGTTTTGTCCATGTTTCAAGATACTCTTTGAGTTGCTGAGGTCCTCTTTTAGTTTCCAGTCCAAGAGATTAGTCTGATAACTATTACTACCTCGTGAAGTTCTCTTTGGTGTCTCAGAGTTCTTAACTCTCTTTTGAGGTGACATTACTGCACATGTTCTATACAGAAACAAGTGTCAAGTTAGCATTAATCAGCCAAACTGTCCCTTTACTCCACAAAGACAGGGACCACATCTGCCCGTATTCCCAACACTTAGTGCACAGTAGTAGCTACCATGCAACGAGTACACAATAATAAAAAAAAAAAGACTGACAACGATCTAGGCAACAAAATCTTCAGATTAACGTTCTTAGAAAGCCCTTGACCTAAATAAGAATAGAGAGAAACAACTCTTCAAGGTAACATTCACCAGCTGAATTGGCCTTCTTGTAGGAAAAAATACGACAGTTAAGAGTACGGGTAACATAGCAACTTCTCTTAAAATGACTATATCACATAAGCAAGTGCAAAACTAAGCCATCTCATGAACTCAATCTTACTTTCTCCAATCACTTGTATTTTTCTCCACCCCACCTTGATTTTGCTTTTGATCTTTTATGTTCCCTACTTTGTCAGCGTTAAGTTAAAACTGCATAGTTCAAAAGTCAAACTGGTAGAAAAACTAAGGATTCTCAGAATAGAAATATTCCCTCTTAATTCACTTATTCAATAAATAATTACTGAGCATCATCTATATGCCAAGCACAGTTCTAGTTACCAGGGATAAGATAAAAAAACAGTCAAAGCTTCTGCTCTCATGAAAGTTATGGAGGTGGAGAGAAGAGTCAATGAATAAGTAAATAATATTGAATATAATATACAGTGATATGATAGAGACGGGGAAGGAGTGAGAAGCTACTCTGGAATAAGTGTTCAAAGCCTCACTGATCGACCTTTAAACTGAATTTGCATGCCAAGAAGGAACGAGCTATGTGAAGATCTGTGGAGCTACGTGGAGAGGGAAGAACAAGACTTGCTATGAACTTAAAGCAAGAGCTTTGGGTGTTAGAGAAACAGCAGCAACACCCGTAGGGGCAGGGAGAAGTAGCTGACAGGAAAGAGGTAGAGGCTAGTGAGAAATTAAGTCAGGAAGGCAGCCAGGGACCAGCATATTGGGACTTTTTGGCCAGGGTAAAGAGCTTGGATTTGAAATGTCATGGCAACTATCGGGGAAGGGAGGCATGTTAAAAGAGTGATATCATCTGATTTATGTTTTAAGACCGTTTTAGCTGCAGTGTGGGACAGAATGTTAGGAGTCAAGGAGTGGAGACAGACCAATTAAAAGGGTCTTACAGAAGTCCAGAAGAGATGTAATTGTAGTCTGAACTAGGCCTACGGTACAGCGGTGGAAGAAGTAGAAAATGATTGCATTCGTGATATCTTTTGGCGGTAAACTGGGCAAGGCCATGAAAAATACCGGATGTAGGGAAAAGGAATGAGAGGAACCCAGAATTAATTCTAAGTCTCGGACTTCAAATGGAAAAAAAAACTAAGGGAATGGTTAAAATGACACTCAATCCCACCTACCTAGAACAGATCAGGAGAGCAATATGTATGTCTAACCCAGGGGAAGGTCCCAAGTTCCGAGTTGTTTCCTAGGCTCCTAGAAAAGAAGGGCGGGGTGGGGGGCAGCTTCTGACCCCATCCGGTTGACCGGTCGCAAAGCTTCTCAAAAATCCAGGCCCCGCCGCGCTCCCCCGCTTTTACAGCCTGCCCCAGCAAGGAAGAAATGTGGCCAAGGCTGACCCACTAGCCAGATTCCTGGGCTGGCACACCTTGCAGGATAGTACTGCTCAGAAGTCATGGGATTCCCTTCGCTCTAGGGGCCCCCATTTCCTGCGGTATTTAAAAGTACCTCACCTAATACACACTTGAGTCCCCGAACCTCGGGAGTCCAAACTTCTCCAGGATTCAAATAAACTGGCCCCGCCCTGCGCATGCGCTTCCGCGGAGATCCAAGCGGCGGCCAGGCGGGGCCACGCTCTCTGCTGTAACCTGATTGGTTGGGTTTTGGATCTACGGCGCGAGCTGATGCGCGTGCTGAAGCTGACTCAGACCCAACACCCGATTACCGCTGGCCCCACCCGCCGGGACCGTGGGGCGCGCGGCAAGTGGGCGGTTGCTGCCAGAGCCAGCTGATTGGCTGGCGTCCCCACTGTGCTAAAATGTTCGCATTCGTCATTTTGCCATAAAACAGAGCAGTCTTGATTCTTGAAATTAGCAAGATTAATTATAGTGACCACAACTGCCAGATTGATCCCAAATGTTGGGACTTTGAATATGTAGGAAAAAATGAAATTGCAAACTTCTCAATAAAGACTGCCTCTCCCATGTTGGGCAAGACACTTAGGTTAAAGGATCTATGAACTCTAAAGCTGTCATTTTCCTCATTTGAAAATAGGAGGTGGGAGGAAAGAAAGCCTGGATCTGCCCTGTTTTACCTTCCAGGGTTTGCTAAAAACATGTAGCCTGAGCCGGATGTAGCACTTTGCACGTAACCAGCCAGTCCACACGTAAAGATTCCTAACTCCGAGAAATTGTTGGACCTTAAAGATATTGGCTAAAACAGCAATAAGGGTTTAGAGTGAGACCTGACATTAGGTCCTAGTTTAATCTCTTACTAGAGTAGAAATTAGGGAAGATATAAATTCAACAGTTTTGATTCTTTTGAGGTGAAAACATACCTATAAACTGTAAGCAAAATGGTAGTTGGAAATTATGCTATCTTAGGGAAAGATGAAGAATTGAAGATTAAGTTGCTGTATTTGGGAAAGACTACAGCAGAAATGACTATTTACCACATTTTCTATTTATATGGTTTTCAGAGCACTTTCATGAACTCTTATTTAATCATGCATGAGAATTGGGTGTTTAATATTTTCTGTGATAGCTGCTCTTCCTTATCTAGTAAAACTGAACATATATTGAGTCATTTTTATACTTGAAATAACTTCATATACATAAACAATGGCAATAACTATGTACCTGTCAATAAGCACTTTAAATACAAATGGATTAAATGCTCCAATCAAAAGACATAGGGTAACTGAATGGATAAGAAAACAAGATCCATACCCATGCTGTCTACAAGAGACCCACTTCAGATAGAAAGACTCACAGATACTGAAAGTAAAGGGATAGAAAAAGATATTTCATGCAAATGGAAATGAAAAAAAAAAAGCTGGGGTAACAATACTTATATTAGACAAAATAGACTTTAGAACAAAGGCTGTGATAAGAGACAAAGAAGGATGTTTCATAATGATAAAGGGATCAATCCAATGAGAGGATATAATCCTTGTAAATATGTATGCACCCACCATAGGAACCCCTAAATACATAAAACAAATACTGACATTAAGGAAAAAATTGACAATAACAAAGTCATAGTAGGGGACTTTAACACCTCACTGACATCAATGGATAGATATTAATCATTTCATAGACTCAAATGTAAATTGGAAGGGATTTTTAAGTCTCCAATGCCTTTCTTTTTTGTAGATGATAAAACTGAGAGCTTGAGTAGTACAATAATTTGGCTAATGTGACAAGACTGTAGCACTGGAACTTGTACCACTTTGTGGACACATAGCGAGGGATACTGGTTCACCTTTATTTAATAAAACTACAATTTTCTCTGAAATCATTCTTCTACCTTCCCTTGTCTTCACCTAATGAAGCAGAATTCCCCAAACCTGCAAATTGTATTGAGATCCTAATTCTATAGCTTTCTATCTTATGTGCTGACATCACAAGAGTGTGGAGGAACATAAATGAGATTGAAAATTTAGTAACCTCATTAGTATATTAAGTGATTATACTCCCCCTTTTCTTTCTTCTTCTCTTTCATCCAGACTAAAAAAAGAAAAAAAAAAGAGCCTGAATTTCTTGACATGGCCCTTGCTATTCAATTTTTCATTATTTGTCCAGCCAGTTTCCTCCAAATTTTAATTTTTTTATTTTGAAAGAATGAGAGAAAAAAGACAGAGGTATCAATTACAAGAACAATGACATTGAAGAAAATACAATAATTTGTACTCCCACACTCACAACACCCCACCACCACCCCTTTCCCCATCCCTGGCACAACAATATTAAAAACGTCAAAGCACATCTAGCAAGGAGAAACAGCAATATGTAATGAAGAAAGCAAATTTTCATACTGCTTAATCCAACTAACCCATATCAAATGTCCTTCCCCCAGCCAAAAGTCCACGCACAGGAATGACAAAAAAAGTGTAGAAGAGACAACCTTGCAGGTAACTTGGATCTCTGCTCACACTAGCAAAGTTCAGTGAAGATTCAATAGAAGCAGTGAATCTATTTGGCAGGGAAACACTGTCAAATTTCAGATGATCTAAGAGAACAGCTAGAGATTCACAGACTTTGAACAGGACGAATCCCTGTTCCCTCAAACATAACAGTGGAGAAGCTGCCAAATCCTTGTTAGCTGCTGAGAACAGTGCAAGTGAGGCAGCTTTGGCTTAAGAAAACCTAAAAAAAGATGTCTGATAACAAGTTTACTGCTTCAGTTTCAAACTGTGAGTAAAGGAGCTTATAGGTTGAGCTTGGACAAAGGCAAGGTGAAACTTCCAATTTTACCACTTGAAGAATTACATTATCTATTCACCGCATATATTTTTTATTTTAATTAAACCTCATGGAGTATTCAAAATTTAAACAATTGTTAAAAGTAGAAGCTAATTAATTTTACATATAACTTAGTATCTCAAATTGAAGGAACTTTTTCCTAAAGTGGTAGGTTTAAGTTTTCAGCCTAACCCATTGAGAGATTCCCACATCCCATGAGAAAGCATCACTTGTTTTATACCAAAAGTAGGATTCTCTTTATAGGAGGTTTATTCTATCTTCACTAGAATCAGTCTATAATGGGAAGGAAACTTATGCAGGATTAGTTCAAGATCAGAGTCTTCTCCACATGTGCTTACACACACAC
Organism: Eidolon dupreanum; assembly: GCA_028627145.1. NCBI lineage: Eukaryota > Metazoa > Chordata > Mammalia > Chiroptera > Pteropodidae > Eidolon > Eidolon dupreanum. The sequence goes on along the minus strand of CM053505.1, from coordinate 57,846,760 downwards.
AGAGTAAATACACTTTCCCACACATATAATCTCACAGTCACATGCTTGCTGGAGTCCATCTCAAAAAAAAAACACTTCAATAGTCAGCCATATACATGTACATGCAGCAAGATGTGAGAGTTGCCCCAAAATGACTAAAGGTGGTGCACATGTGTCTACATGGGGAGGTCATTTTGAGTACAGGTGTACACAAGGCATAGGGCCATTAATTTGAAGATTATATTTTTCCCTCTCCCCCAAGATAAATAAATCAAATGTAAAACACACACTGATATCTTCAAAGGTGTCATGGAGGCAACTGCCAGAAAGGTCCACTTTTTGTACTTCTGCTTTCCTACGACAACTTCATTTTGCCCTGAGGGGCTTTCTCATATAAAGAGGGTTGCTCCTCGCCTTTCCCAGCATTTCCTGCCTTTCTCTGGGGCGTGGGCTTCTTCTCAGAAGACCGGTCATCAGGCTTGCGTGCAATCAGCAGGCGGCAGGTGAGCAGGATTCCAAACACCAGGGCATGGGCGTAGCGTTTGAGAGGATCACCGACTAGTTGGTGAAAGAAGAGCACAACCAACACCAGCAAGAGCAGGAAGAAGTTGGCCACATCTTTGGGACGTCCAGGTACAAGGGTCATGACAATGCCACAGGCCACCTCAAGAGTCCCAATGCTTTTGCGGAGGAGAATAGAATTGATCCCCATTTTCTTCAGCAGAGGAAGGGCTCGAACATACGTCTTGTAAGCACGTTTCTAGAGTGGAATACCATAAGGAAATCACCGCATTAACTATTATTTCAACAATAGAATGAAGAAAACACCAAGCAAAGTCCTTCCCCACTATTCCTTTTCCACACCAGTCAAAGGTGTCCCATTTTTTACTGTGTCCCTTAAATAAAAGCCTTGTAATTAAGTTATGGAGAAAAGCAAGGAATCTACTGAGATTCCTGTGATTTAAACATTATTAATCAACACCAAAGGTTAGAGAATTTGGCTCTATAGTCTATTTTTTTCTGATTGTAAGTCATAAATAACATGAAAAATTTTAAAGGAAATTCATCGGGCCCATAAAAAGTGGTACAGATTAGCCACATCACATTTTCTAGTGCCTGCCTTGTCCAAACTCAGATGCATATGAAGACCAACGAAAAAGAAACAAGGCAAGACACAGTATGGTAAAGCCTCCCTAATTTGGACTTTCCTATTTTGGAATCTGTGATACTTAAGAAACTTCAGCTGACCTAAAGTTCATATTTGTGGACTCTGTAAAAAAAAAAAATTATGCGCTAAGCAAATAGAAAATTAAAAATGTATGCAAACATTACCCCCTTATATATCTTTAAAATATAGTGAGACAAAAATCATTCTCATGGTCATTGAGATAAATCCAAAGCCATTACAAGACACGACTTTGATTAGCCTGGTTCAAAGTCATTGATTTTAATTCAATAAATATTTATTGAACACCTACTATGGATTATTCGATGGAGATATACAGATGAATAAGACAGGGTCAAGAAGCTCTTGGTCTAATGGGGGGAAACAGATACATAAACAGCATTATAAATGCAGCAAGGTTAGGAGTATATAATAGACATCTGTATAATGTCTAATTGTAGCCCAAAGGGAGACATCACAGGACAGAGGAAGGAGTCACTGGATATATTACAAACTAATAGAATTATATGTACCTTAGAGGAATAGATAATCATATTTTTCACTATTCATAGTGGCCTGATTCTCATTTTGGGGTAAATTGATGAGATTTTTATTAAATGTCTTATTGGATTGGCCCACTACTTTGTTTTTATTAGGTATCCATTAATTTGTTCAATATTTATTAAGTGTCTACTTATGCTAGACACTGTACTAGGTACTCTGGATACAGATATCAATTATTCAAAGGCACTGCCTTCCTGAAGCTTGCATTTATGAAAGGAAGAACAGTTATGCAAATTCATAAGTGCAATAAAGTATTATGAGTGTTAAATAAAATTATGTATCGGGTACAGTGGAGGCACACCAGAAGGAGTGGTCAAGTCTACTAGATGAAGAATGAGAAAAGGTAGAATAGAATGATAAAAAAAGGGCAGGTGTTTGCAAGATTAAAAAGGGAAGGGCATTGCAGGTAGGGGAAGCTGGATGAGCAAAGGCCCTGAAAAACAAAATGGATTAGTGTGTTGTGAACACTGTCCCAGTTCAGCATAAGTTGGGGGAGGGAGGAAAGGGAGAGGAGACATGAGATAAGGATGATAGATATGAATTAGATCATGGAAAAGTATATATGTTGTGTTGTGAAGCTGGACTTTATCCTATAATCCATGAGAGCAACATAATTTGCATTTAAGAAAGCTCCCTCTGGAAATAATGTGGAGGATGGATTGGGAGAGGTATGCCTGGAAGCAAGACCAGGTGAGGGACCTGAACTACAGTAATGACAGTAAGGATAGAGGGAAATAGGCAGAGTCAAGGATACTTCGAATGCAAAATCAATGGAATTTGATGTCTTATTGGATCTATGAGGGAAAGAGAGAAGTCAAGAAAAATTCTCTGGTCTCTGGCTTGGGTGCCTGGATAAAAGTTTGGGAATGCATATAGAGGAACACATCAGAGTGGCAGAGGGCAGGAAGGAGTGAGGAACTCAATTTGGGGTTTTCTGAGTTGAACTACCTCTAAGACATCTAAGGGGGATGTCTTGTAGGCAATCAATAAGAAAGGTCTGGGATAAATATACAGAATGAATAGTCATCATTGTGCCCAGGTAGAATGCATACAGTGGGGAAAAATTGTGTGATAGACATTTAAGAAGTGAGGAGAGAAAGAGAGTCCACAGTAGGAGGAAAACCAGGAGAGACAGGGTTGTGGGGGACAAGAGGAGTTTTAAGAAGAGAATAGTCAAATAAATACCCAGAAGTGGAATTGAAGAGTCATATGGTAGTTCTATTTTTAATTTTTTGAGAAACCTCCATATTGTTTTCAATAGTGGCTGAACCAATTTACATTCCCACCAACAGTGCACAAGTGTTCCCTTTTCTCCTAGCCAACAAAACAGTAACACTAATTTGAGAAGATATATGCACTCCTATGTTCATTTACAATAGCCAAGATATGGAAGCAACCTACATGTCCATTGATAGATGAATGGATAAAGAAGATGTGATACACACACACACGCATGCACACACACAGGAATATTATTCAGCAATATAAAAAAGAATTAAATCTTGTCATTTGCAACAACATGGATGGACCTAGAGGGTCCATTATGCTAAATGAAGTAACCTGACAGAAAAAAGACAAATACCATGTGATTTCACTTATATGTGGAACAGAAACAGACTCATAGATACAGGGGAAAAGCTGATGGTTGCCAGAGGGGAAGGGTTGGGGGGATGGATGAAAAAGGTGAAGGGGAATAAAAGGTACAAACTTCAGTTATAAAATAAGCCATGGTGATATAGTGCATAGAACAGGGAATATAGTCAATAATATCATTTATAACTTTGTACATTCACAGATGGTTACTAGACTTATTGTGGTGATCACATCGTAAGGTATATAAATGTAGAATCACTATGTTGTACACTGAAACTAATATAATATTGTATGCCAACTATACTTTAATATTTTTTTTAATTAAAATAGAAAAAAGAGAGAGAATAATCAAAAGCACCAGATGAAAGACGAGTATAATAATAATTGGGCAGAAAGCCAACTTGATCTCTCAGAAGTATCTGGCGCTTAGAATAGTCTTCATACTCTCTAGGTTTGGAACAAGTGTTAAGTCATTTCTTTCACTTCTGGACAAGTGAATGCACCCTTATTGCATCAATTAATTATGAATGGTACAAGATAATCCTCTACAAGAACTGTTAAAAGACTGATGGTTTAGTGGAAAAAAGCATAGGTTTGGAATTGAACAGACTTAGGTTCAAATCCTATCTCTGCCACTTTCTAGTTGAGTGTCACTGGGAAAATTATTTGACCTCACTGAGCCTCACTTTCCTGAGCAGGGATAGGACTAAGGTGAATTGAGGCTATTTTCCTTGAGTACAAAATTTAAGAAGGTACCAAAAATATTCATTGATCAAGGTAAATAATATCCATGGTGAACAAAATGTCAAAATTTGAAATAAATGCAGGATCTGACTCAGCACTTGCACAATCCCACCTCACTCACCTCTTCTAAATTCCATCCCTGTCAGACCTGTCTTTATTTAAAATTTCACCTCACTCTAGGCACTACCCTGCTTCTGAACATATAAGGAAATATAAAATATGAGTTGTTCATTCTCCTTCCTATCTTAGGTTAAACCAGGGATTTTCAGAGAGAAATAAGGAAAGAGGTTGACCAGTAAGCAGAGTAAAACCTTGGGCTGAACTGAGCCAGACCAATGTGGAACAGAGCAGAGCTGAAGGTTAGGTCACCTAGTGGTGGGGAGAAGCCTGCCCATCTCCTCTCACTATTGACCTGGATGCCACCTGACCACTCTCTGCTCTTCTGCAGGAAAGAGAATGTTTCAAATCCCTTTAATCAAAGGTAATTATCTAGCAATATCCTTGGGCCGGGATTCTTAAGATAAACTAAATTCCAATTTAAGTTTTGTCCCTAAATTGCTTGGAGAAAATTACTAAGTATTTTACTACCTCAGTTTCCCTTTTTGTAATATAAATGAGCATTGTGGAGATCTAATCAAAGAATCACAGCATTATAGCATTGACCAAAGGCCACACACACACATTTTATCATTAATGAACTACACAATTAGAAATACATATGTTTGCAAGCCATGGTAATTATTTTAATGATAATCGCGATGAATCAAGCAGATCCATTCTTCTGGTATGAAGAGATATGATTCAGACATGAGTCAAAGCATATAGAGCCTTTCTTTAGTCATACTTTTTTTGGTCATTTATTCTTCACAACACCCCAGGGTTCATGATCTCATATTGATGACCTTAAACTTGAACAGCTCAAAACTGTCTAATATTACTCATCTTTGATTATAATTAATAACAAATCTAAGGTCACTATAAGGTCAAAATGGGAACAGAGGGCAAATGGTTTGGTCCACTTTAGTTCGCTTATGCAAATTAGGCAAAAGAAAAAAAATAATTTGGCTGATACACTGCATGATTCCATTTATGTAATGTTCAAAAGCAGATAAAACTAACTTATATTATTAGAAGTCAGAATTCTAATTACTCTTTGAAAGGTAGTAACTAGAGGGGCCATGAGGGGGGTTTCTGAGGTGCCGGTTATATTCTGTTTCTTTATATGGGTGCTGGTTACACAAGAATATTCTGAAAATTCCTTGCACTGTACACTTAAATTTATAGGGAAAAAACTATAAAACTATATGAAAACAGAAGAGGGCGCAGACAAAAAAAAAAATCTCGGCCTAGTTGTTATCTTACACCATAAAGGCTACATAAGTACTGTAAAATTTACTGACTCAAGTATGATTTTCTTGAATCTCTGTAAGAGAAAATACCACATGTGAATCATAGATCATTTTGTAAATGCAATAAAATGTCATCACATGTTTAATCACCAAATATCCACATGAATGATAAACACCTTTTAAACAATTCTACTTTTCACTGTCATATAATGCTTACCTAAAGAGGAAGCTGGGATACCTGGCCCTACTAACAAAAGTGGCCCCCTCTCTGACTGCATTGTAGGGCAGAAGAGTCTGACTTCTGTTGTCAATCAAAGGTCACTCTGAAACAAGCACAGTTAGTTGTTGGCCACTGAAAGGCTACAAGCTCCCTGGCATAAGCTCCAATGTAGTTTACTTTGGGATGGCTAGCTGTGTGAACTAAGTCACTTCATATCTCAGGGTCAGCTTCTGCTCTGAGGGAATAAACGTACTGTACCACCTCAGAGAGCAATCTAAGCATCAGTGAATTACTATCTTATTACTTAGTTGGAAAGCAATTAATGGCAGTGATTGGAAGTATAAAGGATTACTTATGGACATTAAATAAACTGCCCAACCATATCTGAAGTGTTTCCTCAGGGTTGCACAAACGAGAGGACACTTACCTATAGATAAACGAATCAATCAAATCAACAAGCCTTCCCTATGAGGGGTTGCAAAGAAGCAGAGATTTACCCTGTCTTCTTGAAGGCCAAAATCACTTGGTTTCATTGTGACAGGATTTTTGGTGTTTTATTATCATTCCATATGTGTATCGCCTTGTGCTTACTGGATGCAACCACTGCTATAAAGAGCTGAATACCAAATGTAGAGCAATCATTCATATGTTCCCCATCACTGCACAGGAAACTGCTTAGCAGCATTTGCAATTGCTGTCTCCCAATTTCAAGTGAATTAATAAAGGCTTTTGGTCAAGGGAGTGGTCGGTCATGTTGAATTCACGTGGAATTTAGAGTACTCTATAATGACACTTGCCAAATCTGGAGGAGTACGGGGCAACACACACCAAATACGCTATTCGAGAGAGGCATCTGGAAATTCTGCATGGCATCCACTGCATTATGCAGCAGCAAGTGTGGAGTTTTCAATATTAGCTGATTGCATAAAGTCTGTTCACCAGGGCACATGAAAATAACATCTTGCCCTTCTAAATGCCTGACTTCGAGCCCTTCAACTGGCCATTAAAATTAGTCAGGAATCCACTGAATAACATAGAATCAATTATCATTACCATCTCAGCCAGTGCATTTTTTGAACACCTATCATATGCAAACACTGTACCAGATGCTTCCACAGGTAATCTCAGTTAATACAACAACCATCTGAGGTAGGTGGTATCTTCATTTTACAGATGAGGAAACCGAAACACTAAGAGTGTCAGGATTCGAACCCAAACCTACATGACTCAAAGCCTGTACTCTTTCCACTAACGGTTCCTGGCTTCCCCAGTTGAGATGGGAAAGAAGTTCATAGTCATTTTTGTCTATGTTCATAGTCTGTTTTGTCTTTAGTGGTGATTCTTCATGGACAGGCTATAAGACCTAAGATTAGCCCTAATGATTTTAGAACAAGAAAAAAATAGTTGGCAGAAAAGGAAAAAAATCTAAATTTGAAAAATTCATTTTCAGGGTAAAATGAAACCCCAAGATTTGGGTTGAGGCAGTTGAATTGGTACGAAAAAGGGGAAAGAACATGCCGCATTTCTCAAGAGTCAGTTTTAAGTTCTGACATCCAAAAAAAGCAGTTGTAACCACTAATGACACCTCTACTAAGAGTATTGAGTCAATGACTTGTTTTCTAATCTCTGCTCCAACAATAGCTTACCCTATGATCTTGGATCAGTTTATCCATCAGTAAAATAAGAATAAATAATAAAATTAATCTTAAAATAATAACAGCAACAACACCTTGAGATCTTGTAAGAAAAATCACTGTAGTCAATACATGACTAACTCCATCAGTGCAGAGGAATCATTCTTAAGAAAATTAGGACATCCCAGATAATCGTTTCAGCTGATCTGGAGTTGGGGTTCTGAGAGGCTGTATCTCCCTTCCAAGAAGCAAGAAATAGCTCCTGAACTGTACAATTAAGAACAAACCAGAGGAATCTGAAGGGTGGTAACCAGCCAGGACAGCGCTACAATGACTCATTCATTCACCCATCCATTCAACAAATATAAACTGAGAACCTTCTTTGTAGTAGAACTGACTTTTCTCCATTTCCTATGGGTTCAAGAATAAAGCTGGGCCAATCTATGCACTATGCAGTGGGCCCTATCCCAGACAGCCATCTCCAGCCTGGAGCCCAGTGCTCAATATACAGGAGGGGGAGCTGAAAAAGGGCAATCTGAAAATCCTCCTCAACGTTCATACAACTGTGAAATCTACCTCCCGGCTTGATATAGTTCTTCCATTCTTTCTAGATGCCCCTGAGCACAGAAGCACAGAATTATGCATACATATACACAGACACAGACATTCAGACACAAACACACACAACACACACACAATGGTTATTTACTGCTGTATTTGATTATACTTATTTAAATATGTTCCTTTGCATGATATGAAATCTTCATAGTTGTTTATTCTGCCTTTCAGTAGACTGCAATAGATAGCTCCACTCCCTATAGGAAGAAACCTACTGTAAACCCAACTGTGGCTGGTCCTTCTCGTGAGCTCCTAAAAAGCTAGTAGAAAGCTTCCTGGCGACTCCATCTTAGTTGGATTGCCTGCAGATCCTAACACTGTACTAAGGGTGCAGCTTGGTGGGGACCTTTAAAGCAGCTGAGCAGGGTCTGAGGGGCAGGAAGTATACTGAAGAAGGATACTATGTCCCAAAGGAAATGGAAGGCTTAAAGATACCTCAAGTGCGCACACACAAACATGTAAATATATGTGTATGTGAAAAGTAAAGCAAGAGCATATTCATTTATTTATAATCTTGACACCAAACTACTACTGCCAAGATAAAAATATAGCAGTATTTCTCCTCTACCCAGTCCCTCCGACTTTGATGGCTTCTGCTACACCATCTCTCCTTCCCTCCCCAATGCAGGCTGCCTTGGATACTCATTTTGACCTGATTTCAATTCCATCTGGTCAAACATGCTGGGAGGAGGGGAATGGAGGAAAAAGCACATTCTGTTTTGACACTGGGGCTAGACCTAGGCCCTTGAGTCCCAGCCACAGGGTGATCCTGTGGTGAGGGAAACATGGAAAGCACCAGCTCAAACCCTGAGACAGAAGCCAGAGCTACCTGCAAACATTTTCTGAGCATGTACAATTTGCCAGTCTCCATCCATTGCAGCTCAAGTTGAGGGGCCCTGGAAGGCTCTGCAGTGGGCTCCAGAATTGCTATGTATTCCTGTCAACCTGTGGGGCTAGTCTTCCTTGCCTCAGCTCTGATGAGGTGTCCCTCTTGCCTCTTCTTTCTCTCCCTCCCTGTCCCTCCCTTAAGCTCCTTTCCTTCTTGACCTTGAGAGACCAGTAATGGGCTCTCTCTTAGTACTGGCAGTCCGGCAAAGATGGTGAGAAACAGGTTCCCTTTGGCCGGAGTGGGGAAATGAGGCAAAGTGACAAGGGGAGAGCCAAGAAATCAAAAGTGCCAGAAACATCCCCCTGCCATCTCGTCGTACTCCACAGCAAAGGAACTAGTCCATTTAATGCCCAACTGGGGAGAGCAGCCCAGCCCCCAGGTTTGCAGAGGAGATGTTTTGGCCAGTCACATTCAGTGATTCTAACTCTGCAGAGGGGAAAACCTGCAGAGGGCCTGGCCCTGGCCATCCACAGGAGGCAAGGTGGGGATTATGGACTATTTTTCAGGAAAGAAAAGGCAGACTTGCGGATTGTGCAGAATAGTTCACAAACAAAACGAAATAAAACATCCAGCTCTCCCTTGAGAGAAGGGGAAGAAGCACTCTGTGACCTTTATTTGGGCCAAGAATGCTTTGTCTCAAGGATACAGACAAGCTCCCAGGCTACTAGGGGAATACCAACAGCTCTCTGCCTGGGATCAGGAAGACCCTTTCCGCCCCTAAGAATTGCTTGTTTTTGTAGCCCTTTCTCTCCCAGCCCTTTCCTTCCTTCCCCTCCCTCCCTTTTGTTCTTCCCGAAGATAAATAAACTCTCCCGCTTGCTAAACTCTTAGCTCTGAGGGAAAGGAATCAGACTTGCAGACTGGTCGCCCGGACTTTGGATGTGCTGCAAGAAAGGAAGGGTTTCTGCCAGTGAGTGACAGGTGTTACTCAGGTCTCAACCTTCTGGATTACTTGGGGGTGGGGGGTAATCGCTGGACAACCCCTCCCCCAACTGGCATTCAGTGGCTCCAAAACAGTTGCTCCCAGCATAGCCCACAAATGAAATCGCTCTTGTCCAGCTGCTCCTTCTAAGCTGCAAAGTTGTTGGGGAGACAGCAGGATCCGGGGTGGGGTTAGGGGTTAAAGGCATGGGACTGTGGACTGGAAAAGAAAGAAGGGGAGAGGTATTCGCGATTCCTTGGGGGCACGCTCCTCATCACCCGCTCGCTTCACTTACCATCTCATTGTAGGCATCCTTGCTGAGCCTGGGTGTCAATTTGATAGTCCCCATGAAAACAAAGAAGAGTCCCAGGGCCACTGAGAGGGCCACGACAGTTATGGTTCTGGGGGATGCCATGGGGTCACCAAGGCTGGTCCCAACTAATCCTTCTGCTTTGCGCACCCTCTCTGTCTCAAGCGCAGGCAGTTAGCACAGAGAGTGTGAGAGGGACGCTGCGGAGGCAGCAGGCAGCTAGAATGACAAAGGGAGAGGAGGGAGCTCTAGAGAAAAATTGAGAGATCCAGATTCAACCTCTCTCACTACAACAATCGCTGGGTCCTAATGCCCTACGTTTGCTTCTCATTGGCCGAAAGCACAGTCTTGAAGTTAAAAGAAGGCGTAAATTGAGGTGGAAACGTCAAGTCTTAAATGGGGAAAAGGTGGGTTATTCTTTGAGCTTGGTCTCTGAGTGGCCTCTGGGATGAGGGCTTTAGGGAAGACCTCCTTTCTACCCCTTCTCAGCAGGCGCACTTTTCATCTCTGTAGCCCTCTAGTTATTACTCCCTCTTTTCAACCTCTCTATTTTTCTTCCTTTTCCTTTCCCTCAACCAAATCGTTAGTCCTCTGAATTGCTGTTTTCTGCAGTTAGTAATGCTCAAGGATAAAACTGCAAAGTTGTCGGGCTTGACTGCTGCCAAGGAAGGCTTTCTCTTCCTTTCCTCTAAAAACTTTCATGACTCCCATTGCCCAGTTGTTAACGACAGAGTTTTAAACTTGGCATTCAAAATCTTACACATTTTGACCTCTGCCTCTCTTTGGAGGTGTATCTTCCAATAGCTCCCACTGCCATGTGCCAGCCCTCATTTCCTATCTGCTCATGGCCCCATACAACTGGAGCTTTCCCACCTCCCCTACATTCCCTTTCCCTATTCCAATGCTCTTCACTAACATTCAACCTTTTCTTCAATGTCACCTCCTCCATGAAGCCTTCTTTGATCCATTCCCAGCTGTACTTGATTTCTTCCTCCTCTGATTTCCTGTAATAATAACCAATATTTATTGATCATTTACTAAGTGTTAGACGCTGTCCTTTACTTGTACTGGCTCATTTAATCTTTACAGCAACACTGTGAGCCCCACCCTCCCATCAGCAGTATAGAACTATGTACACATCATCAAATCTGCACTGAGAATTTCAGTGTGTTTTTCATCTTCACTGATTTCATTCTTTTAAAAAAATTATATTTCATGGGATATTAGTGTGTTAGAACATTTTTTCATATTATTGGTCACATGTGTATCTTCTGTTTATATCCTTTTCCATTTTTGATAGATTCATAAGAACACTTTATATCATAATGACATCAATCATGTTTTAAATATTTTTTTTCAGTTTGTGTTTGCCAATAAAACTGATGGAATCAAATCTAACAACACTTCTATGATACTTTCTGTTGTTTTTTGCTTAGAAATTTCTTCCCACTCTCAAGATTAAACACTTGGCCTATACTTTCTTAAAGCTATTTTATGTTTCTTTGTTTGTTTTACATTTAATACTGATGATTAATTCAGTTCTCTTTGGTTTGAGACACTTCCTTTATTGTACATCAGGTTCTTATCTTTTTACTAGGTCAGTCTCAAGGCTTTCTGTTCTGTCCCACTGATTTGTTTGTTGATTTTTGTAATAGTACTATAATGTTTTAAATATCATAACTTATGTATACATTTTAATATCTTAAAAGCCAAGTCTTGCATCATTGTTATTCTTTTCCAAAAAATTCTTTGCCTTTCTACCCTATTTATTCTTTTAGGTGAACTTTATAATCACTCTATCAAGGTAAAATAGCTTTGAATTTTGAGCAGATTGAATTAAACATGTAATTAATTTATAGCTTTCTCATTCAAACTATGGCATCAATTTCCATTTATTCAAATCCTGGTTGCTTAGAGATATACAAATATCCTTGTTTTCTTTGTGTATAGCCTATTCATTTTTTAAAAAGTTATTTCTAGGGATTTTATGTTACTTTCTTTTCATCAGAAGTGGATTTTTTTCTCCATTATATCTGCTAACTGGTTGTTGCTGGCTTACAGGAAAGTTATTGATTGGTATTCAGCCACTTTGCTGATCTCTTTTCTGAACTCTCTCGTTAAAATCTATGAGTGTTTCAATTGATTCCCTTGGGTGTGCTCTGGATAGACAATAGAATCAGCTGCAAATAATGGTAATTTTGTCTCCCTTCCAATAATCATACCGCATTTCTTTTTCGCAACTTACTGTGTTAGGTACAGGTCAGCTTCCAACATTTTCCTGGCCTGGGGCAAGAGTACAAATGGAGACCCACTTACTACATTTCAAGTAACCACGAATTGGAACGCAAAGAGAAGCAAGAAATCCAATGGTTACTATTGGGAAACAATCATTGTCATGGAAGGATCTATCGCTATTGAGAGAGAAAGGACTTGACAAATAAACTTGTTTTTTTCTCTTACTAAGCATTTTTGCTGCTCAAATTCCCCCTGCACCCAAAGCGGTGTCTGACATTAGCAGCAGCATAACTCACAAACCTTCATAGAATTTGGATGCGTTTGCCTTTTGTTTCAAGTACATAGGGCAAGAAATATGAAGTACTCCCCTTAGGTTTGAAATGATGTTAATCACGAGAACAGAGGTTTAGGGTTATGTGTTGTGCACTGGATGGATCCCAAGTGACGCAAATGCACATATCTTCTTTAATAAATTTATTTTTGTGTATTTGTAATATGAGGGATTCTCCAAAAGCATAGATCCCAGAGCAGAAGCCACCCTTGCTCAGGTATAAGAATGATGCTGGTTACTCAGAACACTGCTAAGCACTTTTAAATGGCAGCAGCCTAGCTTTGTCTTTGATGGTAGTAAAAATGCTTTTAGTTAGTAAAGAGCTATCATTTATTGAGGGCTTACCATCTGTCAAGTGTCATTATAAATGCTTTATGTACATCATCTCATTCATTCCTTACAATAACCCCCCAAAGTAGGAACTATCATTATTAGGCTTCGATTGATTAAGTAACTTGCTCAAAGTGACATACCTGTGTGTTCCTGAGGTGGGATTTGAAACTCAGGTAGGTCTGAAATCAAAAGCCCATTTTATTAACTATTACATTTTACTAACTTTTATTTTATCATTTATCACAATTTTTGCTACTGGTTTGAGATGGATATTTTTATCTTTATTTGGCTCTGGCATTGAAATAAAAAATTGAATTTTTTTTAACTTGAACTTGAAACTAAACTGAGATCTAGTACCCAGTCCCTACAAAAAGGCAGCCCTCTTTGTTGTCTCTTGGGACATGACGAATTCTGTTCTTGGTATATCTCATTCCTTACATCCTACCATTTGGATATTTGTAGGTTTTTGCTTCAATTGTAGGGGTCTCTGGACAGTGACAAACTCACATGCCTACGGATGGTGAAGAGCGAGTATAAATGTGTAAATCCAGTAAGATGTTAGGCAACAGGTATTAGGATTTATTTTGTTTGTTTTGTTTTGTTTTGTGACCCCTGAATACTCTAGAAGTTCTGAGATTACTACTAATGAGGCCACCAGTTATACAGCGCAGACCATTGTGCATTGTTTCAGTGGTTCTCAGAGTGTGGTCTGAGAACCTTAAGTAGTCCATTATTTCCTCGAGGTAATTTGTGGCCTGCTCTCTTAGAGTATTAGCATTTCTTTGTTTCTGGTTTACTTTTACTTGCTGTCTTATCCAAAGAAGCATCATTTTCCTCATTTGTCATGGAAGAGGTTGGCAAGGTAGATATTCTGCAGAGTCATTTGCCTTGTCATAGTGGTCCTGATTGAAAGACCGTGAGATTCAGAGTGGGTACAACAACCATATCTCCACAGCCTCATGACTTGCTCTGTAGGCTAAAGTAAGGTATCTTAATTTTATCACTGGCTATCATCTAGTGAGTGAGCACTCTCTGCTAGCCATAATATAATTACAGTGCATTACATATACCAACCCATTCTATCCTCAAGACAGCCCTGTGAAACAAGTCCAATGGGTTCTATCATTATGCCCATTTTTACAGATGTGGAAATTGAGGCTCAGGGAGAATAGGATATTTGTGCAAGGTCATCGTCTCCTAAGTGGCAAGACTAGAAATGGAGTCTGCCCAACAGCAGAGCCGAATTTTTAGACCGTTATTGGCTCTTAACTTTGGTTGGCATTACAATCACCTGGAAAGTTGTTTTTAATGCATATAAGCAGGGCCCATCTGCAGATATTCTGTTTTCATTGGTCTAGGAGGGGTCCCCACAACTGGTATTTTTAAAAAAGCTTTCTAAGTGATTTTAATTTGTAGCCACACTAATGAACACTGCACTCTGTTTCCTTGCCTCAAAACGTAGTGACCTCAGCTGATCTCAGGGAAATACAAGGCACATGGTGGGAGCTGAATGAAAAGTAAAAAGAGAAACAAGGTTATGTTCAACTTATGCCTCTCTTTGTCTACTGTTGGCAACATAAGTTCTTTACAAGGTAGGTATGACCAAGCTCTGAGGAGATTTTGTTAGTAATACAAGGGTACCCAAACCCAGGGCAGTGGACTGATACTGGTCTGTGGCCTGTTAGGAACTAGGCTGCACAGCAGGAGGCCAGCAAGCGAAGCTTCGTCTTTTTTTGCAGCCGCTCCCCAGCGTTAGCATCATCGCCTCAGCTCCACCTCAGATCATCAGGTATTAGATTCTCATAGGAGCACTGGTCCCTGATGACAAAAGAGTTGGGGACCGCTGCATTAATTAATGGCTCTTTCCTCAGCTTCGCAAGTAGTGCTAATCGAGACCCTATACGGCATCAGACTGAATATGTTGGTTATACCGTAATCCCAACTGACAGGTAGCTAGCTCTACTTAGCAAATACCTCTCTTTAATTCTTTGAGTTGCTTTGAAAAGGAAACCAAGATCATACTGTACATGCATCAGCTTTTTGTAGCTATCAGGACTAAGAAACTGAGCCTAACCCAGATAATGTTCAGTTCTTTCTAGACATGTTACATTCTGTGAGCATAGCCTATGCACTGTGTTCTTTCCAAGGGTGGAGTCTCTAGCCAGTCATATGGTCTTCCTGGAAAGGCAGAGGCAGTGACTAGAATCTGCACATCAGAACATGCCCAGGATCCCTGAGCACTGAGCTAGGAGGAGAGCACAACCCTCTGAACTTCATTGCAGCTCTGGCTCTTTTGCCCTGACCAGAGGCCATGGCATACAGAGTGCAGGTCTTCTACTCTAGCAACACCAGCATCACCTGGAAACTTGTTAGAAATGCAAATTCTCAGGCCCTGCCCAGACCTATTGAATCATAAACTCTGGAGATGGGCCCCAGCAATCTGTTTTAACAAGCCCTCCAGGGGATTTTGATGTACACTAAAATTTGAAAACAGTTGGTTAAAAATTAAAAGGTTAAAAGTGGAGATGCGGGCATCAGACAGCTAAATTCAAGTTCTGGTTCTACCTCTTAGTATGTGACCTTGGGCAAGTTATAGATCCTTCTCTATCTTTCAGTTACTTCATCTGTAAAATACAGCTACTGATTTTCTTATCTGTAAAATAAGTACTAACATGGGATAATGCACATAAAGCACTGAATGCAGTGCAAGGCACAGAATACAGATTCAATAAATGTTGAATACTATGTTATTATTATTATTATTATAAGGGCCTTTCTTGATAATCACTTTCATTTCCAATGTAATTGGATTCCTTTGTAAAAGATTCTAATTATAAGATCAGAAACCAAATAGCCTGTCTTAACTCAATGGGTATGGGGCAGAAAGGATTTCATCTACCAGTTTCTTCACAGAATCATTGAATATGAAAAGGTAGGGGTATCTTGAAAGCAATCTAGTTCTACTAGTCCAGTCAATCTAATAATGGCTTGTAAAAGAAATATGATACATAGCATCAGGGGAAAAAAATTAGAGATGAGCAGCTAAGAATGGTGATTTAGAGAGAATTTAAATTATAGCCTCCAGTCAGTTGTAGAATTTGTGCCCTTGGTGCTAAGTCCCAGGCATGAAGCCAAAGTTCATGCACTGGTGGCATTCCAGTATGGAGCAGGACGTGGGATAGGTGTCCCCATGTTATTTTTCTATATCTAGCTCTGAGGCATGAGCTGCCATGATTGAAATGCTATTAACATCGAATTGACAACTTCAACACTATAAAAAGCAAAGGTTGGGAACCTTGTTAAGTGAGAAAATGAACATCAGCACCAGCCATGTAAATCTGAGGTAGTAAATATCTGTTACCCTAGAAACCAGAACATTAATGTAGGTAGGTAGTTTGGTGACAGTTTTCAGGGTCATTCTTCCCATATACAACATTAAGCTTTCCTATTATGTTAACTCTTTCTTCATATGTCTACTAGATGTTCACTCGATGTTCCACCGTCATCTCCCTCTCCCAAAAGACCCTTTTTCTGATTTTTCTATTTTTTAAGTTGCCAGTGCCATTCTCCTAAGTACTACTGTCAAAACCCTTGATGTTTATCATGAACTGAAGGGCCCCGAAAGTATTACCTATCTTCAAACGTAAGAGTACATTTTATATAAAAAAATTTAGACACATAAATCAGGAAATGATAGACACTCCAACTGAAAAATTAATTTAAAAGCTCACAGTGGATGAAACTAGCCATGTGTAACTCTCCCCAAAGAGACTTCTTATAAATACAATTTGTAGATATACTGCAGATGAAATTAAGATACTTCCCAATATCTCACCTGGGAGCTACCAACCTAGAATGCAATCCATATAAGATGAGCTGTTACCCTGACAACCGTGACATGTAATGAGGATAGGAGGCAGGTAATATTGTAATGACAGAGTTTTCTGATAACTAGTTAGAGATGGTGGAAAAAAGAACATTGGAGTTAGTTTATCGAGCACCATTCAAGTAACAGGAACATTGCTTTGGTAGATGTGTCACAAAGAACCCAGTCAAAGAGCCCTCAGAATCATTCAGCCCCACATGTTCACATTACAAGTGACCTTCTGATTGCTGCTTTGGTTTCTCAGGTACATTAATAGCTGGTAGGTATAACCCGAGATAGGAGATAAGAATATTTCAGTCACTAGAAACTATATTCCTCATTGGCATTTGGCAGGTAAGTCTCCTATAAATCTGCTTAGTGTAAATTAGTCCCTTAGATTTTAAGTCCCTTCCATGGGAACAGATAAAATCTTATTCTCCATTTCACAGTCTGGACTATGGGGTTTCACCAAGATTCATCAGTTCACTTTTTTCTGTGATATCTTACTTTTTTCTTATTACCAATGTAATGCCTATCCATTGTGGAAAAATTGGAAATTACAGAAATGGAAAAGAAGCTGACAGATGAATCACCCCTAAACTTACTATCTAGAGTAAACAGCATCTAGAGTAAACAGTTGGCATATTACCTTTCAATGCATTTTTATTTACAAATTTCAGATCATATTGATGCACAATTCTTTATCCTGCCTTTTTCAATTGAGATTGCCTTCTACACATACTTCCATGTCATTAAAAACTTTCAAAGACATAATTTTAAGATAAATTTGTATCGAACTATAACATACATCCAGAAAAGTGCACATATCCAGAATACAACTCAATAAATTTTCACAAAGTGAACAAGCCTATATAACCAGAACCCAGATGAAGAAACAGAATATTATCAGCTCTCAGAAGCCTCCTCATATGCCTCCTGCCAGCCACTCCCCACAGTCTAAAGGTAACAACATGCTACTTCTAACACCATATCATGAATGTAATTTTTAGTGGCTTTACAATTAGTCTATAGACCATATTTTATGCAACCATTCCCCATTTTTCTAATGTTGGACCTTGAGGGTGCTTTTTTTTTTTTTAAACTCAATTATTTTATTATTTTTAAATAAATTTTATTTTATTAGTTTCAAGTATATAGTACATTGGTTAGACATTTGCATAGTTTATAAAATAATCCCCTTAATTGCTCTTTCTCTCCTCTGGCTCTCCATCTAGCCTTTACATTAATGCTAACTGCATTCCCTATACTGTGCTCCCCATTCCTGTGACCATCTATCAACTACTAATTTGTACTTCTTTAACCCTTCACCACATTCTCCCAGCCCCCTAACCTCCCTCCCTTCTGGCCATCACCAGATTGTCCTCTATATTTGTGAATCTGTTTTAGATTAGTTTGTTCTTTTTGTTCCTTAGATTCCACATATAAGTGAAATCATATGACATTTATCTTTCTCTGACTTATTGCACTCAGCAAAATAACCTTTAGGTCCATTCACGTCATTGCAAATAGTAGGATTTCATTTTTTTTTTAATGGCTAATATTCCATTGTATATATGAACCATAACTTCTTTATACAGTCATCTCTTGATGGGCACTTAGGTTGCTTCCATAACTAGGCTATTGTAAATGGTACTGCCATGAACATAGGGGTGCATAGATCTTTATGAATTATTGTTTTTTTATTTTCAACAGTGAGACCCTTGGGGCATATATCTTTGTCCACATCTCTATTTCTTTAGAATAGATTCCTAGAGGTGGAATTTCTGGGGCAAATGGTCTGAAATTTTTAAAGGCTCTTAATTCTAAATGCTTTCTGAGAAGGTTGTGTCAATTTACAATTCTGTCAGTAACGTGTGAGAGCATCTGCCTCTATTGAGGTGACGTTTTCCTTACAGTATACATAAGCTCTTTAAATAATAAAGATAATGACCCTTTGCCATACTTATATATCTTTTTCTGTTCATCGTTTCTGTTTAATTTAATTATATTTTTGTCATATAGAAGTTTTTAAGGGTTATGTAGTAAAATTTACCTATATGGTAGTTTTTTCCTACTGCCTTTCAGTTTGGAAAGCCTTCCTATGTCCAAATTTTACCATAGTCATCTATATTTAATTTTAGGGCTTTTATGATTTGATTTTTTTGACCTTTAATTCATCTGGAATTTCAGTTGCTGCATGGTAGTAAGGCTGAAATTTGAATGGGTATCACCTGAAGTGCTTGTTACAAACCCAGATACACCTGAGCCTAACTCTCTGTGCTTTCGATTCTGTAGATGTGGGGTGGGGTTCAGGAACCTGCATTTATTACAATCACTTCAGCTGATTACATTGCAGATGGGCCCCTGTCCACATTTTGAGACACACTTGCAGCATGTAATGTGGCCTGCCTTAGTACAGAGATTTAACACCTCCCCTCTGGATGACTACAGCAGTCTGCCTCAGCTTCCAGGTCACTGCACCTTAAAATACAACCTACACAGAGCTCCTAGAGTTCTCTTCCAGAAACAGTTCATGAAAAACTCATTAGCTTCCCATTGCTCTGAAAACTAGACCAAACCCCGCATCCTAGCACTCAAGGCCCTTTATTATCTTCCCAGATCTATTGATCTGATCAGCTGGATCTCCAATGACTTTGGAACCACTCTCCCAGCTAGCCAGATCTACCTCCTCAAGAGCCTTGGACACCTGTTGCTCATTCCTGTTTTTATGATGCAGCCCCCTTCTCCTTTTAGGTTATTCAAATAACTGCATTCAACTCCCCACTTTTTCATCCTTCCCTGACTACCAAGAAGATCAATGCTGTCCTAGAATTACCAAAGCCCATTGTTGTGTATTCTCACTTTATCTCCACATCAAATCACACAATCTCAAGGGCATGGTCTGTGTATCTATCCCTCATAGCCTCTAACACAGTCCTAAAATGAAAGGAAAGCATACCCAAAGCAGGAAGTATTGTAGTTAATGGAACCAAAGCAGCCCTAACCGCCAAGTGATTTTAATGTTATTTCTGAGAGCTAGTGCTGTAGCGTTTCAGAAATCTTTCGCTTGGACCAAAATGAGAATGTTTGACAAATTTCTAGAGACTTCACTTTGCTGTGATTTGGTTTGCTAATAACAAAGTTATAAAAAGTTTTCAGTTCTTCTTTAATTTAACAATATTAACACCTGTGACATGTCCATTTGTTAACTTTCTCGTTGAAGAGTTTAACCTTTTCTATAATATGGGTATTTCTTTTCCCTCTTACAAATGTAATAATTTCTCTTTTATAGAAGAACCTGCTTTATCAGATTAAATAAACATAAAATAATGGTTAAATGATTATATTATAGCTTCCTTTATCTCTTTTCTCTTTTTTTAATTTTTATTTTTTAAATTAATTTTTTTATGGTGACATTGGTTAACGAAATTCAATAAGTTTCAGCTGTATACTTTAACAGTAAGGCATATATATATTTCCACTGTGTGTTCACCTCCCATAGTTAGATTTCCTTCTGTCACCACATGTTTGACCCATTTTACCCTGTCTACATCCTCCCTTTTCCCCACCCTCTGATAACCATAAGTCCATAGTCCATAAGTCTCTGTTTGTCCTGTTTGTTTGTTGCTTTCAGGTTTATATCCCACATATAAGTGATATCATGTGGTTTTCCACTTTTTTGTATAGCTTATTTTGCTTAGAATGATTATCTTGAGGTCCATCCATGTTGTCGCAAATGACAGTATTTCATCTCTTATGGCTGAATAATATTTCATCGTATATATGTGCCACTGCTTCTTTAGCCAATCATCTATCGTAGGACACTTCAGTTGCTTCCATGCCCTGGCCTTGTGAATAATGTAGCTATGAACATTGGTGTGCAAATATCTTTTCAGATGTGAATTTTCTAGTCTTTGAGGTAAATACCCAGTAGAAGGATTGCTGAATCATATGGTAGATCAATTCTTAGTTTCTTGAGGAACCTCCATACTGTTTTCCATAGTAGCTGTACCAATTTGCAGTCCCACCAGCAGTGTATGAGGGGTCTTTTTTCTCCGCACCCTCTCCAACATTTGTTGTTACTTGTTCTGTTGATTATAACTATTTTAATAGGTTTTTTCTCTCTTTAACCCTCTGGGTTCTGCCTTCTCCAATGACAGACCTGCTTTAAATGAGTTTGCTTGGATGCTCAGAATGGGTGACAAGGTGGGATTCAGTTCAATTCATCAGATATTTATTGAGCCCCTGCTGGGAACCTGGCTCTCTGCAAGGCACAACAAAGGATGTCAAGATGAGAGATGATAAAGGCGCAGAAAGGAACTGGGAGAAGAAAGAGGAAGAAGAGGTAAGGAAGGGAGTAGAGCTGGCTATCCCCATAAGAGGGGATTAAAATAAGCGAAAGGGGAAAGAGAACCAAGGGTGCATTCTGTAGCCTGGTTTCACTTGTTACAGCTGCGTAGGCTAAGAAACTCAAAGCAGTGGTTTGAACTCATATTTTGCATAAGAGCCATGAGAGCAATTAGGAAGAGGCCACAATTTGAGTAAGCATTTACAAGCTCAAGCCTTTAGAATGAGAAGTAAAATACCTTTTCTAAAAAGGTATGCACTTGTCTGCATGCATGTGTATACACACACACATTAGTTTTGAATAATAATAGCTAACATTTATTGTGTGTTGTTATTCTGTTCTAAGCACTTTGCATGTATTAAATTATTTAATCTTTATCATGACTGTGGGGTAGGTGCAATTATTATGGACATTTTTTCAAATGAAGAAACTGAGGCACTGAGCAATTAAGTAACTTGCCCAAGTTTACACAGTTTATAAGTGGCAGATCTGGGTTTTCAGCCTTGGTCCACCTGACTTAACGTTTACTGTTATTTGAGGTATTGGCCCATGTTTAATATACTGCTGTACTTAATAGGGCTATGCATTGCCTAGTACAAAACAGGCAACATAACTGAAATGTTGACTATAAAGTGCTTTCCATTTAAACTCAATTACTATTAGGCAGACAAGTCAAGTGTCACTAAATATAGGTTCCCTTTACTGTAAATTTTAGACCATTAAAGCAATTTTTTATAGTACACACATGTGTACATCCTTTAACGTTATCTTACTCATTTGGCTGGGCTTGTCATCTCTCAAAAAATCAGAGGAATCATTGAATATAGTCCAGGAGCTGGTAAATGAACTAGTGGTCTCTGGCCTCCTTCTGAGTTCCGTAGTTGAAGACAAACATTCTTTCGCTGAGGTTTTAGGATTTAGTAGCCTTGCCTGGGATCCAGTTGAGAACCTAGGTTTACCTTGTCATAATAACATAATACTTTTTGGATACAATGTAAAACAGAGGGAGAACCAATTTCTGAAAAAGCCTTTGGCCCCAAATTGGGGCTGACGTTGACAAACGGTTGCGATTTGAGAAAACCTTCATCTCTCAATCTTCCAACCCATTATGGATCAAATGCCTGCAATTCTACCATTTATAAACTATTCTTTTCGCTGAAAGAGTTAAAGCACAAGCCGAGCAGAGATGGGCAGCACTATTAACACAGTAGTGTGAACGTCTACGTGATTTTTGAGGTTTATCCGGATCCACCAATGGGACATTGAGAAGAGCAGGTGATGGGCGGGGTCTCGGGGAGGGTGGAGAACTTGGGGAGCTGTGGGGAGCAGAAGAGAGGGGAGAAGAATTTGAGGAGGGAAGGCGCTGGGCAGGGGGGCGATGAGTGCTTTTGAGGAAAGTCTCTAGAGAAGGCCCCCTTGCAGGGTAGGGAGAGGGTCTCCCTGAGACTAGCGGCCGCGAGTGAGCCGCCTGGCGCCTGGGAGAAGCCCTGTGTCCCGCTGCGCCCGCCCTAGGCTGCTTGCGTGTGCGTCGGAAGTCCAGGCGCCCAGTCCACCAGGAAGTGACTCTCCCTAGCGGCAACGATTCAGGCTTTTTCGTTTGCCGCCTCAGGTTTGTAAGAGGATTTATTGGTTACAAAGATAAGGGGGTTAAATGGAGAGCTCAGAAGACACGATTTAACTCTTACAATGCAGAATACTGCTGACTGCGCCAAACTGCCCGCGGGGCAGAGGTGGGGACGGGGGCGCGACCAGACCCAACGCTGGCTGTACAATGTCGCCTCTAGCCGTGAGTCCACCTGTGGCCTTACCTGCCCCCCCCCAACCCCTGCTCCCTCCCCTTCCAGGCCTCCCCTGGCCCTGCAGCCCGCCCAAGTTCAGTGGTAGCCTTTCCTAGTGAACCCTTTCCAACAGACGCGGTGGGCAGAATTTGCCCAAAGAGGAGGAGAATGGAGGGGCTTGTGAAGGGACTGGCTGAAGGAAGCACCTGACTGAAGATGGGCTGCAGTCAAGGCAAGCAGTAAACCCATCTGTCTGTCTCATTTAGCCAGGAACCATGTATGTATGGGGCCAGGCCAACTAAAGGGTGAACAGAGAATGTAAGCAGGACTTTCCTGTGAGTGATCAGTTTGCTCCAAAATCTTTGGCCCTGCGCGAATCTACCTCCCACCTATCTCTAATTTGAACTCTGAGCATTTCAGGCAGGGTTAGCCATTCCATCCCTAGAGAGTTAGTCTACCTTCCTGTCTAGCAGCTCTGGACCCTGGATCCCTTTCTGATCAATTCCTAAGGCAGAAATAGAGCAATTGTCACAGACTTCTTAAAACTCAAGTATTTATTTAAAACAAGAAAAACTATAAAAAGAAAATATTCTTTTCTGTGAACAAATGCCCTCTCGGACATGAAAAAGAAAAATAACTCACTTTGACCGCTATTACAGTGCTCCCTTGAAAAATGTATTTTATTACAGAGATTACAAAATATGACGAAAGGCTCTTTACCAGGAGAGATGGCTGATTGGCACCCTGAAATAGTAAAATCCTATTTGAAACCATATCAGATAATTTGGGGGAAGAAACCTAGGTGGACAAGGGGCCTTCTGCTGGGATACAAGTCAAGTGGAGCACGGTCTCATGGTGGCAGTCACCAGTGAGAGGACCCACACATAAAACTTCTAAATATCATGGGGTAGGGATAGCTGTCTTCAAATTCCCAAGCTCCCACTTCCCTCCTCTGCCAACCTCCCAATGGACCTGTAGCATACTTTATCCTTTCCTGCCAGCTGGAGGGACAGAGCCCATCTGGAGCAGCCCCACTCCCTCCCACTGTAGACTGGGCCTCCCCACACACAAAAAAATATTTTCTCTGTCTCCTGCATCTTCACTCACTTTTCTCACTGGAGTTTGCTTTTTTAAAAATATTAAGTACATACATTTGTCTCAACTTGGAAAAATGCCTGTAACAGGTCATATACTTTTCGTAGTATTGACAGGTGGCCCAGCTGAGGCCTTAAGCTCACTACGCTCCAGCAGACAATAATGCAGAAGGTTAGAAAAAGCTTGTGTGTGTGTGTGTGTTGTTTTTTAAGTTTCCCACATAATTGTACTTATCCTCACACCACTTGTATGTATACACTATTACACCTCTCCAGTTTTTCAGATTGGATATGTTGGCACAAAGAAGTCAAGTGGCATGTTTCAAATCAGAGACTAAGGAAGGGCAGTGACACATGTTGAACACTTGCTGTCTTAGGTACAGTCCTGAGCACTTTATATATATGAACTCGTATAATTATCACCACAACCCTCAAAGGTAGGAGTCATCAGTTCTATTTTTATAGATGGTGACAGTGAGATTTATAGCGCTTAAATGACTTGTACAATGTCACAGTGCTAATGAGAAGAGGGATGGGATTAGAACATGGCTCCAAACTCCATGTTCTTAATGACTTGCCTCTTTCTGGGAATTGGGTGGAGGGTGCTATCACCCAACTGAGCTCTAGGCCAGCTTAAATTTATTCTGTTAGAAATTTGAAATCCTCCCTCATCCCGAATGCTTCCATATTGTGACAGTTACTTTTTTAAAGTACTTGTAAACATACAAATTGATATATGGGTTAAATATTATAGCACCCATGTCAGTATCCTCTAAGTGACCTAGTGATCATGGCATGCTAATTTCACAGTAACAGTGGGAGCCATGGAAGAATCTTAGTTAATAAATCTATTACATATATTGGACTTTTAAATATATGTATATCATTCTGAATTAAGGTATGACTTGACATTTAGATGAGATCCAAGATAGAGGGCAAAGGCAAAAAGGTACTTTCACAGCAGATTAGTAAGGTATCTGGTCAAGTTCATTCATGTGTCCTGGGTACTCAGAAAAGTTCCATAGCAATGAATAATCAGGCAACATAAGGTAAATGGGCAACAACACAGAGTTCTGTTTTGGAGGAAGAAGGATTCCTTCCTCTTTCCAAAGTTATCTCCCCAGTCCCACTCTGTTCTAACTCTTTTAACTTTTTCCTTAGAATTACGCCTATTTCTTCCCCCTGCTCCTCTCCTTCAATATCACTTCCCTACTCAGTCCCATATTGTCTTTAGACATCAAGACAGTTATAATTAACACATTGAGTTTTTGCCAGGTACTGGATGCTGTACTCAGAGCTTTGCAAACATCATCTCTATTTAATCATCTAAGTACTTTTTATTATCCTTTATTTAACTCTTAACAACCACCATATGAGATAGTTACTGTTGTTATCTCCATTTTACAGATAAAGAAAAGAGAGAATGTTTAACTTCACAAAGGCCACCTAGCTAGTAAGTGGAGGAGCCAGGGGACTGCCCAAGTCTGCCTGAGTTTAGGGTCTGCATGCCTGAGATTTTAAACCTTCATTTGTCCCTACTGCTTGCCATTTCTCAATGCCCAATTTCCCTTTCTTTCGCTTCAGACTTACTGAATGTGTCAGTGCCTTCCTGAAAGGCATCTTCCTTGGCCTCCAACCTCAGCACTCTCCTGGTTTCCCTGAGTCACCAGCATCTCTTCTTCTCAAAATATTGCCTTTCTTCCAGGTTTAGTCATTGGCCTTTTGCTCTTCTCTTGAAAACTCTTTTTTAAACATCTTACAGCTTTTACTTCTCATAGACACTCGACCAAATTTATAGCCTTGACTTTTCTGCTGACATGTATTACTGTTTCTCTACTTGTTAGACATTTCCATTTGCTTAGTTCTCTACCATTTCAAACACATGCCTCAAACATGAATTTGCTTTTTATTAGCCTTCCTATTTCATCTTTATTTTTTCTACATAAAGCCTACATCAACTCACTGTTGCCTTCACAATAGAGTTGATATTTTATTCAGGCATTAAAGTTCTTCTAGATATCACTTTAATGTAACTTTTCATCTTTATTTTCTCTGTTCCCTAAAATTAACTACTGTTTTAGCCAGATCAGTTTAAGCCACTGTCCTCCAAACATCTGATTCACCTTCCTGCTATCCTTTAAAACTTAGTGCAAGGCCTACATGCTCTAGGAAGCCTTTCCTGAGTACTCAACAGGAACCAAGCATATCATATTATTTATTATCATATTTTCCTGTGTCTACAAATGATCTCTTCAATTAGACTGTAACCTTTGTAACCCCTCCAGTATCTAGTGTGCCACAGTGTCTTGCACATAATAAGTACTTCCTGAAAATTAGTCGATTGGTTTTTTGTTGGGTGGGAGGGTAGAATATGGAAAAAGACTGGCCATAGAAGTATATCCAGAGAGTTGAACTCTTTCCTGGAGGGCAAAGGATGTATTTTCCTCATCTTTTTATTTTGGGAGGCTTAGCTAATGTCTAACCTGCCACAGTTGAGTTCTGCTCATCAGGCCTGCTTTTACTGATTGTTGTCTCTTTGCCAGGCACCATGCTAGGTGCTGGGTGTCCATAAGGGTTTATAAATGAATGAAGGGGTTTGGGAGGTATGCTTCTGCTTCCCAGCTTTTGTTTGTCTTCTTTTCATGCAGGTAAGTCTCAGTGTTTGTGTGGGTGCCACATATTAAGAGAAGAGTCCCAATGCACAGCCCGAGATGCTGCTTCTCCAGAGTAGGTCTCTTCTCCAAACTAGGACTGTTCCCATGGTGTTCCAGAAAACCTCCAGGTTGGCCACAGCTCTTCTTGGGCTCAGCATGGAGTAGAAACTTCACTCATGGGATCGTCAAGAAGTATCAAAGAGGACAAAAAGTCAGAAGAAACCAAGCTGTCTTGGACCACTAGATGGTTCCTGGCAGGAAAGGTAAGGCCCAGGCTGACGTCTTTTCCCCTTAGCAATTCTGAATCTCTGGGCCTACTGAAATTCTGTATTCCTGATGTAACTAATGTGGTAATGCAAAGATTCAAAAGGGTGCCTCAAGTAGACTACCCAGGGAAAACTTGAAACATCTGAGAAATGTTTGAGGAAATGCTTCAGGACTGCAGAAAATATTCTCCTTGCCTTTAGGTGTATTTTTCTCAGAAAGGAGATGTTAAACTGGGACTTCGTTTCTAAAAGGGTCCAGGGCAGGTATACTGAAAACCAGGGACCTTGAGGGAGATTAGATAGATTAGAAATGAATTGTCCCATTGCAGCCATGCAAACACAAATATACCTCATTTTATGCAACAAATGTATTTTCTAAATCAAATTATATTTTAAAAGCATTAGGGAAGTGAGCTATTTAAAGGAACCCAACAGTGAAGCCTTTTGTAATATGACTAATTACCTCTCGATAAATCTGGATTTTTCTTATATTAAGTTTGCCCATCTGTTCTGCTTTGTTAAGTAGACAGCACCAAAATGGGCTCTTCTCCCAGACTTTATCTCCCCAGGGGCATGAGAGTTAGATCTTCTGAATAATAAGAAAAATACCAGTGAAAATGGTGGCAGGAAGTACTTCTGCATAGTAGGTTCTTAGTACATATTTATGTGATGAATGAAGTGCCTGAATTATTTTATTCAAGGCTGGTTGATATTGTGATGCCACTCTGGAGGCTGAGCTATGAATAACTCAAGGTTGATACCCAGCTTAAGTCTTCACAACTCCATTCCTTAGGTGAATGCCCCAGTGGTTCCTTAAACTCAATATGCTGATGACTCTGAAATTTTAACTTTAGGTCAGCATGTCTTCCAAACTCTAGAGCCATACATATAAATACCTGTTTCCTTTCTTCCTTGCTCT
Source organism: Eidolon dupreanum (assembly GCA_028627145.1). Classification (NCBI taxonomy): domain Eukaryota; kingdom Metazoa; phylum Chordata; class Mammalia; order Chiroptera; family Pteropodidae; genus Eidolon; species Eidolon dupreanum. Next base: position 57,818,950 of record CM053505.1, on the reverse strand, counting down.
CTTATTATAGCTCTGGGTGTGTGACTAGTGAGTGCTCTTGCTGCTTTATATATAGCTGCACTTTCCAACACAGTAGCCACTAGCTGCATGTGGCTATTTAAATTTAAATACAGACAATTTTGTTATAATATTTGTTTTGAAAACAGAAATGTGTTCCAATGGGTTGATGCATTAAGGAACAATTTGAATATAATGCAAATTTCACATTTGCTTAGCAGTGATTTCTTCCACAGGAAACATGAGCTGAAAGAAAGAAACTGCACCCACTGAACTGAGCTGCGTAAGAATCCACAGAATGAACACACACACACCTCTCAGACATCTACCAGCTCTCTCAGTTCTCTGAGTGTGTGATGAGCAACACCCATTAGAACTTTCCATCCCATTCATGACTCTTCTTTCACCACTTTATGATAAGTCACAGGTGGACAGCTACTTTCACAAGCAAATTTCGGCAGGAAGTACTTCTGCATAGTAGGTTCTCAGTACATATTTATGTAATGAACGAAGTGCCTGAATTATTTTATTCAAGGCTGGCTGATATTGTGATGCCACTGTGGAGGCTGAGCTATGAAGAACAGCTCAAGGTTGGCAAAGTGTCATCCTTGTTGTAGTATTTATAAATCTTTAACCTTTTAAACATGTGAAACATGTACAACTATACTATTTTTATTAGGTTCCTATCTTTTCTGTGTGTATTACTGATAAAGTTTTGGAATGTTTGTGCCCAACTTCATTTTTCTCATGAGCCCTGTGTTTTCTTTTGTGTAATTTTGCATAGTATGATGTAAGAACTCTTATGTTATGGCAGAGGTGACTGTATTAAGTAAATTGAAATTAAATAAGGTTAAAAATTTTGTTCCTCAGTCACACAAGCCACATTTCAAGTGCTCAGTAGTCACACATGGCTAGCATCTGTCATATCACATAGAACGTAACACCAAAATAGAACATTTCCATTATCACAGCAAGTTCTACTGGACAGTGCTGACATATAGCTTGAGTATTCAGTCTGAAAGGTCAGATAAAATGATGAGCTTACACAAGAGCTCACTTTTGACCTTTTCCCAATACCTTATTAGATCTGTTGCTGTTCCATCATTCTAGATTCCTTATCTGCTGAGACCATGATCCAAGAATTTGTGAGACAGCCTTTTCTTATCCTATTCATTTTCCATTCTTTGAGGTAATATTGCAAAAGTCTTTTGTTTCATTGCTTATATTCTTTTTTCAGGTGAATTTTGAAGCTCAGAAGAACATTTTACAAAGACTAGAGTCTTGCCTCTCACTTTGACTCCATTGAGTCAAAGTGAGAACACTGCACCGAAATCAGACAGGCTCTGTTGTCTTCTCTATCCTATTATATCCTTTGTAAGCCCTCACCTCCCTCTCTTTTATCTACTGAGTCCCTGTAGTAGCTAGTAATATCTGCCAGTACTTTCTGGTTACTTGCTGGGGACCAGACCTTATGCTAAATGATAAGTATGCATTTTTGTCTCATTTATTGTTTATAATCACTCTGAAGGGTAGGCACTATCATTTTACAGATGAAGACATTGAGGTTCAGAGAGATTAAGTAATTTGCCTAAGGACATACATCTAGAACATGATAGAGGTGAGATTCATACTCAGGCCTATCTGATACAAAGCTCACTTTCTCAACCACTATACTACTACCTCCTTAGAAAGATTCCAACATTGGAAACATAATGATGCCTCAGAGACGCAAATTTTAATTTATGGCAGAGGTTGGCAAACTATGGCCCATAGGCCACATCCATCTTGCTGCTTGATTTTGTAAATAAAGTTTTATTGGAAGAGCCAAACTCACTCGTTAATGGATTGTCTGTGGCTGCTTTTACACTACAATGGCAAAGTTGAGTAGTTGCAACAGGGACCATATGGCTTGCAAAGCCTAAAATTATTTGCTACTTGGCTCATTACTGAAAAAAGTTTGCTGACACTTGCTTTATGGCAAAATTGGAGCTCCTGTCTATTATGGAGTGTTTATGGAGTGTTTTGACCTTCTCAGCCATGGACTTTCACCTGTGTCATAGCTTCTAAGCATCACTTATGTGTTCTCACCCGGAGAACATTCTTTCATTTCCTGTGTTGTTGTCTTCATTGGTTTCATTTGACCTGTTGTTCTCTCCTCTCCTTCTGTGTTCTCCAGCCTATCATCAATGGCTACCAGAATAAATCCACCTTCTCTGTGAACCAAGGTCCAGATGGCAATCCAAAGACTGGGGAGTACTATCTGGGAACTTGGGGAGGTCTATTGAGGGCCATGACTAGTAGAAATAACAAACCAAGGACTGAGAGGCCAGGGAAGGGCACAGAGAACAGTGTAAGTGGGAGTGGAGAGGAGTAGGAAACATGGTAGCCTTCAAAGAGAAGGTTGAACTGGAAGTCTTTGATGCCAAACTTAATCACAGGGTTAATTGTGGACACTTTTCGGTGGGTAGTCATAACATAGTGTTCACTCTAAAAGCCATGAGCCTGAAATCTAGTAAGTGCTTAGTAAATCTTAATATTGCTGTTGCTGCTTTCATCGTCGTCATCATAGTTGTCATTTTGTGCTACTTTCATACTAGGAGCAGTCTCCTTATTAGAGTTGCTTTTTCTATATTACATCCCCATATTCCTGAAAACTAGAGCTTTTTGTGATAAATCTACCTTAAAAAAATGGTAGGGGAGGTGAGTGCTGGTGAGGGTAATCACAATGGCATATTTCTAAGGCTTAATTCCAGTATCCATTCCCAGATTCCATTCCTGAACTTTCCATTTGCCCATTTTCAATTAATCCACTTGAAACACCATCATTTTATATTAGTCACACTGTTTAATATCCATATGCCCTTAAACTACAGTTCATTAGGGCAGGCACTAGGCTTCCCTGCCCCCCCTGCCACCGTGTGCAGAATTAAATGAGTATATGTTATCAACATTCTATTCAGTAACAGAAAAACAAATCTCATTACATTTTACTTCCCTCTTTAAAATCTAAACAGAAAGCAGACATTGTCATATTACTCTTTTGTGGCATGAGAGAAAATATTGTGGACTAGCTCAATGAAGAATAAGCTTCTTAATGGCTGAACTAGGAAATGGGTTTCTCCAAAAATGGCTTTGAGGTTGAAGTAGGTATTTTGCTTCTGTATATCTGCATATGCCTCTTTGAAGGAGGGAATTTGAGTTGCCAGACATTTTCTTCTAAATAATACTTTAGAAAAAAAACTGTATAAATCAAATTCTTTTTCTTTCCATAAACAGGAACATTGTCTGTGTATAGTCTGAGCATCTGAAAAACATCCCCAAGAAACACAGTCAAGTGGCACAGGTATTAAGGAACAAGGACTGGTCGAAGATGACCTGTGGCATTGCAGTCTGGAACAGCAGTGTCCCTGACATTTTAATAAAAGAGCTGCTTCTAGTGCTACAGGGGAGGAGGAATTCTGTTCTGAAAGCATACCTCTTAAAGTAGAGGAAACGTTGTTAAAGTTTCGTTTCAGGGAGGATGGAGAGGAGAGAAAACTGTGTCCATTACTGTAAATGTCAGACATGCAAAGAATTTTAATAAGAGAGAGGTATTAGGAAAGAGAGATACTGATGAGGTCAGTATATCAAGTGGCAGGTGTCTGAAATATTTGGAAGGCTAGTGTTTCAGTGGAACAAAATTGAGAAATATGAGAAATGTAAGAGTGGTGATAAGGTTTCTACATCACAGGGCTGGCATCTGAGGCATTTTTATATCCTGTTTCACACACCCACTTTTTATTGAGTGCCTACTATGTGTCAGGCTTTTGCTAAGTACTGGGGATCCAGCGGTGACTCAAATAGACATGGTGTCTATCCTCATGGAACTTAAAAAGGCAAGAACCTTACTTGTGAAGACTGGACAGGACTCCCAACTAACACTCTATTACCTATAAATTCTTACCAGCACCCACCTTCCTAATATTCAGACTTATAACACTTGGGTGGTGCCTTCTCATAGGACACCTCTTGACCTCCGTGATTTCCCTGGTAAGACACAGCTCCCTTCATAAGATCGTTCTCTAGAAGTTGTCACCTTTCTTGTTCTCCACACTGTAGCTAGAACTGTCTTTAAAATGCAAATAAGATTATACAACTCTCTTGTTTAAGATTCTGCAGTAATTGCCCAATAGCTTCTAAAATAAACTTTAAATTCCTTACCTTTGCACTTAGGAATCTTCCTGATAAGTCCCTAGTCTCTTCTGCCACATCCTCACATGCTTTCCTCTTTCCATTCATGTTGAACTAGAGTTATCCTGCCAGGTTATCTCCCTCCTGCTCTAGAATGCCTTCAGTCTTCTTCACTTGGCTTCTACTTATGCTCAAAGATTCATTCTAAAGCAGTGAATCCTGTAGAAAACCTTATCTGACTCCTCAATCTGACTAGGGATTCCCCTCTTCTGTACTCCTGCATCTTCCATTGCATATCTTCTGTTGTAGTACTTGTTACGCCATATTGCATTGTTGTGCATTTCCGCTTTCTACACTGGACTGTGGAGGCAGAGGTTGTGTGTTCTTCATCTTTACAGCCTGGCATTTAACACAGATTCATACACATAGTGGGTGCTTATCAAGTTTTTATCAAATGAATACCTCTTTGAAATATTTACCCAAGTTTGTAGCCCTTCCAGCTTCTGTTGGGCAACCTTCTATCCTCCACATCTATCCAGATGAATTCCTCTTCCCTGCAAAATTTATTCTGGACTTAAGATCCAATCCAGTAGGTACTTGAATACAAGGCAGATGCCAATTATAATAGTAATAGTACCAGACAGATAGATAGATAGATAGATAGATAGATAGCATGCACTGGGCTGTTCTCTGTTTATACCTTTGTTTTTCTTTCCCTGATATTGATAGTATCATTCTAGTCCATTAAGATGATAGAATAACCCTAGTCTGTCCTGATTTGAGGTTTAAATATCTACTCTTGAGGCTTGAGTCAAATGTGAATTTTATGGGAGATGTCAGCCAGAGCACCAAGACCTAAGAAGTGGTCTTTAAATAAAATACTATCAAAGAAATACAAAGTACATACTTTTAAAAGTCAAATAGTACTAATAGGCTAGTAAGGAAAAATGGTGCTCCTCTGTCCCACCCCTCCTTATTCTTGAGTCATGTTCTGCAGAAACAACAGCAATTATTTTAGCTACTACTTCTGGTATTCCATATTTCTAAATAGTATATTATTCTATGTATCTTCATTTATCAAATTTACATATTGTATGTTGACTTCTAGTTATGGCATATAAGAATTTCTCTCTCTTATTTTGTCTCCCCTACAAATTACCCTTCCTCTTATATCTTTATGACACAATTTTTGGTTAAATTAATATTTAGTGTTTATATTTTTATGACTATGTAGATATTTACTCTTGAGCCAAGTAGATACATAAGATTTTATTTTCCTTTATTTACACATTTTTTATTTCATTTTACATCATGGAAAATGGCAAACATATTAATGTACAGAATGGTGTAACAAACCCCATGTACCAATTACCTAGCTGCAACAAATGTCAATGCATGTCCAATCTTATTTTATCTATACTCTCACCCACTTTCCACCAACTCCTTCGGATTAGTTTGAGGCAAATTCCAGACATTGTATCATAAAAAATGTGAATGCATCAGTGTGAGTTCTAAAAGAACATAACTTCATACTATTATTACACCTGGAAATAAACATTTATCTCATAATATCATCAAATATCCAGCAGATGTTTAGATTTGACACCAATTTATTGCATAAGTGGTTTGATTTTTATAATTGGTTTATTCAAATCACAAGTTCAACAAGGTAAACACATTGCATTTAATTAACACATCTCTTTAGGCTCTTTTAATCTATAAGTAACCCCTCCCTCTTAAATTTTTTTGTCCTTGCAATTTATTTTTTTGAAGAAGCCAGTTGGTTTTACTGCAGAGATTCTCACATTCCAGATTTTGCTGATTGAATCCCCATGATGTCATTTAATATTCTGCCTCTGTCCCCTATATTTCCTACAAACTGGTAGATCTGGAGTGTTGGTTAGATTCAAGTTTGATTTTTGGTGAAAATATTTTTATGTATTTATGTCTGACGGGCTCTCTATTGGTGATCTTAAGGTTGAACAGTAGATTCAGTTGTCATCAGCCTGATCCACTCATTAAAAAGTTCCCCATCAGCTATTCACCTAATGGTTTTAGCAGTCATTGGTGATCATTGCCTTGATCCATTATTTCAGGAGGGGTAGTAATGCCATGATACTCTAACTCTGTCACACCTTCATCATTTATCAGCTGGAATTCTTCTAAAATAACATTTCTTTATTAACTGTTCGGTTACCTTGGGGTACTCATACAAGAAAGACAGGGTAAACTAAGTTTTCAATTCTTTCACATTGCTCAAAAGATAATTAGTTAAATTGTTTTGATATCATTATGAACTCATGGATCTTTTTAACATGCTTGATATGTTTCAGTCTACTGCAGATACTATATTTTTGGTATTCAGGTTGTTCCATTTTTGGCCAATTGGAACCTCTTTAAAGTTGCCTCAGAGCCCTAGATGGCCCTGATATTTCTGAAATGGTATTTCTAGCACATTGAAGTCTATTTTCTACCTGAGACATGGATCAATCATTTCTTGTCTCTTTTAGTGAGAAATGGTATTTGGAAGCCACAGTATGGGTGCTAAGAGTACTTATTTATACAGGGTTGGTCATATCTCAAGGCCTTCATAGTAGACAGAGCTAGGGAATATTTTTTTAAGAGAAAATATATCACGAGTTCATAGTGATATCAAATAAATGACAGAATTTTTACTTAAATCCTTTGATTTTATATTTTTATCTCTTCTCTCTTGCAATAAAAATTTTAGTCCTGACAATGTTAATGCAATTGCACACAGACACACACACATATAATTTCAGACTAGCAGTACCAATATATTTAATTTTTTTCCTGGCTTTATTAACATATTATAGACAATTAGTTGCTCATATTTACATTATACAATTCAATGAGTTTTTTTCAATTATAATTGGTGTACAATAATGTACCAATTTCAGTTGTACAACCTAGTAACTGGAGATCCACATAACTTGTAAAGCGGTCACCTCAGTAAATATAGTGCCCCTCTTCTCCCTTACATATTTATTGCATTATTAACCATCTTCCCTATGCTACAATCTACATCTTCATGTCTATTCTGTAACTATCCATTTGTATCTCTTAATCCCTTTTCCTTTATTCCCTACCTCTAACCTCCCTCCCATCTAGTAGCCCTCAAAATAGTCTCTGTATCTATGAGTTTATTACTGCTTTTGTTGTTATTTATTTGTTCTTTAGATTCCACATATACATGAAATCATGCAATATGTCTTTCTCTATCCGATCCATTTCATTCAGCGCAGTACCCTCTAGGTCAATCAAGCAATATCTTTCTCCATCTCCTTCTTTTTAGTCTGTGTGTGTCTTTTAATCTGAAGTGAGTCTCTTGTAGTCAGCACAGGTAGGGGTCTTGTTTTCTTATTCAACCACTCTGTCTTTTGGTTGGAGCACTTAATTCTTTTCCATTTGAGGTATTTATTGATAGGAATGTAGTTATTACCATTTTTTATTCCTGTTTTTGATATATGTTTTTCCTTCTTTAAGAAGCTCCTCCAACATTTCCTGTAATACTGGCTTGGTGGTGATAAATTCCTTTAGCTTATTTTTGTCTGGGAAGCTCTTTATCTGTCCTTAGACTCTAAATGCTAGCTTTGCTGGATAAAGTATTCTTGGTTGTAGATCTTGGGTTTTCATCATGTTGAACATTTTGTGCCAAGCCCTTCTGTCCTGCATGATTTCTTTTGAGAAATCAGCTGCCAGTCTTATGGGTACTCCATAAGCAGTTACTTGTAGGTAACTGCTTTTCTCTTGCTGCTTTTAAGATTCTCTCTTTGTATTTAACCTTTGGCATTTTAGTTATGATGTGCCTTGGTGTAAGCCTCTTTAGGTACCTATTTCTTTGGACTCTCTGAGCTTCCTGGGGTTGTATGTCTATTTCCTTCTCCATCATTATTTCTTCAAATAGCTCTTGAACGTCTTGTTTTCCTCCAGGTACACCTATGACATGGATATTTTTACATTTAATAGTGTCCCATAGGCTCCTTAAATTATTATTATAGCCTTGGCTTTTTTTTTTTTCTTGCCATTCTCTGATTGAGTATGCTTGGCTTCCCTATCCTCTATATCGGTGGTCCGATCCTCTTCTTTATCCACTCTGTTTTTTCCATCTAATATACTCTTCATCTCAGATAATGTACTTTTCATTTCTGACTGGTTCCCTTTTATGATTTCCATTTCCATTTTTATGTTTTTTATCTCTTTGTTAAAGTTTTCACTGAATTAATCTATACTTCCCCTAAGTTCATTGAGCATCTTTATAACCAGTGTTTTGAACTCAGCATCTGTTAGATTGCTTGACTCCATTATTTCTGGATCCTGTTCTGTTCTCTCATATGGTTTTTGCTTCTTTGTGTTCCCATTTTGTCTGCTTTTCTGTGTCTGTTTCTGTATACTAAGCAAAGCTCCTAAGTATCCCGGTTTTATTAGTGTGGCTTTGTATAGTAGGTGTCCAGTGGTACAGTCCTGAGAGAGGTTCAGCTGCAGGGCAAGTTTAGCCCCAGCCTGTGTCCCTCCAGGGCCACCTGTTAAGATTCAGCAAGTGATCCACAGATGCTGTGCTTATAGTTGCTTCAAAAGGCCACATCAGAAACCGAGGCCAGCTACCATTAGTGGGATTCTTGGTGTTGCTCAGTGAGGAGCACCTGACTCACCAAGGACACACCTGGATGTGGCTTGGATGAGGCCCTGAGTTGGGGGAGGTGGAGTTTCATGGAGTTCTCTGGGCAGAGCAACCAGTTTGATGACGGCATGGCTATGGCGGCACTGGGTCTGCACACTGGGATGGAGGAGGGTTCAACAGAGGAACAATGGATGTCACTGGCATTTCTGCCCAGGAGAAGGCCTCACCTCTGGCCCTCAGACAACTCAGTTGCCCCCCTGTCAGTCTCTGGTGCCCTCCATGCAGCCGAACCTGTGCTGGTGCTCAGAGCAAGTAGGTCCATCACTGTGAAAGCTTGCTCACAGACACGGCCCCTTTAAGAGGAGTCTACCACTGCTGCAGCCTTTGTCTCACTCATCTGCTCGGGACTGGGCAGCCTCGTGTCCTTGCCCCATCTTAGCTCCTCCCATTGCAGGGTGATTTCTTATTTCTCTTCCTAGTTGTAGGGCTTGTTTATCTAGATCCCAGGTGATTTTCCTTGCCGTTTGCTACTGTTATTGTCACAACTTTGATTTGGTCACCAGAGGGATGAACAAAGCCTCTATCATCTTCGCCATTTTTTTCTCAACAGTACCAATATTATTACCAAAAAATGATTACTGAAAATAGCTCAGGATTTCTTTCTAGTTCTTTTTGTCAGATTATTGTGCCTCCTGAAATAATTCTTTGTAGTTAAGCCACTAACTTGATGCTTAATATACAATTTCTTTTTTTCCTATTTGTTTGCTTTAAATTTTAGGGATTTATCTTTTTTTCCATTTGGATTAAATTTAGTTTTATAATTTTTGAAAATATTTATGTGGTTTCAAAGTCAAGTCTACAAAATAAAAGTACATTTAGAGAGGTTTAGCTTCCACCTCTGTTCCCTCTAACCAGTTTCCTTCTTCCTCCTATGGGTAACAGGCTTTATTCATTTTTGCTTATTTTAATAAATGAAAAGATATTTGTACCTCCATTTTCTTAGCTAAAAGGTAGCTTAATATGGACACTGTTCTGCACTTTGTTTTTTTCATATAATAATATACTTCATCTTTTATAGCTACATAGTCTTATTTGGTATGATGGATTTTACAACTTTTTTTTTTTATTGGCATGACTAATTACCTCATTTTTTCATCAGCTTAGTTTTCTATGAACCTAATGATAATTTTTTTCCAGGTGTTGTGAGAGCTTTGTCAAGCATTCATTAATATTCTCCATATGCTTAAAACTTGAGTTCATTTTTTTCCCCTGAAGACCTTTTTCTTGGAGTTTTGCAGCCCAGGCTTCCATGGCCTTCTGTGTGGCTGTTATCTTGGGACTCTTTTGATGGCTCTTCTGTCTTGTCTCCCTTGTTTGTTAGATCCTGTCTTTATTTTAATTGTTTATACCCTCATTTGGCTGGTGTATGGCCTCCATGAGCTTCCTGAGGAGGTAAAATTTTAGAGTCTTTGCATGTCAATTAATGTATTTTTTTCTTCCTGACATATGACTGAGATTTTTTATAGATTTCAAATATGAAGACATGGTTTCATTGTCATCTGGCCACCAATGTTGTTGTATAAGTCTAAATGCTACTTTAAGTCCTGACAATAGGCATACTTATCAACTCCTAACATACCATATAATTTATTGCATTTTTCAAAAAAAAAAATCTGTCTCCCCTTACTAAAATTTAAGTTTCACAAGGGAAGGAATATTTTCTTCATTACTGTATCTTAAGCACCTAGAATAGTTCCTGGCACTTGTGGGTACTCAATAGTATTTGTTGAATGAATAAATGAAAGAACAAAGGTAAAGACAAAAAAAGACAAGCTAAGGAAAGTCTTAGAAGATGGAAAGCACATTGGAGTGACAACTGACTTATGAAGATGAAGGAAGCTATATCTGGATTGCCTACAAAGGGAAAGCTGATGAGATATAAGACTTATCTGTTCACACAACCCTAGAGAAGACTCAAACTTGAAGGTGCTAGGTACTAGAAGAGGCAGAGATGAGGCAGGGAACAGTGTTAAAAAGCAGGGTTTGGTTGAAAATCTGGACATAAAACTGGTAAACATCTTCATTCCACCAAGAATAAGAAGGAGACTGGAGTGTTTTTTTCTCAGTAGAAAATGAACTCATAAAAGCTCAGAATTTGGAGATACCAGGCACAGTGGTGGTGGAGGAGGGGTGGATAGATGTTAAGGATGCTGTTAAACATCTTACAATGCACAGAACAGCCCCATCACAACAAAGAATTATCCACCCCAAAATGACAATAATGCCAAGGTTGAGAAACCTTAGAATTAAGACGTAAAGGAAGTGAGGGTGTGAGCCATGCAGAGATCTGAGGGAAGAACATTCTTGGCAACAGAACAGCCATGGCAAAGGCCCTAAGATGGGAGAGTGGCAGGCTTTTTGAAGGGACTAAAAATACACCCAGAAGAGTAGTAGCACATAAGGTAAGATGGCTAATGGTGGCCAGATCATGTAGTGCCTCTTACTCTGAGCCATTGTAGGTTTTGACGGGGGCAATGTCATGATATGATATAGGTTTTTAATAGGCTCACTCTGGCTGTTATGTTGTGTATGGATTATTTGGGAAGGATAGAAGCAGGGAGAGACCAGTTAGAAGGCTGTTGGCAATAAATTCAGGTGAGAGATAGTGTAGACCAGTGGTAGTAGTAGTGAGGTGGATATATCTTGAAGGTAGAACAAAAACAGGATTTCCTGATGGATTGAATGAGAGGTCTAAGAGAAAGAGAAGAGCAAAAAAATGGCTCCAGGTGTTTTGGGGAGTAAATGGGACGATGGAGTTACTATCAATTGAAAAGGGAAAGATTTTGGTAGAACAGATTTGCATGGGCAGAGATTAGTAGAATTTTGGGATGGTGCATTTGAGATACCTATTAGATATCTGAATATATTAAATAGGTAGTTGGAAATAGTAGTCTGGAGTTAAAGAGTTAGAAATCCTGGAGTTGTTAACATGTAGATTTTTTTTTTTAATTATAAGAATGAAAAGTGTCACCAAGGTAGTGAGAGTAGATAGGAAAGAAAAGAGGAACATGGACCTTGTTTAGGGGCACTCTTATTTTAAAAGGTCTGGAAGAGGTGGGGAGCGTATAAAAGAGGCTGAAAATGAGCAACCAGTGAAGTCAGAGGCAAGCAGGAGAGTGGCCATGGTCCTGGAAGACAAGTGAAAACAGTGAACTGAGGAGGAGGGTCTCATCAGCTGTGTCAAATGCTGTTGATAGGGCTAGTAAGACGAGGACTGAGAATTGACTGTTGAACTGCATAACAAGTTCATTGGTGACCTTAATATGAACTGTTGTGGAGTGGTGGGGACCTGATTTGGGTCGATGAACAGAAGGAGAGGAATGGGAGGCAATGAATACGGTCAACTGTTGAACAATGTTAGGGTTAGGGGCACCACCCCCCCACCCATGCAGTTGAAAATCTGCATATAACTTTGACTCCCCCAAAACTTGCCTACTGTTGACCAGAAACCTTACCAATAATAACAGTTGACTAACATGTTTCCCATGTGAATTATATACTGTATTCTCATAATAAAGGAACCTAGAGAAGAAAAATGTTATTAAGAAAATCATAAGTAAGGGAAAATATATTAACAGTACTGTACATATTTATTGAAACAAATCTGCATTTAAGTGGACTTATACAGTTCAAACCCTTATTGTTCAAGGGTCAACTGTATATACAATTTTTTTTTGAAGAGTTTTGCTACAAAAAGGAATAGGGAAATGGAACAGTGGCTGGTAGGAAAAGTGAGGCCAAGAAAGTTCTCTTTCTTTTTATTAAAAAAATTATTTTTCAATTAAAGTTGACATGCAATATTATCGTAGTTTCAGGTGTACAACATAATTATTAGGCATTTATGTAATTTATGGAGTGATCCCCTCTGATAAGTCTAGTACCCACCTGACACCATACATAGTTATTACAATATTATTGACTATATTCCCTATGTTATACTTTATACCTCTGTGACTTTTTACAACTCGCAATTTGTACTTCTTAATCCCTTTACCATTTTCACCCAGCCTCTTTCTTTCTAAAGATGGGCGGGTAAGAGCATGCTTATATATTGATTGAACTGATCCAGGAGTGAGGGAGAAAAATGATGCTGCAGGAGAGAGAGAAGGGAGAACTGGTGGAGCAATGAGCTTAAATAAGGTTATGTCTTTTTTATTCCTTTATTTCATTTTTTTTAGTAAGATTTTTAGGATGAATATTCTGTTATTTTATCCAGAAGACCCCTTTTCTCCATTTTATAAATTTATTTTTTTGAGATAAAATTGGTTTGTAACATTGTGTAAGTTTAAAATGTACAATGTGCTGATACATTTATATATTTCAGTATGATTACTGGCCCCTTCACTTATATAAAATATAAAATTATTTAATTAGTATCAAGTATACAGTATATTGGTTAGACATTTATATAGTTCATAAAATGATCCCCCTAATTGCTCCTTCTCTCCTCTGGTTTTCTACCTACCCAATATATTCATGCTAATTGCATTCCCTATGCCGTGCTCCCCACCCTCTTGACCATCTATCAACTATTAATTTGTCCTTCTTTAACCCTTCACCCCATTCTCCCAGCCCCTCAACTCCCTCCCCTCTGTCCATCACCAAATTGTCCACTGTATTTGTGAGTCTGTGTTTGATTAGTTTGTTCTTTTTGTTCCTTAGAGTCCACATATAAGTGAAGTCATATGATATTTATCTTTGTCTGACTTATTTCACTCAGCATAATAACCTCTAGGTCCATCCATGTTGTTGCAAATGGTAGAATTTCATTTTTTTAATGGCTGAGTAATATTCCATTGTGCATATGAACCATAATTTATCCAATTGTCTGTTGATGGGTATTCAGGTTGCTTCCATATCTTTCCTATTGTAAATTGTGCTGCCATGAATATTGGGATGCATAGATCTTTATGAATTATTGTTTTGGTTTTCTTTGGATAAATACCCAGAAGTGCAATTGCTGGGTCAAAAGGTATATCCACTTTTAATTTTTTGAGAAATCTCCGTACTGTTTTCCATAGTGGCTGTACCAATTTGTAATCCCACCAACAATGTATGAAGATTCCCTTTTCTCTGCATCCTTGCCAACACTTTGATTTATTGATGATAGCCATTCTGACAGGTGTGAGGTGATATCTCATTGTGGTTTTAATTTGCATTTCTCTGATGATTAGTTACCTTGAGCATCTTTTCATATGTCTGTTAGCCATCTGTATATCCTCTTTAGAGAAGTGTCTGTTCAGGTCTTCTGCCCATTTTTTAATTGGATTATTTGTTTTTTCGTTATTGAGTTATGTGAGTTTTTTTATATTTTGGATATTAACCCCTTATCAGATGTATCATTAACAAATATCTTCTCCCAATCAGTTGGTTGTCTTGTTGTTTTGTTGATGGTTTGTTTTCTTTGCTGTACAAAAACTTTTTAGCTTGATGTAGTCCCATTTGTTTATTTTTTCTTTTGTTTTCCTTGCCCGAGGAGATAAATCTGAAATGAAATTCCTGTTAATAATATCAGAGAGTTTATTTGCCTGTTTTCTTCTAGAAGTGTAATGGTTTCAGGCCTTACATTTAAGTCTTTAATCCATTTTAAGTCTATTGTATATGGTATAAGAAGGTGGTCTAGCTTCTTTTATTTTTATTTTTTGCATTTATCTGTCCGTTTTTTCCCAACACCATTTATTGAAGAGACTACCTTTACCTCATTATATATTCTTACCTCCTTTGTCATATGTTGAGTGAGTGTATAGGTGTGGATTTATTTCTGAGCTCTCTGTTTCCATTGATCATTTTATCTGTTTTTATACCAGTACCATGCTGTTTTGATTACTGTAGCCTTGTAGTATAGTTTGGTATCAGGTTGTGTGATACCTTCAACTTTGTTCTTCTTCTCAGGATTGCCTTGGCTATTTGGGGTCTTTAATGGTTCCTTATAAATTTTAGGATTATTTATTTTAGCTCTCTGAAAAATGCCATTGGTATTTTGATAGGGATTGCACTGAATCTGTAGATTGCTTTGAGAAGTATGGCCATTTTAATGATGTTGATTCTTCCTACCCATGAGCATGGTATATGCTTCCATTTATTTATATTCTTCAATTTATTTTTTCTTTTTCTTTCTTCTTTTTTTACTTTTATTTTTTTTTTTAGGCAAGACAACCTTTGGTTGACCTCGCAGATTGCAAGGACCTTGTCAGTTTACAATCCCTTATTTTTTTTTTTAATTGTTTATGCCTACAGTGCCTGATCTTCCTGGGTGTTCTCCCATCCAAGTACTAACCAGGCCCGACCCTGCTTAGCTTCCAAGATCAGACGGGATCAGGCTTGTTCAGGGTAGCAAGGCTGTAGACTTCAATTTCTTTTTTCAATGACATAATTTTCTGAGAACAGGACTTTCACTTCCTTAGTTAATTTGATTCCCAGGTATTTTATAGTTTTAGATACAATTGTAAATTGGATCGTTTTCTTAATTTCTCTTTCTGAAAGTTCATCATTGGTGTATAAAAGTGCCACTGACTTCTGAATATTTATTTTGTAACCTGCTACTTTACTGAATTCATTGATCACTTATAACATTTTTTTTGCTGGAATCTTTAAGTTTCTCTATATCTAGTGTCAAGTCATTGGCAAATAACGGGAGTTTTATTTCTTCCTTTCCAATTTGGGTGCCTTTTATTTCTCTTTCTTGTCTTATTGCTATAGCTAAAACTTCCAATACAGTGTTCAAGAGGTGTGATGAAAGTGGGAATCCTTGTCTTGTTCCTGATCTTTCGGAAAATACTTTTAGCCTTTCCCCATTGAGTATGATGTTGGCTGTAGGTTTGTTATATATGGCCTTTATTATGTTGATGTATATTCCCTCTATTCCCACTTTGCTGAGAGTTTTTTTTTTTTTAATCGTAAATGGATGCTGGGCTTTACTGAACATTTTTTCTGCATCTATTGATATGATTATATGGTTTTTATCTTTCAATTTGTTAATGTGGTGTATCACATTCATTGATTTGCGGATATTGAACTAACCTTGCATTCCAGGAATAAATCCAACTTGATCATGGTGTATGATATTTTAATGTATTGCTGAATTCAGTTTGCTAATATTTTGTTGAGGATTTTTGCATCAATGTTCATGAGAGATATTGGCCTGTAGTTTTCTTTTTTTGTAATGTCTTTGCCTGGTTTTGGAATCAAGGTAATGGTGGCCTTATAAAAGGAGTTAGAGAGTCTTCTCTCTTCTTGAAATTTTGGAAATAGTTTGAGAAGAATAGGTTATAATTCTTCTTTGAATGTTTGGTAAAATTCACCTATGAAGCCATCTGGTCCAGGACTTTTCTTTTTTGGGAGGTTTTTGATTACTGATTCTATTTCATTGGCAGTAATCGGTCGGTTCAGATTTTCTGTTTCTTCTTGACTCAGTCTTGAGAGATTGTATGTTTCTAGGAATGTGTCCATTTCTTCCAGATTGTTGGCGTATATTTGCTCATAGTATTTTCTTATGATCCTTTGTATTTTTGTGGAGTTCATAGTTATTTCTCCTCATTTATTTCTGATTTTATTTATTAGAGTCCTCTCTCTTTTTTCTTTGATGAGTCTGGCTAAGGGTTTGTCAATTTTTTTTATCCTTTCAAAGAACCAGCTCTTTGTTTCATTAATTTTTGTATTGCCTTCCTAAGCTCTATGTTATTTATTTCTGCTCTGATCTTTATTATTTCTTTCCTTCTGTTCACTTTGGGCTTTGTTTGCCATTCTTTTCTAGTTATTTTAAGTGTAAGGTGATATTGTTTATTTGAGCTTTTTCTTGTTTCTTGAGGTAGGTGTGTATTGCTATGAATTCCCTCTTAGGACTGCTTTTACTGTGTCCCATAGATTTTGAGTCATGTTTTCATTTTCATTTGTCTCTAGGTATCTTTTGATTTCTTCCTTGATCTCATTAATAACCTATTCATTGTTTAGTAGCATGTTATTTAGCCTCAATGTATTTGTGTATTTTCCAGTTTTTTCTTGTAGTTGATTTCTAGTTTTATACCACTGTGATCAGAGAAGGCAGTTGATATGATTTCATTTTTTCCTTGTTGATTCTTTGCCTGAAAGATCTCTCCATTGGTGTCAGTGGGATATTAAAGTCTCCTACTATGAGTGTATTACTATTGATCTCCCCTTTTATGTCATTCAATAATTGCTTTATGTATGTAGGTGCTCCTTTGTTGGGTGCGTATATGTTTACCAGGGTTCTGTCCTCTTGATTTTTTGATCCTTTTATTATTATGTAATGCCCTTTTTTGTCTCTTATTATATTATACTTTGTTTTAAAGTCTGTTTTATCTGATATTAGTATCGCTACCCTGGCTTTTTTTTTCCATTTCCATTTGCGTAAAATATCTTTTTACCATTCCTTTACTTTCAGTCTGTGAGTGTCATTTGATCTGAAATGGGTCTCTTGTAGACAACATATGCATGGGTCTTGTTTTCTTATCCATTCAGCTACTCTATATCTTTTGATTGGAGCATTTAATCCATTTACATTTAAAGTGATTACTAATAGGTACATAGTTACTGCCATTTTATTGTTCGTATTTGTTATTTCTATTTTCTTTTTTACTCCTTCTCTTTTAACAGAAGTCCCTTTAACATTTCTTATAATACTGGCTTGTTGGTGATGAATTCCTTAAGCTTTTTCCTGTCTGGGAAGCTCTTTATCTCACCTTCCATTTTAATCAAATGCTTTACTGTATAAAGTATTCGTGGTTGTAGATTCTTGTTTTTCATAACTTTGAACATTTTTTGCCATTCCCTTTTGGCCTGCAAAGTTTCCATGGAAAAATCAGCAGGCATTCTTATGGAGGTACCTTTGTAAGTAACTAGCTGTCTCCCTCTTCCTGCTTTTAAGATTCTCTTTGTCTTTGACCTTTGGCATTTTAATTATGATGTATTTTGGTGTGGGTCTTTTTGAATTCCTCTTGTTTGGGGCTCTTTGTACTTCCTGAACTTGTATGTCTAATTCCTTTGTCAGTTTAGGGAAGTTTTCTGTCATCATTCTTCAAATAGATTCTCAGTCCCTTGCTCTCTTTCATCCCTTCAGGTACTCCTATGATCCAGATATTGTTATGCTTCATGTTGTCCCAGAGGTCTCTTAAACTATCCTCAATTTTTTAAATTCTTTTTTCTTTTTGTTGTTCTGATTGGGTGTATTCAGCTACATTGTCTTCTAATTCGCTGATTCGATCTTCTGCTTCATCCAATTTACTGGTGAATCCTTCTAGTGTATTCTTCATTTCTGTTTGGTTCTTTTTTATGGTTTCTATGTCCTTTTTATGCTTATTATCTCTCTCACGAGGTTCTCATTGTGCTCATCCATTCTCCCCATGAGTTTGCTGAGCATCCTTGTAAACATTATTTTGAACTCTGTCTCTGGTAGGTTGCTTGTCTCATTTCATTTAGTTTATTTTCTGAGTTTTCTCTTGTTGTTTCATTTGTGTCATGTTTCTTCATTTTCTCATTTTATTAGCTTCTCTGTGTTTGTTTCTATGAATATTCATTTCATCTCTCAGCCTTGGTCAGATGGACTAATATGGAAGGTGTCCCGTGTGGTCCAGTTGTGCACTTTCCCTGATCCCCTATGCTGGGGGCTCTGGATATGATCTTTGTGTGGGTTGTGTGTGATATTCTGTTGTTGCCAAGCCTTTATTGTTGTTAGTACATCAGTGGATGCGATTAACACTCAGGGTGACTGTGGGAATTGGCTGGAACCACAAGGTAAGAGTTGCTGTGTTGGGGCTGACTCCACTGAGAGTGATTTGCCCTAGCTAGCTTGTGTACTTGTTGCAACCACCCTTTGTGTGTACCATTAGTAGAATTAGTCAGGAGTTGCTCTGTTGTCATCTGGTGCCAGCCTCCAGATGCATTGATTTTGTGTCCCCTTGGGAGGGGCTCCATAGTAGGCCAATGTCAGCTGCTGCTTTTGATTGCTCAGGGCTACCCGGTAGGAACTACGAAGTGGTCAATAGATGGTTGTTGCCTATGCTGGATCTATAGGTAAGTGGAAGAGACAACGCTGTAGGCAGTGGTCGGTTATCCCCTGTCCCTGACCTAGAGCAGTTTATCAGAGGGGCCAGTGCTTCTCAAGGCTTGACGCTGCCTGTTACTTGCCTATAAGTCTCTGAAACTGGAAGAGCCTCTGTGTGATATGCATGTTGGGTGGTGCAGGGACCCTGGGAGTCTCCTGGATCTACTGAGAAAATTTCCCCCTGCCATTTCAGTCTGTTTACATGCCAACACTGTCTTTGTGACTCCCTGTACCAGTTTCCAATTGTAGCAAGGTCAGTTGCTGCCCACCTTGGGCCTCAATGCATCACCCCAGGGCAGGGGCAGCTGTCTATCAATGTGCAGCAGGCACTTTTGTATCAGATGGGACAGGAACTCAGGGAGTTAAGGGCTGTCAGGCCAATACAGACCCCTGCAATCCCCTCAAGAGATATTGCAACTCGTACAGGCAGCAGTGGTCTGCCCACAACTGTTTTCCCTGAAATGCGCTCACTGCGCTAGCTGAGGCCTGTTGCCTGAGTAGACTGTGTAACCCCAGAACCAAGTAGGGCACAGGAGGCTGCCTGTCAATGGGCTACAGGCACTTTGTGGCTTGGGTAAAGCGGGATCTCAGGGACACAAGGGTCATCAGTCCAATGTAGACTTACTTTTGATGCAACTTCTGTGCCTGGGCATTCCCACTGTAGTCACAGATCACAGTGAGCCCAGCTGCTGTTTGGGGTGGTCCCGCAGACCCCTGTGCTCCCCATACACAATGTTGCAACTGTTGCGGGCAGCAGAGGTCTGCATGCCGCTGATTTCCGTGCAGTGCCAGCCTTGTGTGAGCCCAAGATTATTGCCTGTATGGATTGGGAGGGGATGGGGGAGGGGCAAGTCTGTGGCAGTTCACTGTCAATGGGCCACCTGGGGCAATTTGTGGGAAGGTTGGGACAGGGTATCAGAGAGACAATGGCAGTCAGATCAATACAGCCTCAGTCTTGCTGCAACTTTGTTAACTGTTCATGCATTCCTGCAGAAGTTCCAGATCATAGCAAGACTAGCTGCTGTCTGTGACTGATCCACAGATCCCTAAGATCCACCCAAGTTCGAGTTGGCAGCTGTGATCTGCCTGACCCTATCTCGGAAATGCAGCTAACAGCAGTGCTAGCAGCCCGTTGGGAATGTTTGACATAGCAGCCATCCAGAAACAAAAGCCCCAGCAATCTGCAAGTTAGGTGTGGGGGGGCGGGTGCTAATCCCTTCAGGCCAGTGCTTCCTAATGGTCCTGTGGGAGGGGTCTGCATAGTCTAGCTGGCATGGTCTGTAGCTTGCCTTGTAGGGGGGCTGGACTAAGGCACAATGGTGGCTGCCCTTCCAGCCTTTGGTCTGGTGCCAGGTAATGCAGACTTTCTCAGTATGAATCCCACATGAGCCTCTGACCCACTGCTGGTTTTCTGAGTGAGTTTCCACAGGTCAAAAAGTCTGTGTGTGGGTTTTTCTAAGAGAGGAAGCATCTGAGAAACGCAAAGGGAAGGGCTTACAGAAATGACTGACTAAGCCGGTTATAGATTAACCACATCCTATAGATCTCTCAATGGCCTTCTGGAAACTCGTGTCACAATGGATAGGACTGATGGTCTGGGAATCACCGGAGAGAGGAGAGCAGGGATCCTCTCCTGGCGCATTGTCCAGGTTCTTGATGTCTCGAACAAAGAATTGAGCAAGACACCAAAGTACAGTATAAAAGAAAAGTTTTATTAGAAGAGAAAGTACACTTGCAGACGGGGAAGTGGACCTGAGCAAGAGAAGCTGGCTCAAAAGGCCTGGTAACACAGACTTCAGGGTTTTTATCCCTTTTTGCTGTGGGTGGTTACTTAGAGTGGGCTTCTTTGATTGACAACTAAGATTGACAGGACTCAGTGATTCATCATTTTGCTTTCTGTGCATGTTTGTTCCCAGAATTCAGTCTGTTATAATTATATTAATGAACTTCCAGGCATATGTAGCATATTATAATGATGGTATAATGAGGCTCAGGTGAGTTGAAGGTCGTTGGGTGTTTTCATTGTGCAGGTGCAAGTGACTGGCTTAAATTGGTACCTAATTCTCTGCCCAAAGGTTTGTGTGAGTTAAAAAATGCCTTCTGGCTTGCTTAATTGTGGGAGGATTAGGGCAGACTCATTCTAGCATAGGATGACCTCAGAGTCTTTGCAGGCAGACTGGAAACCCCCTAACTAATTTTCCTGCCTACCTCTTTTCTAAGAGCCATGAACCCGCTTATTATTAGTATGGATGTTGAGGGACGGGAGGTCTCTTTTTCCATATCTGCTTCCTGCTGAGAATAGCTGTAGTTCCTGCCTATGCGGGTTTCATGGAGCTCTTTCTCCCTCAGTCAGGGTAGGGTCTTGGGTTTCATGCTTAAGTGCCACCTCAGTCCCTAGACAAGGAAGAGAAGATACAAACTTATCATTTAAATCATATACCTATTAATTTCTATTATTGATTTGCCTATTGAGTAAAGGGAAACAGGCTTGGTTAATATGTTTCTTAAAGAGTAAAAAGACCTTTGGCCTAAAATCCCCTTCCCTCTGGGACTCTAAAGGCCCTGCCTGGCTTAACACCATTTCTGCTTAACAATGGGCTGATGACCCTTATCAATAGCCAGAGGATCTGATTCGCCAGGGCAATTATCAGGATTTGAGGGAAAGGGCCTTTTTCCAAAGAAAGGAGGGAAGAAAACTTAACTAGGTTTACTAAAAAGATTAACTCTGCAAGAGATGTCCCATTTCATTTCCTGCTAAAAGATTAAGAATTTTACAAATGATGTCCCCATCTCACTTGCAGCCCCCACCCAAAACTCCCCCTCCCCATCCTGAGTCATGAAGTGCATGTAGAATCTTAGTCAAAGGAATCACATGCCCCTTGCATGGACACTGCAGAGGTATATAAGCTGTAAGAAATCTAAACAAGGGGAGCTCAGTGCTTTGGTGCTGTTAAGCCTTACATGCTCTGCTGGCAAGAAATTCTCTTTCCTCTAATAAAGTTGTCCAAGTGTCCAAACTCCTCCATCAGGTGTGACTTCCTGCAACACTTCAAAGGGGCGTCTAGGGTTTCAGTCTCCTTCCACCTCACCCAGAAGGCTGGAACCCCTTCTGGTTTTTACAGTCGGAGTTATTAGAATCTCCTCTTCCCTGGGCTGGGACCCTGGGCTGGGGAGCCCCTAGATGAGACCAGGACCTCATCTCCTTCAGGAGAGCCTCTGCAGCCTCGCTCTCCCTCCTGGTGTTCCTCTACTACCCACAGGTGTGGGTACAGCCTGATTCGCAACTTTGCCCCTCCTACCACCTTCCATGTGGCTCCTTTATATTATCAGATGTAGGTTTTAAAATCAGCTGGACTTCGGGTGATTCTCCACATTGATTATTTTATAATTTGGTTGTAATTTCAATGTGGACCTAGGAGGAGACGAACCCTGATTTTACCTAGACTGCCATCTTCCTGGCCCCTTCACTTTTAATGCTTAGGCATTTCTATATGAGAATAGGAATTTCAGTCTCTTTTCTATAAGTGAAGAAACCAAGGCCTGAGCTCATACAGTGGAAAAGCTGTATTTCTTATTTACTTACTCATTATGGGCTAGGTCAGACTTCCTTCCAGGACCTCAGTGACATTTGAATCTTCTAAAAATCATTCCTTTCCAACTAGTCAGTATACGAGAGTTGAACCAATATTTCTTTAAATCACCAACCTCAAAATTTGGAAAATATGTTCAGCATAGTTAAGTATATCTTATATTGTATTTATGTGAAATTATAGCAAAAGCGATCAAGTGCAGCCTTAATTGATTTTACCCTCTCAGGCAGCACGATTTTCTCACATAACTACCCCTTCCATGCATAATTTTGGTATTGTTTGAATATACAGTGGACTTAGAATGCATGTATTATAAAAACAAAAGGACCTAGTAAATCGACAGTGTGTCCTGTTATGGTAGCAACAAGCTTGTGTTTGAAGAAATTGGATTTAAGGGTGTTTGATATCTCAACAACTAAGTCAGGATTGCACTTGACTTGTATTCAGGAGGAAATGAAGGAGCCAACTAAGCTATGGTATAGTTGGCACCTGGTTATATGAAGAAATAAATGATGGGCTTACATCAGGAAGTTGTAAGAATGTAATCATAGCATCTTAGTAGTACATTGGGAATTTCTGCAGAAATGAACAGAAATGGATGATTATTGCACTCCATACTATATGTATAATAACCTGAGATTCTACATACAAATTAATACCTTTCTTGTTCATTCATTCACACCTTCTTTCAATAATAATTATTGAGTAACTATTATGTGCCAGACTAAGGATACAACTTTAAACCTTCATGGAGCTTACTGTTTAGAATACAATGGATAGTATCCCTTTGTAAAGTCAAAGGACAGTGATCATGTTTCTTACATCACTGTATTAGTTTGCTAGGTCTTGTTAGGTCGGCGGGGGAAGGGCCAGCCAGATGCCCTTCTGGAGGCCTCCCAGCTTGATATCGGAATCCAGACCTTCCAGCAGGCCATCAAAGTCCTGAATGCCCAGCTGATAAGGACCCACCCTAAAGCCCCGGGTGGAGTGGGCGCCACCACCCTAATCCGGATGCTCAACTAACATTTGATTAACATTCCCACCCTATACCCTACCTCCACATAACCCCATAAAAACTGCGCCCTCCTGTCCCAGGGCACAACTTCTCTGGCCCCTCTCCTCTCTGGACCAGAGAACCTCACCCAGGAGCCCCCTCCCAATAAAGGCTTGCTTTTAAAACTTCTCTCAGCGTGTCACACGTTTACCTTACAGGTCTGCCATAACAAAATACCACAGACTGGGTGGCTTAAACAACAGAAATTTATTTTCTCACAGTTCTGAAAGGTAGACATTCAACACCAAGATGTTGGCAAGTTGATTTCTTCTGAGGCCTCTGTCCTTGGCTTGTAGGTGGCCGTTTTCTCACTGTGTCTTCACATGATCTTTCCTCTGTATGTGCATCCTGATGTCTCTTTGTGTGTCCAAGTTTTTTTCTTATGAGGACACTAGTCAGATTAGATTAGGGCCCACCCTAACAACCTCATTTGAACATAACTATCTCTTCAAAATATGGCCACATTCTGAGGTACTTGAGGTTAGGGCTTCAACATATGAGTTTTGGAGGGAGGATATAATTCAGCCTATAGCAGTCACCCAGTGTGAATAATCAGCTGTGGAACTTGTTAGTTTTGCCTGTGTAATGATACCGTTTTTTTTCTCCCTAGTACTACAAAGTATTCCTTCGACAGTCCCCAGTGGAGCCCTGTCTTCTGTTTCTTGAAGGTGGACACTGGCATGAGCTCACAGTCTACACCAATAGCCAGGGGTACACAATGGCCATCATCACTTTCCATCCCTGGGAATTAAGGCAGGTGAGATTCACAGGATAATAAGGGGTAGCTTCTGTAGTAGCCCTTACTGTTACTATGCTGCAGTTGGTTTTTGGGAGTTTCAAGGCAGATAGAAGAAACTATACATCCATAGAATATCTGTGTGGGTCAGGCAGAGGGGTTAGGGTGAGGAGAAGGAGATGGCAAGGATACCCTTTAACCATGCTGCTGGCACAATCAGACCCCTGAGACTGAGGCAAGGTTAACAAGTTAATTACCATGCGAGGACCCCTAAGTATTTTCACAAGAACTTTGCCCATGAAAGTTAGTAGATACTCTATTGAATCCAGAAACCAATTCAGTAGAGACTAGATTATAGTCAGAACTTTATAACCCAAATAATACTTTACATTTGTAATGTACTTAGAGCTTTCAAACATTCTCATGTTAAAACATTCCTGTATTTATGTGATTATCTCAACCAACTTATAAAGTAGGCGGGAGGAGACGTGTTGTTACCCTCATTTCACAGATGGGCAAATGGAGGCATAGAAATGCCCAAGGTTAAAAAGCCAGAAAATAGCCAAGCTGGGGCTTGACCTCAAGTCACTGATTCCTGGCCTTTTATCTCTATAGCTGTAACATAATTTATTGTGACATATCCTGTGTCAAGCTAATGGTTAGGCTCTCTGTAGTGCTGCAAGAACTTTAAAATGTTCTGAACTCAAAGAAAGGATTTATTTACTATGTTCATTCTCTTCATAGCACTTTTCTTTCTCTTGGCACTCATGTCTTCTGAAGTGGTGTTGGGGTGGGTGGTTGAGATATTTGAAGTGGAGAAGTATGAAGGGAATTGAAAGGTTACTGCTTCTTCGTAATGGGACAAAAGCTTAGTTTAGCTCCAGTTTACAAGAAGAACAATTCACTCATTCTCTAGAGAACTATTAAAGGGGCTCAGACTAGGGAAAGTGTGTGTCTGTTACACAGGATTTGTCAAAAGCCATTAACCAAAGCAATGTTGCTACTGAGATGTGAAAATAGCTTATGTTTTTGTCCTACAGAACATTTGCTTTATGTTGTTATTTATAATAGGATTTGAGAAATGTGCCCTCTTGTCTGACTACTGCAGGGCTGATAACTGTAGATCTAGAGAAAATTTGTCAGAGATGAGTCTGCTTGACTCCCGATTTTGTAGTCTGGGCAAGAGAAACTCTGTTCAGGAGACTGTAAAGGAGTTTTTCACCAAAGGTCCAGGAGCGTTCTGTGACTTGACATCACTTTACTTCCAAGAAAGGTAAACCTGGGACAGCCAAACAGCAAGCAGAATACTGATGGCTTGCCATAATCTGGGTTGTGGATCACTGAGGCAAGGTTGCTGACCACAGAGGTCTGTTCTAAGTGGTACTGGCCCTCATACACCAGCCAGGCCTGGGAACCCAGGCCAGACTGCAGATGAGATTGTTTGCATGTACCTCCATCTCCTGAAAGGGGAACTCCTCCAGAGCTTTCATGGTCATGCTATGTAGGCTGTGTCTCCTAGCCAAGATGCTGGGGCCTCCTCCTTCAGCCAACCACTAGAGACAGATGCTTTCTTCTTTTATTCTTTTCTAGCACTATGACCTGTTGCAGTTATCAGCAGTCCCTCTACCAGCTCCTATTTGGGGAACCTCACATATTTGAAGATCTCCTGGGCTTGAAGATGTATATCTCTCTAGATGCCTTTTTCCAGGTTAACACTACTGGTGCAGAGATGATGTATCAGACCATGGGGGATCTGAGTAGAGTGAACTCTAACACCACCCTCCTTGACATTTGCTGTGAAACTGGCAAGTGGCCAGCCAGGGCACAATCTATATGCTGCGTAGCTCCCAAACCCTGTCCACACAGCACCCAGGATCCTTGCAGCCAATGTGGGAAGGTGATGGTAGTGGTGTAGGCATAACCTCATTGATTTAAAGCCCTAAAATACCCTTCTATTATGTTCTGTTACTTCCCCAAGTATGATCGGCCTCTCTTTGGCTCAGTATACCTCTCAGGTCCTTGGAATTGAGCTGGTGGAGCAGGCAGTAGAGAATGCCAGGTACACTGCTCACAGTCTGGGGAGAAATTAAGAGCTGCAGCTTTTTCTGTGCTATGGAAAGGGTTGTGTGGGAAAGGGCATCTACTGTATCCATGACTTATGGGGAGGAAGGGGGAGTGTTCTAGAGTGGTCAGAGTTGGGTCCTGATAGTTTTCTGAAAGAGATCCCAATAGCGTATCTTTTTTTCTATCTAGAAGCAGAGGCTGAGGGAAGGAACAAGCCTAGCTGATAGGAAAGAAACCTGGCAAAACTTTGGATAATATAGGAGAGCCTTCTTGACATTAGACTCATGAAACATCATAACATAATATAATGAGTTTCAAACTATTTTTAGCAACAGAACCTTTTCTTTGAACACAATCTTATGCCAAACTGAAGTGTAGAAAGCTGATCCCCTTGTCCCTTCTATCTCACCTCCACACAGCTCTTGAGGCTCTGTGTGAAAACCTTCAGTATAGGAAAAAGAGCACTTGAGTAAAAGTCAAGTTTCTCTTCTTGATACAGGTACTTATGTGCTGTGTAAGTCACAAAGTTGTAAAATAACACTGTCTAGTTTCTCAAACTGAAAGACCTACTGAGATATTGCAAGAGAAAACATGTTGGGAAAAATGAAGCAAATTCAAAAGCATTTTTTTTTCATTGTTCTGCAAAGGTATGCTAGATCCAAAGGAAAATGGCAGAGCTCTGGCTCCTGTACATTTCTATAAAGCCGAAGCTCCCTGTGCCCACTGTTGGGCTTGAATTTTGAGTTATGTCAAAACTTAAATGGGCCTCTCTTCTGTAGGCATCACCAACTGTGAATTCCATGCTGGCTAAGCAGGGAAGATTTTGCCACAGCTGCTAAAGTCAAAGGGAGATGGGCAGTTAATTGTTGCTGTGGTGAACCCAGCCCGGGCAGTACTGCGTAAGGATGAATAGCTTTCCTGCTACAGAACTAGTTGGGTGTTCCTATGATAGCTACCAGCTTTAGTTCCTCATTCCTACACCATGCCAAGAGTGCTCCCAGTGGGCTGTCTCTGAACCTGCTTTTCCTCTGTTCCTCACCAATCCTACGTGCTGGCCAATTTGGAGTTTGTGATAACCTGGACCATGTTAGTTTAATTATATCAATAACATTGTCTTTCTTCCTTCAGATTACCAGGTGATTCAAGCCATTTGAAACAGCAGGGCCATCCACACACTAGTGTTTGTTTCCTGTAAGCCCCATGGTGAAAACACAAGGAACATCACTAAGTGAGTCTTGACTTCTTTTTGAAATTATTTTTTTTCCTGATAATCAAAGCAAGCCACACTTATTGTGCAGACTTTGGAAAATGCAGAGAAATGTAAAGAAACAGAAAAAAAGGCATCATACTGCTACCAAGAGTCAATTATAGGGCTGGGTCTCAGGTGAGGCAAGTAAAGCAACTCACTTTGGATATAAAATTTAAGGGGTGCTCCAAATCTTAGTAATCAAGATATATTTTTATGCAGTATTTTCAGAAATCAAAATTAGTATTAAAATCCATGATAAACAAAATAGTAAGATTTTTAGAAAGATGAGTTCTACTCTTGTACTTGGTAAACCCTGCTTCATTCACCTTACCCTAATCCTGGCCCTGGTTCCAATAAAATTTTATTTATAAAAGTAGAAAGCCAGCCTGTAGTTTTCCAATTTGATTTTCCAAAATATTGCATCAAAATGTTGTTCATCTTGATTATTGAGTTTTTTGGCACCCTCTTAAATTTTCCACCCAAGGTGAATGCTTCTTGCTTCACTTTAGTTTTAGTCTTGGTCAATTATTTTGATTTTTGAAATGTTGTTTTCTTCTTATAGTACCTCTCTCTCTTTTACCTCCCTCTTGTTCTTTTTCTATAAGTAATACAATTTATTTGTAATAGTCAAACCACATAGGTGGATAGAAAGTATAGTTGATATGCCTAGATAAAACAAGTGAGATTTAAAAGTAAATGACTTGAGCTTTCAAGTCAACAAGCTAGAAAAATAACAATAAATCTAAAGGAAACTTAAGGTAGAAGTCAGTAGCATTAAAAAATCCAGACAATTATGAACAAAGCAAAAAGCCCATAGACTTGACAAATGAACAAGAAGGTGTTATTGGAAGAAAATAAAATAGATAAATAAACCTAATCAAGAATAGAAAGAAATAGAATGAAAAAATTATGAATTCTTAAATGAGAAAAAGAGCATAACTACAAATGTGAAGAAAATATTTTATTTATTTAATTTTATTGGGGTGACATTGGTTAATAAAATCATATAGTTTTCAAGTGTACAATTCAATATTACATCATATCTATGTTACATTGTGTGTTCACCACCCAAAGTTAAATTTCCTTCCATCACGAAATATTTGACCCTTTACCCTTATCTACTTCCCCCACTTCCTTCTTGTAACCACTGAACTGTTGTCAGTGTCCATGAGTCTGTTTGTTGCTTTCAGTATGGTTCTCAACTTTTTCTGTCTGACTTATTTTAAAAATGTTAAGGAAGTACACTGTACACCTCCCTTGCAAAACATTTGAAGACCTAGATGAGTGATTTTCTAGGAAAATGCAAATGGCTAATATTAATTCCCAAAGATATAGTAAACCTAAATAGAGCAGTAACCACAGAAAAAAATTGAGAGTTGTCAAAGAGCTTCTTCTACCCAAAATAATAATGTGAGGCCCATTTGTTTTCAGAATCTTATTTTCTTGTCTATTCTTGCATATTTACTCTTCCATTTGTACTTTATTTTATTTTTATTATACTGCTTAAAAAATATTTTTGAATATATGATAAAGGTGGCACCTCAAATCATTGGGAAAAGATGGACTATTCAATAAATGGTTGTGGACAATTCATTAGCCATGGTGAAAAAAAAAGTTGGATCTGTATCTCACACTGTATGCCAGGATATATTATAAAAGAGTCAGAGACTTAAACATAAAAAAGGAAACCATACATGTACCCTAGGAAATCATAGAATTTCTTTATAATCTTAGAGTGTGGAAGCCATATAATAAAAAAGGTTGTTAAATTTGATTATATAAAAAATAACTTCTCCCTTCATTACACCATGCACAGAAGTGAATTCAGAATGGATCACAGAACTAAATATAAGAGCTTAAAACATAGGAGTAAATCATTTCACTTTGAGTTAGGCAAAGCTTTCTTAGATATGACAAAAAAAAAACAACAACAAATAAAAATAAATAAATAAATTATGTGTGTAATTGGACATCATCAAAGTTTAAAAATGTTTTTGTGCTCAAATGATACCATCAAGAATGTGAAAAGACAAAATGGGAGAAAATAATTACAAATCATTTATCTGATAAGAGACTGGTATCCAGAAGCCAGGTACAAAAGGCCATATATTGTATGATTCCATTCATAGGAAATGTCCAGAGTAGGAAAATCTCTAGAGACAGAAAGTAGATTTGTGGTTACCTAGGGCTGAGGATGGGGGGTTGGGGAGAAATGAGGTATATAATATCTTCTTAAGTTAGTGAAAAATATTCCAAGTTTGATTGCTATGGATGATGCACAACTCTGTGAATATACTAAAAACCAATGAACTATATCAATGGGTGAGCTGTATGATATGTGAAATATATTTCAATAAAACAGTTAAAAAATCAATAACTTGCTTGATAAAAAGCACTAAAAGCAAAGACAGGAGACAACATAAAAACTGGAAAAAATGTTCAGTTCCTATTACAAATCCTTTTTTCCTTAACTTATAACAGACTCCTGGAGATCAATAAGAAAAAGAACAACAGCCCAAAAGAAAAAATGAATAGAAGAGATGAAAAGAAAATATAAATGTTTATGAACCATGAAAGGATGCTCAGTCTCTTCCACTATAATGAAAATACAAAATAAAAGTACCCTGAGTTACCACTTTTTACATGTCAGATTGGCAAAAGTTCAAAAGTTTGATAATGCACCATTAGCAATACTATAGAGAAACATGAATTCTAAAAATTTATTGCTTGGAGTGTAAATTGGTACTATCCCTATGGAGGGAAATTTAGCAATACGGATTAAAATTATAAATCTGTATATACCCTTTGACTCAGTAATTCCATTCCTGAGGCTTTATCCTACAAATAGACTGACACACATGTAAAATAACATATATACAAAGTTATTTATTGCAATATTATAAGAGCAAACAGTGAAATATCCTAAAAGTCCATCAGTGGAGAACTGGTTAGATCAACTATGCTGCATCCATACAATGGAATACTGTGCTGCTATAAAAAAGAATGAAGATAGTCTGTATGTACCAATATGGAACTATCTCTAAGGTATATTATTTTTTAATAACAGCTTTATTGAGATATAATTCACATATCACAAATTCATCCATTTAAAGTGTATAGTTCAATGTTTTTTGGTATGTTCTCAGACTTGTGTAGCCATCACCCCATTTGATTTGAGAACTTTTTCATGACTTCGAAAAGAAACTGCACCACTGACCAGTTACTCCCCAATTTTCTCCAACCTCTTGGCCCTAGGCAACCACTAATCTGCTTTCTGTCTCTATGGATTTACCTGTTATGACTATTTAATACAAATGAAGTTATAAAATATGTGGTTCTTTGCATTTGGCATTTTTCAGATAGCATGCTGTTTGCAAGGTTCATCCATGCTGTAGCACATATACGTGCTTCAGTCCTTTATGAATGAGTAATATTCCATTATATGGATATACCACATTTTATTTATTTACTCATCAGTTGATGGACATGTGGGTTGTTTTTGCCTTTTGGCTCTTATGAATAATACTGCTTTGAACGTTTGCGTGCACGCTTTTCATTTCATGTGTTTTCATTTTTTGGGTGGAATTGCTGGGCCCTATGATAACTCTATGTTAACCTTTTGAGGAACTGCCAGACTTTTTTCCAAAGCTGCTGTCCCATTTTACATTCTCACTAGCACTGTATGAGGGTTCCAATTCCTACACATCCTCACTAACTCTTGTTATTTTCTGTCTTTTTTATTATATCCATCCTAGTGGGTGAGAAGTGATATCTCCTTGTGGTTTTCATTTGCATTTCCCTTGTTTTAATTTTCATATGCTTACTGGCTATTTGTATATCTTTGGAGAAATGTCTATTCAGATCCTTTGCCCATTTTTTAATTGGGTTGTCTCTTTAGCATTGAGTTTTAAGATTTATTTATATAGTCTAGATATAAGTCCCTTACCAGATACATAGTTTGCAAAAACTTTCTTCTATTCTGTGGGTTCTCTGTTCACTTTCTTAATGGTGTCCTTTGAACCCCAAGTACTTAATTTTGAATATGTCCAGACTATATTTTCTCTTATGGCTTGCAATTTTGGTTCTAAGGTATATTACTAAGTAGAAATAGCAAGATGTGCAGAATTGTTTATATGATAGAAACTATCTTTGTAAAAAGGGACAAAGGACAAGGGGCAGAATATAGATTTGTATTTGCTTGTATATGCACAGAGAAACTGGTAAGTTATATAAGAAACTGATAATTGTTATCTACTCTATGGGAGAACTGCTGAGATGGGAGTTATGGAAAGGAGACTACACCACATACCTTGTCATGTTTTATTTTTGGATAAAATGAAAATATTCATTGTGAAAAGCAAGTTTTAAAATGCAATGATTATGAGTAAAGCTAAGATTCTGCTAACACTCATGCTGAGTAAAACAATAAATGTGGTCTCAAAAAAGCAAGAAATATTTATTTTGAAAAAACAGCATATGCATATGGTAGAAAAAAAATCAAACAATACAAAAGAGTCTGCAGTGAAAAATTAGTCTCTTTTTTACTCCTGACCCCAGTCCTTCAGATGTCACTACTCTTACCAGTTTCTTTTGTCGCCTGTCAAACTTATGTGACTATGCACGTGTTTATATGTACATGTATGTGTACATACCATCCCTCTCTCTCTTTTTTTTAACAAATAGAAACAGACTACAAACACTGTTCTGCACCCTGCTTTTCACTTAGCAGTAGATTTTGGAGAGGAGATTTTTCTACGATAATGTAGAATCTGCATCAAGACATAAGCCTACTTCATTTTTTAAACAGGCTATATGTAGTTTTAACTTATATTTGCACGTTAATTAACTGGTCCCTTGCTGATGAATTTTAAGGTTGTTTCTACTCTGGTTACCACAGTGTTACTATGAATATCCTTGTATATATACCTTTGCATATATGTGCAATGTGTATGTATATGTGATGAATAAGTATATGTGATAGTGTGTGTGTGTATGTATATATATATGTGTGTGTGTATGTGTGTGTGTGTGTGTATTAGATAAAGCCCTGATGTGGAATCGCTGGGTTAAAGGATATATGCTTTTAACATTTTCATGTGTTTTCTAACAGAGCTCTAGAATCAACTTACCAAAAATGTCCTTTTGGGATTATAATTGGAAATGCACTGAATTTCTTAATTAATTTAGGAAGACTGGAACTCTTTACAGTATTTTTTCTGTACAGGCATAGGGTATGTCTTTTCAGTTACTATGGATATATGTAATTCTCTAAAGCTATATATATATATATTTTTTTCCAATCTAGATCTTTGTTATTAAGGTTAATACAAGATATTATAAAGTTTTTATTGCTATTATGAATGAGACCTTTTTAATGACATTTTCTAACTGATTATTGCCAATTGTATGTCCAGCTACCTTACTCTTTTATTAGTTTTATTCATTTTTCAGTTGACTCTTCTGCATTTTCTTGGTATAAAGTTTTTTATACCGTAAAAATCACCATATGAAAACAGTTTTGTTTCTTTCCTTCTAATACTTTTTGCTTATTACATTGGATAAGAAAATGTTCCATCATAGGAGTAATAGTGAAAATATTGTCTTGTTCCTGACTTTTATTTTACTTTTTTAAATTAATAGGCTTTATTTTTAGAGCTGTCTTAGATTTGCAGAAAAACTAAGCAGAAAGTACAGAGTTCCTGTATTCTCCCCACTCTGCACATACTTCCCGCATTTTGATATCTTGCATTGGTGTTGTACATTTGATAAAATTATGTAAACCAGTTGCTACATTATTATTAACTAAAGTCAAAAGTTTAGAGTTTACTTTTATAAATTAATTGGGGTAACACTGGTTCATAACATAAAAGCAACAAATGAACAAAACAAACTTGTTCCTTATTTCAATGGGACAGTGCTAAACTATGGCAGGTTAGCTGAGGAAATAACTCTTCTGCTCTGTCAGTTTGAGTGTAAATTGCTACAACTTTTTTTTAGAATAGTTTAGTGGCCCTTCAACTCATTGGTTCCACTAAATAACTAAAAATGTGTGCAAAGATATAGCTATAAGAAGATTCATGGAGGGACTTTTCGAAATAGCTAAAAGTTAGAAACAGCTTAAATTTCCAATAGCAAGGAATTAGATAACTAAACTGTGTTCAATTTACTTAATGAAATAACATATAGACAATAAAAGTGAGGTAGCTTTACATATAATATAGTGGAGAGATGCTCGCAATATATTATTAACTGAAGAAACTCATCATAAAGCAGCATGTACAGTGTATGCAGTATGACTCCATTTTAAGAAACCAATTTAAATATACATATTTGGAAATATACATTCTGAAAAGTTAGCAGTGGTTATCCTCTAAATGATGAGTTTCTAAGTGAATTGTTGTTTTCATTTTTGCTTGACTGCCTTTGAAATAAGGGGAAAATTAGTCTACTTTGAAAATTTTTAATAGAATAATTCAATTCAGTAGTTTTTATTAATAACCTACTTTGTGACTGAAAAGTATATGACCTGGGCTTCTCGCTCTATTCACCACTGAACCCCTACTGTGTGTCACACACTGGGAATACAGAGATTGATAATAAGTATATTTTGCCTCATTTCTACCCTCCAAAAGATTATACTCCAGTGAAGAAGGTGGTTTAAAAGAACAGGTAGTTACATTAAATATGATAAATGCTGTTATAGAGAGAAACACGGGGCTGCGAGAACAGGGAATCAGGGATTGAAGTTTAAGAAATTGTGTGGCTGGAAGGTCTCAGTTTCTAGGAACTGGTATGATATGTTTCTACAGGTCGTATTGTCCTCCAAACTCTCCTAAGAAGCCCCTCAGTGAGCCTTTCCTCCTGAGACAAGCTTTGCCTGTGCATCTATTCCCCCATAGCCCAAACTGTGTGCTGGAGCTCCTCTTAACTCGATAAGCAGCCCTCTACAAGATGACAGGCTCTTTGTTAAGGGCGAAGTTTCAGCAACTTCCAGGTTTGGCTTGTTGCTACATTGCAGACCATGAGAGCATTACTGGGGAAACCACTCTTTGGATTGCGAGCAGGAAGAATATAGCAGGCCTCCTATCTGAGACAGATTTATAACCCTAGTTTTTAGGTTGCCTTGCTTTCATCTGTATTTATCTGGTTGCAACCACTCCTTGGTCCTGGACGTGGACTGTTCCTTCCTTTTGTTGTCAGCCTGTCATGGCTCCTTTGGTCCTATTTTATAGGCTTGTCTCTGTCTAACTCTGCCTGTGGTGTGGTGACAACTGAACTTTTCTCAGCAGCTGGTAATAAGTTCACAGTGACTCAGGTCTCTGTATTTGCCCAGAGATTTTATTAGATATGTTCTGCTTTCATGAGGTAGCCAAGGATTAGGACTAGAAACAAGTCTAGCTTTTTTTAAACAGTGGAGTAAACTATGGAGTGATTGCAGGGTGACTGTGTGAACTCAGTAGACCTTCATTCCTTTGGGTTTTCTCAGATTTCTGGCTTCTAGAATACTCTTTAAAAATGCAGTTATTCCTAAGAGCAATAGCACCAATTAGCTCTCACCTGTGGAGGGAGAATTGGTTGTAGTAGAGACCCTATGGGAAAAAAAGATATTCAAAGAAGAGACTGAATAGCTATAATTATGCTGTGTATATGGAGGTAGAAAGCTCCAGAATCCCCTAATGATCCAGTATATACTATAATAAACTGGCTATTGAAACTGATATTCTCTAGTCCATGATTTCTTCAACTCTGGAATTGTTAGATTAAGTTAGATTATGTTTTGAATCTTTTAACAGCCTAGGGATGTGTAATTTAGGAAGCATTGTCTGATTGACAGAACGATATCAGGTCAACTAGTATTTTTAATTCTTATCAATCCTCAATACTTCTAGAGAAGGCACCATCTCAGAAAAATATGTCTATTAAAGCTACTACATAAATATCCATTTAAAAATACTAGGAGATAATCTGAAATGATAAGAAGTGTTGATTTATGGTAGCCATGTAAGTTTCATTTACATTTCCCTATATTTCATTTTATGTAATGGGGTTATATTAAAACTTTAAAAAATTTAAATGTAAAGTGTAAATGTAAAGTGACTTTTATTTTCTCCTCCTTTGTTCCCCATATCTGTAAATGTTAATCCCATCTGTTACTTACCAAAGCTGGAAACAGAGTTATCTTTCTCATTCTTGTATCCAGCTGCCTACAAGGTAGATTCCACCTGGATATATTCTAGGTACTTCAAACGCAACATATCTCATGTTGAATGCTTCACATCTTTCCCCCAAACTTGTTCTTGCTCCTATATTCCCAATCTTGATGAATATACCAATCAATCACTCAAGGTAGAAGCTTGGGAATTCTGAGTCCCTCTTCTCTACCCCTCTCCCATCCAGTGTGTCACTGAGTCCCCATCTCTGCAGGTTACCATCATCTCTCACTGAATTATTACTGAAAGGGCTATCTTCCCAATTGCTGCTGCATCTCCTCTTGTCTCCATCCATTTTGTTCTCTATAGCCAGAGTGTTTTCTAAAATGCCAAACTACTGGTCATCTGTATTTCCTCTTTGGAGAAATACCTGTTCAGATCTTCTGCCCATTTTTTAATTGGATTGCTTGTTTTTGGTTGTTGTTGTTGAATTGTATGAGTTCTTTATGTATTTGGGATAGTAACCTCTTATCAGATGTATCATAAGTGAATATCTTCTCCCATTCAGTTGGTCGTCTTTTTGTTCTTGATGCAGCCTCAAACCTTCTCATAATCTGGGCAACCTTATTTCCATATACATATTGAATTCCTTTCCCTGAAAAAGACAATTTTTTTTCCATTCCAGTCCTTTTCACGTTTGGTTTCCTCAGCATCTAATGTGCTTTTCCTTACCTCTTTTGGCTAACTCTACTCATCTTTCTGTTTTTAACTCGGTTATTCCCCAAGGAATAGCTACAGAATAAATGTTGGATTGGCTGTAGATAATCAACTTCCTGATAATTTTGTTAGCGTTATATCTTGTAAGTCAGATAGTTTTAGAATCATGCTTCCATCATTTCTTTTGGCTGTTGATAGTGACATTTTAATGTGCATATTTCCATTTGAATTATTAAACTATCAGCTAGTTGATACAGATAAGCCTTCTAAGTATTCCTTGCATTTCTCTATTTTTAAAAATGAAACAACACACTTAGAAACTCATTCAAAATCCAAACAGTATTAAATCACTCTTTTAGGCTGTCAGAAAACTTTATGCCAAATTATAATGTTGTCCACCTGAAACTTTCATAATGGTATAAACTAATGTTACCTCAATTAAAAAAAAGAGAGAGCAATTTACTATGTAAAAAAAAGAAAATCACACTTTGGACTAATTCAAATGCTATATGCCAATGTATGCTATATGTCTTTATTCTCAGTTTTCAAGCATAGAAACTCTTTTATTTTGCTTCCATCATTTTTATTATGAAATCTTTCAAACATACAAGAAAGTTGAAAGAATAGTACAATGAACACCAGTGTATCCACCACCAAAGTTCAACAAATGTTAACATTTTGCCATATTTGCTTTATTTAGGTGTGTATCTATTCTTTGATAAAACATTTGAAAGTAAGTTCTAGACCAGCAGTCCCCAACCTTTTTGGCAGCAGGGACCGGTGCTCCTATGAGAATCTAATGCCTGATAATCTGAGGTGGAGCTGAAGCGATGATGCTAGCGCTGGGAAGCGGCTGCAAAGCTTCGCTCACCCACCCACTGCTCACCTCCTGCTGTGCAGCCCCCTGACCTAGACATCATGACACTTCACCTTTAAATGCCACAGCATACATCTTCTAAGCATAAGGACATTTTTCTACATAACCATAATACCATAAACCCAGTTAAAAATCAAATAATAGTACCTCACCGATCTTCACGAATATTATCTAATATCTAGTCCTGTGCTTCCTGAAGTGTGGTCTGCAGACTGCTTGATGGTTCACAGGGACATAGGGAGCTTGCATCAGTGTGTATCAGTGTGCCACATCCTTCATCGAGAAAGTCTTATTACCACAAAAATGTCAGGTGAATCAAATGGTGTGCTTAGTGACAAAGTTCATTTACATCTATGGGTTGACTGAGTAGCACTGCTCTGTATTCAGATTTCCCCATCTGTCCCCTGCATGTCTTTTATGCTAGTTCACACATGCTGCATTTGTGTGTGGTATCTCTTTAGTCTTTTATTTGTTTATTAATTTCTTTACTTATAGTTGACATTATATTAGTTTCAGGTGTACAACATAGTGATTAGACATTTATATACCTTATGAAGTGATCACCCCGATTAGTCTAACACCCACCTGGCACCACACACAGTATTACAATATTACCGACCATATTCGTGTGCTGTACTTTGCATCCCCATGACTAATTTTATAACTGGCAGTTTGTAGTAATGTTTCTTATTTAAATTCAGTATTTTATATTCAATTTAGTCATTTGCTTTGTAATGCTCAAATTTTCTCCACTTTGGCCAGTTGGAGACCTTTCAGGCTGGCTGTCATGTCCATTTGACAGACCTCCACAAGTCTTTGAGCACTTCCTTAGATTCTGGCACAAGATTCCTAGGCTTCTTCTTATACTTCTGTGCTCCAGTCCTGGAGTTAGTTATTTCCAAGGAGCCCTGGTTCCTTTTAATGGAGAATGGTATTTAAAAACTGAGATCCAGTTGCTTGATGTTAGATGCAAAATCTAATAGTACCGTATTCAAGTCTGTGAGCTGTAAAACTAGTACAGTGACCAACTGTCCCGATTTACTCTGAACCTGGGACTTTGCTAAAACCGGGAGCGTCATAAGCAAACCTGGTAAAAAGCTGGTCACCCTAAATTAGTCACATTGCTAATATATAGTAATAATTAAGGAAGAACAGAAATTGTGGCTGGGATGTGTGGACCAGTAGTAGCTGAAGTAGTTGTAAATTCCCAGATTTAAGGGTTTACATGAAATGATCTATTCCAGCTGTGAAATAATCTAGTTCTAGGGCAGGGGATCACAAACTTCACTGCTCATTAGTATCTCCTGGAAAGTGATTTAAAAATACTGGTCCCTGGGCCCTGGAAATTTCAATTTAATTGGTTTAGAGAGGGTCTCAGGCATCAGTATTTTAAAAATGTCCCAGTGATTCTCACCTGCAGCCAAGGTTGACAATCAGTGGTATAGGTGGTCCCTGTACCAGAAGCATTAGCATCACATAGGTGCTTGTTAGAAATGCATACTTTCAGGCTCCACCTCAACTGGATCAGGAACTCTAGTGGTGGGGTCCTGCAGTCTGTTTTAACGTGCTCTCCTAGTGATTCTGATGCCCAGTCAAGTTTTAAAACCACTGGTTTAGAGCAACTGTTCTCAGCCTTCGTTGCTCATTAGAATCACCTGGGGGACCTTTTAAAAGAGGCTCCTGGGTGTCATCCCCTTAGAGATTTTGATTTAATTCATTTTGGATGTGGCCGTAGCATCACTATTTTGAAAGCTCCCCATATGACTCAATTGTGCAGGTAAGGATGAGAGCACATGTCTCCAAATCTACTGTTAGGCTTGGTGAGTAAAAGTGCACATTCAATTACAGATAAAAACTAACTTAGTTGGATAATACTCCAAATACAGGCATACCCCGTTTTATTGTGCCTTGATTTATTGTGCTTCACATGTTGTGTTTTTCACAAATTGGAGGCAAAACCCTCTACCAGCAAATAGATTATGACTTGCTTTATAGCAATAGTCTGAAACTGAACCTGCAATATCTCTGAGGTGTGCCTGTAGCTTGCTTTTCTGCTTCCTCCTTATCTAGACTCACCCTGGCTCTCTGAACACTGGTTTGCAGTCCTTTGCAAAAGGTTTTCATCTTTTTAAAGCATTCTCTTTCCCATTTTTTCTGGTTATTTTGGTGGGTGTGGTAGAGAGTGGAACTTACCATCAGTTACTAGTAATCTTAGCTAAACCTTAAAATTAACCCTCTGTCACAAGAGAAAAGTGAAGGCATTTTAATATTAAAGCAAGAGAGTCGTTTTAAGGGTTTGTCCTAAGCTTGCTTCCTACCTGTCTTCCAGAACTCACTTCTCATTAGGTTTGTCTTAAAGTTGTTGGACTTCTGAGTCCAATTTTTGCTATTGCCTTTATTACAGGTTTGGAGTTTCATCTCTGTGGTTCCTAGTCTTGCTGCACATTGGACTTGTCTGGGAGCTTTTTAAAAAAATCTTGGTTCCTAGGGCTTGTGCCCTACCCCCTGATATTCTGATTTAATTGTCCAAGCATCTGTTTTTGTTTGTTTGTTTAAGATTCCAAGGTGATACTAATGTGAAGCCAGGATTATGATCCTCAAATTAGGGCTGTGTTTCCCCAAACTTGTCTGCACGTTAAAATACTCTGGGGATCTTTTAAACCTTCCAAAACCCAGGCCATACCCCAGGACAATTAAATCATCACAATCACTGGGAGTGGGACCCAGGTGTTGGTAATTCTGAAGTTTCCCTAGTGATTCTAACGTGCACCCAGTGTTGTGAACCCACAGGGTTAGGGTATTTGATTATTTTGGGGTTGGAAGGGAGAAGAGAATGATTGTCATCTGAGATTCAAGTCTTTTGACTCTTCACCTTCAAAATCACATTGCCAATTTATATTTACAGGGTCATCATTGTCATTTTTCTAAGAAATATATTTCAAAATGGCATGCCCATAAAGTAGTTATGAACCAGTTGAAGCTCCCTTAGAGCTCACTAATTAATGCAAATGCAAAAGGATAATTGAAATGGAATATAATTATTATGCCCCAGACTTAAGAGTTTTCCATCAGCTGATTCAACTGCATCATTATATGTATTTCTGTGTGATATTTACCATTGTTTCTCCTTAAAGGAGTGACAATGCTGACATCTAGCCAGAGCCTCACAGTGGAGGGACATATCAATATCTTCAAGTCCATTTCTAACAGTTAGGGATCCTCAGGGTACATGGAGAGTTCTTTTCTTTGAGGACCTAAAAAGGAATTTAAATATTTAAGTGTTGACATTCACTGTTTGCTTTTACCAGTCGATCACCTTTATTTTATAACCAAACCAAGGAATACCTGAGAAAAAGAGAGGGCTGTATTATACTTGGCTGTTTACTATCTCTCTTCTCCAATTAGACTATAAGGCTTGAGGGGGTAGGAGCTATATCTTGCTCAGTGTTGTATCACTGTCTAGCACACAGCCCAGTATCTGCACTGTGGCAGGTGCTCAGAATGGCAATATAGCTACTGGCCAAGAAGACCAGCTTTGGAATCAGGCTGACCTGGACTTGAATCCTGGCTCTTTTACTTACATGCTATGTGACCTAGGGCAAGTTACCTCTCCAACCCTTTGTTCCCTTGCCCCTCTGCATATAAAACCATAATAATAGTGCTTACCTCATGGGATGGTTATGACCCATTCGGTGAAACAATATATGTAAAGCACTTTGCAAATTGCTTGGCACATAGTTGGCATCCATTATGTGGGAGTTATTCTTAATAATTCAATCACCATTAAGGACTAAATGGATGTCTTAGCTTGCT
The DNA here is from genome assembly GCA_028627145.1 of Eidolon dupreanum. Classification (NCBI taxonomy): domain Eukaryota; kingdom Metazoa; phylum Chordata; class Mammalia; order Chiroptera; family Pteropodidae; genus Eidolon; species Eidolon dupreanum. The sequence goes on along the minus strand of CM053505.1, from coordinate 57,777,771 downwards.
TTTCCTTCCCTCTCATGAGATTAACAAGCAAAAAGAACCTAATCAAGTTGGTTTCTGTACGATTCCAATGCTTAATCTCATGCAAACAAAACCAAACACACATTGGAAAGAGTCCCTTCCCTGTTGATGTGGGTGTTTCTCAGCATTTATGTTATAGTCAAATATTACAGCTTCTAGTAAAAAGCTTAAATACAGCTTGAAGAAAAATGAAGCATAGAAAACAGATAAAGCCATCCCTCTCATTTTGTCACCCTCATAAAATTGGTTGCTAAAATAGCTCACTTGTCCAATCTCTTTGTACTACTGTGAGATGTGCTAATGTAAGACATGTTTTCTGAAAGTAACTGTGATGAGGTGTCATGAAAGAAAGGCTTTGGTACAGTAGTAATGGAGTTCCCTTTTGAGTAGCATAGTTCAGGATCATAAATTGCCCAGAACATCTACTGGTTTACCCTTTTCATCTCCTAAAAGGAAACTTGATTCTAGGGGTGAGATTTTTTTTTTAAAGCTAAGCATGCTATAAATGCTGCCTGGGATCCTGAATTAGATTCTGAACAGTAAAAGGACACTAGTGGAAAAACTGGTAAAATCTCAATAAAGTCTGTGGTTTAGTAAATAGTATTGTGCTAATGTTAATGTCATAATTTTGACCTATGTACCAGAGTAACATGCAGTATCATTGTTAGCGGGAGCTAGGTCAAGGGTATGTGGGAACTCTGTGCTATATGTACAACTCTTCTGTAAATCTAAAAGTATTTCAAAATACAAAGTTAAAAACAACTAAACATAACCTATTAAAAACTAAACATACCGATTGAAAGCTAATTCTAAAAAAACTAAGTCTGAGCAGGTATTGAGGCTGGGGCACCAATGAGAGAATTGCGTTCATGCAAATACCCAGACATATGCTAGGTGTTTGACTGACTTCAAGCACTATCATTGACAAGGTGACAAGGGAGAGGAGTAGCATGTGGCAATTCTTTTACAAAAAAGAATTTTTGACAGCCTATCAAAAAGCAGTTTCTTTCTCTCTATATAAGCTAGCCTGGTTGAAAACAGCAACCTGGTTTTAAAGAGGTCCAGATATATACATTTTATTAACTCCCATCTTGGAGTTTGGTTGGCTGAGTGTTTGAAAGGAATTTCTCATTGTAGTGCTAAATCTGAAATGGTAATTGCACCCTGGGTGTGAGAAAGCCCATTTTAAAGTGACAGCCACCTTAGCATTCAGTTCTTCTCTATTCCCAAAAGCAAGTGATCTGCAGAGGTAACTCCTGTGTCAAAAGGCAGGTATCTCAGGAACCCGTGTAACCAGCATGACAATGAAAAATAATTGTTATTACAAAAGGCGTTGATGGAGGGGGAGTGGAACCTGAAAAAGGACTGTAGCACTCTTCATTCTCTTAGGTTCTTTAGGGATGAAACTTTCTATGTATATTTTCCATAGCTGTGATCAGCATGTGTATGTGCTGTTTCCTACTTTGCTGTTTTCACTTAACATTATTTCACATTCTAGCTCCCACCTGCACAGTGCACATATTTAATGGTGGTGTAAAATTCCATTGTATCAAATAGCACGATAGTTCTTAAGACTGGACTCATTTTTATGAGCAGATATAAAAGGCCTGCTGTCTCTTAGCACCCGAGGTCTATTTTAGTTCTGGAAGTGGCAACTAGCAGGAGTGTGGGACTGCGTGAAATTCCTTGAGTCATCATCATACAGCACAGTTTGAGTGCTTTGTTAATATTGCTCTGCCCACCACCCAACAGTTGAGCCTCCAGGGATCCCTGGACCTGAGCCTGGCACCTAATGGGCACATGGGTGGAAGTACAAGCCCCCTGACTCCCACAACCCTCAGCTGATACTGTCTTTGTGCCAACAGTGGTTAAGTTCCTGCTGCTTTCTCTCTCACCTGGGATAACAACTCTACCTGTCTTCCCACAGAGATTGATATGAAAGAAAAGGCAAGGGGAGTGGAGGGATGGATTATTATTGCTAAAGGAGTAAAGTATAGGTCAGGAGTGCCATGGCTACAGTACTTTTAGGTGCACCTGTGAAAATTATGTGGGATGAGGGGATGTTCAAGGTCTGGAAAGCTGGGTGATAGCTCTCATTCTCTATATCACTTCCTGTCAGAAATCCAAGTTTTGGCCGTCCAATAAACGTTTACAGGGGTGAATGACAAAACAGCCTGGGCTTGACACTTACTCCACCCATGGCCAATGGCATTTTATAGTGAAGAAAGCTAGTTGGCATGATTCTCCTGAGAAGGGTGATATGTTCAGAGCACTTGGTTAGGTCTTGCTAGTAGCAACTGCCTTGAAAATGAGTGATTCTAATAGGTTACTGGGAGGGAAGAGTGATTTTTAAAATACAACTGGTGGGCCAAACACCAAACACTCAAATCTCCAGGGAATTTATAGTTAGGTTAGCTACTACTGGTCTCCATGCTCCAACCCAAAATTGTCATGATTCTTTCTTACCTTTAATTGTGTGCTAACTATATTATGACCTGTGTCCTGCAAATCACAGTGGATACCAGCCCTGCTGGTAGGATTCGACAGGGTGGGTAGAAACAATATGAACAAAGAGTGGTGACCAGATTTCAGAAGTTGAAAACCATTCAGAGCAGAGCAACCTCTCTACCTATGCATATGGAATTCTCTAGTCAGAAAGACGAGGCCTGTCTTGCAAGACAAAATGGACATGTACCTAGAGCCACATGGGGCTTGTTGAATGATGGGCCGGGGTCAAATGCTCAAAGTGCCTCCGTCAGGAGCTAGGCTCTAAAAGTGCTGAAGAAAGGAGGCCAAGACCTTGACAATGAAAGGAGAGAAACTCCAAGAGAACTACTTACTTGCCTGAAAAAAAAATTTGCCCTCTAGACTCAAAAAGCTATTGTTAATCTTGGTCCCTGGGCTGCCACACTGAGACAATTTGTAAGACCTCTTGGGAAGATTTAGGATTCTCAAAGACAAGGCTATGGGAGGCAGTGGTTGGCAGTGGTTATAGTTACCATAGATTCTCTATGCTCTTTGTACCTTAGACTCTAAGACATCTCTCTTTGGGTTGTTCTTTGCAGGAAAGAAGGTACCTCTCTCAGAAGAGGGGTATAGCTGTCTAATAGTCTAAGCTCCTCCCCTAATCATAATAATAGTAACTAACATTTCATGTGCTACTTATTGTGTCTTGGGCACTATGCTAAGCATTTTTATATAGTTTGTCTCCTTTGATCCTCACAAGCTTGTGAGGTGAGTTCTCTTATTCCTGTCTTCACTGGGAGAAATTGCCAGGTTGCTCAGCTTGATAGGGGTTTGGAAAGTGCAAGAACACCCTATAGTATCAAAATTAAGATTCATTGAAAAATAAATTGGGATATTATTTAAATAACTTCTTGTGATTGATGAACTCTATGTAGAAAAATTTAGTTGACACCCAGGAACATCAATGTTGTACAAAGGGAAGTGCGCCAATTCCTGAAATTGAGAGGTTGTTTTAACCTAAATTCTCCACCCTGCCCCCATTCATAGGTGACACTTCCACCCCATTTTAGTCACACTTCCCCTTCCTTTTGGGTTGAGAAAGTATTCCTGCCTCATAAACCCACATGACATAAAAAGAAATGTGGATGATCCAATTTCCTTGAGAACCTTGGTTTGTTGAATTATTGTCTCCTGCCTGATAAAACTCTTCTTCAGTAGAAATCTTGCTGCATCCCTGGATGAGAATGATTGTTGACAGAATCCTCCAGTGATATTTATTGGACAAATTGGAAGAAAACTAGGTGAGGCAAGACTGGCCAGAGAAGACCCTGGGAGGATGCATTGTACAGTCATGTGCAGCATAATGACATTTCAGTCAGTGATGAACCATACATATGATAGTGGTTCCATAAGATTATAAAGGATTATTAGAGAAAAGTTTGTTTGCAATGTTGAAAGAAAAGGCTGAACCCTAGTAAGATGTGAATTTATTGCTAGCTCTGGGTGGTTTAAATAAATGAGGAGGCTCAGTATGCTTTCCACCCACTGTATGCCCACCCCAGGCAGGGGCCTCAAGTTAGCCAGGGATTGAGAGGAGTGGGCTATGGAGGAAGGGAGCCCAGGAGCCCACCCAAGCCAACCCATGCACACACACACACACACTCGTGTGCACAAACTCACTTCCCTTCTTTTTGTCTTTCTCTCTTTCCTCCCAATTCTGTTTCTCCCTCTCCCTTCCTCTCTTTTCTCTCTTCTCTCTCCCTCCCTCTCTCTCTCTCCTCCCTCCTACCTTTTATTGTTTCTCATCTCAAGCTTCATTTCTCTGGTCTCTTTTGATCTCTGCTCCCTTTCTCTCCCCTTCTCTTTTTTCTGTCTCTCCCTTCCTCCTTCCCTCCTGATGTCTGTTCTTCTTCAGACAGTGCCTCCATCCAAAGCCCTCTTTTAGCATCCCACAGTGTGTCACTTTATTTTATATACCATATTTTTACTGTACCTTTTCTATATTTAGCTATGTTTAGATACACAAATACATATTATTGTATAACAGTTGCCTACAATATTTAATACAGTATCATCCTATACAGGTTTGTAGCCTAGGAGCAGTAGGCTATACCAGAGGTACATGGTGGGCTATACCACATAGGTTTGAGTAAGTGCACTCTTTAATGTTCACACAATGACTAAATCACCTAACTACACATTTCTCAGAATGTATCCCCATTGTTAAGCAATGCATGACTGTATTTGAACAGGAGAGATAGAGCCCTGACTTAGGCATGCAGAAGATGTGGATTTTAGGAGCAGCTCTCTCAGTGATCAGCTGTAAAGTCTTGAGCAAGTCACTTAACCTCCCTCTCTGTACTCCAATTTCCTCATCGGTTTAACAACTGGGTTGGACTAGAGGGTCTAAGGTTCCTTCCAGCTCTGTGACTAATAAGCTGAGTCTCAGTCAGAATCCTGTCAGACTCACAAAGTGCCTGGGGTAGATCCTTTGGAGATGAAGCCATATGCAATGCGTAATAGCAAATGACGCAGCCTTAGACGGTGTCATACCCTCCAGATGGGTTCGTAAGACTTATCATTCTGTGCAAGGTTTCTATTTCTCAGAAACAGTTATGGGCTAGTTGGATTATACTGCCTGGTGAGACCGTATAACAGGGTAGGAGTTAAGAGCATGACTTATAGAGTAGGACCTGAGTTTGAAAACTGGTTCTGCTGCATCCTAGTGGGTGCCCTAGGGCAAATGATTGACTTCTCTGATTATCAGTTTCTCCCTCTGAAAGATGATGCTAATAGAACCAGCCTCATAGGCTTGTTAGGATGAAAGTCAATAATGTATGTAAAGCACTTAGCCAGGCACCTGGCAAAATGGAAGTGGTCAGTCATCCATGTCTACTACTACTATTGGTGTGCTTATTGCTATCAACATAATTCTCCATGACATGGTCATGGCTAACTAAACTTCAGCATTTTTCCAGGATATATCTTTCTCTTTCTGGATGGAATTTGAGAAAAGCATAAGCTGATATTTCTGGCCTAAAGCAGTTCTAGAGTGAGACTTGGATTCAGTTTTCTGTTCTGCTTCTTATAACCTCTGGGACCTTGGGCAAATTATTTAACTTCACTGCCTTTTCGTTTCCTCATATGTAAAATTCAGGCAGGTATAGTGCCTACCCTCAAGGGCTGTCATGAATATGATAATGAGTGTGAAAAACTTAGTGCTGTGCCTGACATCCAGAAGCCACTAAAGAAATGGCCGTGGTACTGATGGTGAAAGAAATCATCGTTGTAAGAATAAATGACTACCTCCACTACCACTACCCACCTTGGGTTGGAGGGTTGAATGTGTTCCAGTTTATACAGTTTTTGCATACCTAACCAATTTTAGGATAGGTAGCAATTCCTGCTGTTCCTGAAGGGATGGCAAAAGAATTGTCACGAGGCTTTATCAGCAGTGGCCGAGAATTTAAAATTGAGTTGTTTTTAGAGGTGCAACTGAAAATGAATCAGCAGACCATAATTCTCATCAGAAAAGTTCTATTGGTTTCTGCCAGTCCTCTTACACCCAAGAACTTTAGGGGAAAATGTAATTCTAAACTGCCCCTGTTCTTTGAAGGCTCAATTTCAGTTGGTACCCATGGTATATTCCTCTCAGGTTTCATCACGATCATCTGGGTGCAGAGACATGAGGTCTCTGTTCTCTTTTCCCAAGGTCGTCTTCATTCTTGAATAGATGCTGTCTCACTTTTCTCGAGCTTCTCAATGGAAGTAAAAGCCACTTGATGGCTAGAATGCAGGTGTACAGAAACAATGGGAGTTCTAAGGGATGTGCTATTAGAGTGGGTGAAGTTGTAGAGGACTCTAGAGATATTAGCAAGTAGAAATTCAAAAACTGAACTAGTCCTTATGGTTCTGGAGATGAGTTTATTTACTGAGGGAGGGATAATAGATTTTTCTTTTGACTTCCCTCCATTTTTCTCTTTAGTACTCTGTTAAAAGTCAAAAAAGAAAAAGATAACAACTAGTCACTGCAAGTGAAGCTAAGCTCCAGGTTTCCTTCCCTCCCCAGACCACTACTGGTTAGGAGGGTTTTAGCCACTTTCCAAAGGAATATAGACTGCACCCCGCCAGAAACCCCCTCTGATCTGACCTCATACTTTCTCACTCCTGCTCTCTCTCCTCTCCCCTTCTTTTAAGGAATACTAACCACAAGGTTCAAAGATTTCTTCACAGACATCTTCCAGCAACATCTCTTCATCCCAGGTGTTCACTCTCTTTTTTGCCCTGGGTTCTTAGGTTATAGAAAAGAAAAATAGATTTCAATTTTGAACAGAGATTTAGGGGTAATTTCTGATATCTAGAAAAACATTTCCTCTGCTCTTCTACCAGATTCCTTCCACTCAACTCATCCTCACTCCTCATCCCCAGAGCAGTGCCTCTTTCCTCCTAAGTGCCCCTGGCCAAGTCCAGGCCCCTCTTTATAGGTGTAACAACCCAAGACTCTGGAGTTGTCTTAAGGGCCAGATCCCTTGGAGAACAGAGGTGACATTATAATATTGATAGTTGACCATCCTGGTGACTGGGGTCCCAAGGAATACTGAAAAAGAGTGGCCATCAACAGCAATGGGACTGAAAAAAGTCCTCACAACTTTTTTCTTTAATGTCTTTATTATGTTGGGAGAAATCATATATGCTTATTATAAAAAAATCCAATAAAACAAAAAATCCAAAGAAAGGCACCTAAGATTCTCAAAATCACCTAGTAACTTACCTCTAGAGAAAACTGCTACTGAAATCTTGGTGATTTTCCTCCAGATATTCTATGCATATATACACAATGTTGTACATACTATACTCTTTCTTGCCACTTTCTTTAACAAAACTTCAGGTTGTGGAAAACTTTCCATGTCAGTAAATATAAGTCAACAATAGCCTTTTTAATGTCTGCATAGTATTCCATTATGTGGATGTGCCATAATTTATTTAGCTATTTCCTATTGTGAGGCATTTAGCTGGTTTTCAACTTTTAGCTGTTGTATAAAATGCTGTGATTGAACAGCCATGAGCATCCCCCGCCCCGCCTCCCACACATGGATACTTGTATAATTATCTTTGAATACAGTTTAAGAAATGAGATGATTGGCTCATCAGGCTCAGTACACATATTGAGAGAGGGAGATCAGGAGGGAGACAGACAACTAAGCTACTCTCCATGAAGGTTGTACCAATTTGTACTTCCACCACTGGAAATCATAACCTTTAAGATAACCTTATACCCATTCAAACAAAGATTTTGTGTTAGCCAGTGCTGGGGCATCATACTGGGCTCTAGATGGTGGTCTCCAAGTACCCTCCCTTCCTTTCATCTACTTCTCCTGACCACCAACTATAGTATGAGAAGAGAGTTTCAGACTCAAAATAGAAATACTGTTTTATAAATTACAAGGGAAGGCCTATATGTCTTTTCTTCTCTGACAAGCCACTGATCCAGCATTACCTTCAAAAAGATCATCATCATCATTGTTGTCAACATACATTGCTTGGGATTGCAAGTCAGTACTCTGATTGTAATGAAGCTCAGTAGTGTTTTGAGCTCCATTTCCTCCAGAACATTCACCTTTCTCCATGGGTTCATCTAAAGCAAATGTCACTGATGCATTCTTTTTAGGTCTTAGTCTTAAACCTTTCTGTACAGCAAGAAGATGGAGAAAAAAGTCAGTTGGTGCCCAAGAGTTTAGAGATTGGTCCTTGGAGCAATAACATTTAAAGAGCCATTTACCTGTAGGATTGGCTTTAGGGGCCTAGCTTCCATTGAGTGTCCTAGAGGCTGTCTTTTTTCTTTAGACATTTCCATCCTGGTGGGGAAGCTGGAGAAGGTGGAAAGGACAAAGCAATAGTGAAGATGCACATTTCAAGTTCCTTAATTGAATGCAGCTATTACCCCATTCCTAACAGATGCCTTTGGACAATGAAAGGGACAACAGAGCAAGAGGGCATTTAGGCCTTTTCTTCCTTAAAACCTTGATCACCTCCTGTTTTCTTTTCTCCTTTTCCTTCTTTTCCATACCTCTGTTTTCTCCCATCTTTCATTATTATCGAATCAGAGAACTGGAAGTGGAGAATGTGAGGGTGGCTTCAGGACATTCATCCAGAGAATATTGCCTATAAGCTCCTTCAAGGGCTTGTGTTCCTTTTCTCCTCCATATGGCAAACCAGAGGATAAAAACCTTATTTTGGAGAAGCTCTAATGTTGATAGGTCAGCTTTACCTTCATACAACTCATCCCACTAATGTGACCACTCAAGTTGTACCAGGGGGAGGGTGTAACTAATAATGCTGGAAAGTTTGTGGTCACTTCCCTAACCCTGTTTGGGCCAACTGATCTTGAGCAACTTTCTCAGAACCATACAGAATCCAGGCACCTCCCAGAACTCCCTGCTTATGTTGAAAATTGACTCCTGTATCTGTTCCTATCAGTACACCTGATAGAGGCAGCTCAGTACCTGTCTAATGAGCATCTTTCCCCAAAGTCTCTGGTGCTTTTGGAGGTTGGGATGCTTGAGGTGAGTGACTGTCGACAAGTACATAGCTCTTCATATTTATTGTCAATGGCAGCCAATAGCCAGCGCAGCCCTTCAATTAGGGGCTGATGGTCCCTTCTTTGGAAGATGTGGATGGCTGAACAGGGTTCCTGTGACAAAGAGAGAAGAGAAGGCTCTAGCCCTGGAACCAGAGATACCTTGATGCCACAGTCCCTATCACTCTCAGCCAAGGAGCAGAGGTACCCAAAAGCTCTGATGTGCCTAGAGAGGTTCTAAGACTTCCTAAGAGATATTAAACTTTATACCTAAGAAGGTAAATGAATGCTATAAAAGCTAAGGTTGTTTAATACAATGGTTGTGGTATGTTATATCTTGAATGTGTGACCTTGGGCAAGTCACTCAGAGTCACTGGGCCTTAATTTCCTTACTCATAAAATGAGAATATTAAAACTTCTAACTTTGCAGAGCAATTTTGAAGGCTTAATGAGAAAGCAGATGTATTATAAAAGTGTGATATTTATTATCACTGTCAAGTCAGAAATCATCACTGTGATGCTGCCTAGTGGGGAGAGGCTTTGCATAGGGGGCCGATTATGGAATGGGCCAAGGGATGCATCACTTGAACTTGAGAGGAGAAGGGAGTGGGGAGGGGTTGACACTTACCACTCGGCACAGGGACTTGTTCTCATGTATTAGCCTTTCCAGGAGTAGATATTCAACAATATCACAAGGTAGGAGAGCATTTTTCTTGTCCTGTTTGTTTGCTAGGCTAGAGCAAGACATATGAGAGGGTGGGGAGAAGAGAGGAAGAGTGAAACACAAATAGAGGCCAAGGGCAAGAAAAGAAGGAAAAGGGGGGTGAGAAATAATTCTAGTACAACAGCTATGTATCCAGGAACTAACTTTAAAGACATTCCCAATGAGATGAGCCAGAAATTTTCTAGCCAGTTCTCAGTGGAGGAAATAATGGCATAAATAATTTGAATCCAAGATCATTCCCAGGCCTCATTTCTTGTTTCCTTTACACTATGCCATCACACTTTAATTAGAATTGCTAACTGGGATGTGAACAGGTTTGGAATTTTTACATTCTCCCCCAAACTCTGTTCATGCTTGAGTTGGGGGTGCTAATGAGGAACAAAAAAAAGCAAAGGGGAGTGTGAGAGGGGTGAGGATTGAGGGACCACCTGAAGTATCACCCTGAAATAATTGCTAGTTACATAATTCTCGTGTAGTCTGCCAAGGGAAGAGGCCTTTGGCATCAATTATACAAAACAGGGGTGGTTTTCTGCCACTGTCTCAGGGTCAGAGACTGAAGCCAGAAATAAGAAGCATATTCAGGAAGGCAGTCTTCAGGAAGAGTCAGGGATGGGGAAGGAGATCTAGATATTACTCTCCATTTCCCTTTGATGCTTACCTTCAAAATTACCTTTGCACCATTAGGTAATATGTTCCCACATAGTGGTGTGTGGTAGAAAGTGGCTTTTGAAAACAGCTCCCATAGGACTGGGCCACCTCCCCTCACTGTGCCAAAGGGAAGAGGACCTGTAGCTAGATGTGACAAAGGACCACCCAGCCCTTCCTCTGTCTTCTGAAGGCACAAAATGGAAAGGGGAAATTGAGCACAAGAGTAGAGTCTCACAGTAGTATAGGTTTTCCTGCCACTCTTTGATCAGACAGCAGATGTGTTAAGATGATCTTCACTTCCCGCATACGTCCTAAGTCACTGGAATCCAGGACAAAAACGAGCCCCTGAGCCTTTGAATAGTAGTTGGGCCAGGTTTCTCGGCCCTTCATATCTCCATTCAGATCATAGATGGAAACTTCATATTTATCTAGCAGGAGTGTTGTCAGTTCAGACGTCATACAACTCTCCATCCTATTAGGGAGCACTGTGCATAAGGGAAGAGAGGAGAAGCAATCACAAAGCAGGGAAATATAGTTAGATGAAAGAATTTGTTAAACAAACTTTGACTAGAGCCTGCCCTGAGGAATCCTACTGAGGCATCCTGTCATTCCACTCACATTCATAGATTCATCTTTCTAAAGCAGTGCTTTGCCCAGGTTACCATCTCCTGGCTCAGTAATCTTTGGCGAGTGTCCTCATAACCTGTCAGACCTATCTCTACCCTGTCTGGTATCCACAGTGTCCCCGATAACACACCCAATCTCTTCTTCCCTCTGCTCCTTGGCTCATGCTCCCATTCCATGAGAATGCCATGCTCTCTTTTTCCCTGGGCCTTCATAAGATGCTATTCCCACTACTTAGAACACTCTTTCACTACTCTTTGCTTGATTAACACCTAGTTTTTTCAAAATATATATCAGTTTAGATCTTGTTTCCTTTAGAAAGTTTTCCCTAACACACGCCACCATCCCCCCCAGTCTGGATAAGGTGCCTTTCTTCTGAGCTTACCACTATCACAGCACATATTCCAGTGTTATAAATTCAACAATTTACTTATCTGGGTTATAAACTGCAACAGGACGGGAACTCTCAATTTTATTCACCATTATATTCACAATTCCAAGCACAGACGCTGGCACACAGTTACTCAATAAATATTTGTTGAATTGATTTGATAAAAGAATGACTGAATGAACAGGAGGCCCTTCTCTTCCACTCTTTCTTCCAGGCTTAGGGAGGCTTCTTTAGGAAGCCTCTCTGACCTGCCCAGCTCTCACTTTCTCTTCCTCGTTGAGCAGGTGGTTTGTTAAACTGGTCCTTCACCTCATTCTGTGCATGTCATGTCTCCCCAACTATATACACATTCTTTATACACATTCCAGTCCGTTAAACTGACAATTCTGGCCTAGCTCTCTGTCCACATAAGTATCAAAATGATTTTGTAGAATCTGTACACTCATACCTGGGAGTTCTAAGGCCAGAATGAGTAACTTCTTATTTCTAGTCTCAGATCTACCTGTGGTAGTTTCCTTAGGATTGCCAGAATGAGTTATTTAGCTGAGAAGTTAGTAAGATACTTTAAGATCTTTGGAAATATATAGATTATACATACATTTATGTGTATACATCTATCTCTCTATGTATGTGTATATGTATATATCATCATCATGTTTTAATGTGGTCTTATAACTCCTGATGTTAGCCAATGATCTTTTTTAATTAAAGCTCTCAGGTAATATAATTTTCAGTCACCACTTTGATGTGATATTTGCTATGTCTGTATTAGACTAAAAATAATAAACAAATAGTTAAAACTATAAAGATAATTTTAAAATCTTATTTCCTGCATCAAGGCAAGCTTTATATTATTTTTTCCCTGTCAGAGCAAAACAGTTTCCCTAGTTATTTTTTTTCTTTTTACTTGAAACCTTACCAGTTTCTTCAATAATGCAATCTATTGTTGGTGAATCCTGGATGCCACAAGAAGTTGTTCCCTCACACTTTATGTTTCTCTTATTTCCTCTATTTGTAAATTTCCTGAGGATGGATAATGAGTCTAATTCATCTCTACATCTCTAGCAGAGTGTTTTGCAAGGCACCGTCTGGGATGGGCTTGAGAATTACATGGGGATTGATTGTTAAGTCCTACACTACACCAAAAGAATCATAATCTCTATGCTTGGGACCCAAGCATTTGCACGTTTAACAAAATCCTCGGGTGATCCTTCTGCACGTGAAAGCTCAAGACTCACCATCCTAGAGAGAATGAAACTCATGCTTGTTGTGTCTCAGCATTATCTGTTGCTGCTTGTTGAGATTTTGATTCCATGGGCCCTCCCTAGACCAAAGTATCTGAGCCTCCAGGTACTGGGTCAGTAGGTGTGCAAGTTCCCCAGGTGATTCTGGTTTTTGGCTCTCAGTACTCACTGTGCTCCAGGATCCATTATGGAGCTTTTAAAAACTATGATACTAGTCGTCATTCTCTGAGGGTTTGATGACACAAGTTGGGGATGGGGTGCAAGTATCATTTTTTAAAAATCTCCCTAGGTGATTAAAATGTATTGCCTGTTTGAGAGGCACTGCTCTACATGTCCTCATTTAGGGCACCTGCTTGTGATCACGCTTGGGTTTTTTGCCCCATGTGATCATGCCAGACAAAACAGTTATAGTGAATGGTGTTATCAAGAATAATGGCTTATGTCCCAAAATATTTTATAGGTGGAGTCTTCAAATGTTCACACAAGTTACTACTTATAGATTGGAAATTCCTTCCTATGCTATTATCTATTCTTGGTGATCATAAACATTTTAGCAACTATTGCATTTTGGATGCAGAGCAACCTACTAGATTAACTCTGGTGGTTCTGCATGGACAGCAGTGCCCTGAAACACTCTTCAGAATGTGACATCAGTGGCACTTTGCTTTTCTGTCATTAGAAGCCACAACCATAAACCCACCCATTGGCTTATGATTCAGCACCAAGTTATTCACCAGGCATGAGGCAAGTATTACAGTAACAAATTAAACAGACTCCAAGCTCTGTTCTCTAGGAATTAGAATGGAAAGCAGACACTATTCCCAGACAAAAGAGCATATGGCTAATTGCAGATAAGTGCTTCCCAAAGCTGGCTGGCCATTAGAAACACCTGGGGAGTTCTTAAAATATAGATTCCCAGGCCCCACCAAGACTTCATGGGAATCTAGAGGCAGACCTGAGTGGGGACTCTAAAATTTGTCCCCACTTTTACCGGTAATCTTGTGATTTATCTTGACTCCTTGGTTTTCCTGCTGCTATTTATCTCTTAACCATTTCTGCTTAGCAGAGAGTTGGGAGAGGCAAAGAGTCAAGTTTGCTGCCTATAAGATAGGATACTAGGCTGAACCATTGGCTAAAATGTAGTGCTTGGGGCTGCCACTCTGGGAGTGAGAGAATGTGGGGAGGGAAGTTGTAAAGAAGCAACATGTAGCTTGAGGAGAATGGTGGACTAGGGGAGAACATTCACTCACAAATATTTGCTGAGTACCAATCTCAAGGTATTAAAAGTACAGAGACTAAAGAGACAGAGCTGGAAAATCCATCACTTTTCCTCAGGGAGCTCACAGTCTAGGGGATGGACTTGCAGTTGTGCAATGATGTTGTAATAAGTGAATGATAGAGAGAGGCACAGAATAGAGTGGCAACCGAGGAAGGAGGCATTGGGCATTAGGGATGACTTTTCTGAGGTCAAGCTTAGACTGTATCTAGAGCATTTGATTAAGCAGATAGATAATGGAGGGGTAAAATACTAGGTAGTGGGACAACATGTGAACTAGATCAGTATGATGGCAGAGGAATAGCAAGTCATTTGTTTTGATTCTATTGGGTTACTTGTGGAAAGCATGAGAAATGAAGCTAGAAGAGAAGTCATAGACCAAATCATGGAGGACACTGTGTGCTACTAAGAAACGTAAGTTGTATTTTGATGACAATGGGGAGGCCTTGAATGGTTTTGAGCAGGAAAGTGCCATGATCATATTTTTGCATTAAGTCCATCAGGTAGCTGTGTGGACTGAATGCTGGGAAGACAGCTAGAGATGGCAAGATCAGCCAGCAGGCTGCTGCTGTAGTTCAAGGAAATTGATGTGGACTTCAAGTAAGCCAGTGGCAGAGGAGTCAGGTTAGCACTTTCTAGTACTTTGCCTAGGGCTTCCAGGTTATATAAAACTCAGCCACATCACCATACCCCCACTTTTATTTAATAAACATCAATGGAGGGCATCCTATGCCAGGTACTGTGCTGGCTCTTTGATTGGCTGGGTCTTCACAACTAGAATAGTAGCTCCCTGAAATTCTGTGTAATTGCTTCTTGAAATCCCAAGGTATTAAATGGAATTCTGATATTAAACTTGCATGTCTCTGAACTGACATTTCTCAAACTCCAACCCTCTATATTAACTGTCACAAAGAGTTTCATGTTATTAAACTTCATCATCCCACACTTGTCTCTCTTATCTAGACCAAATTCCACTTTAGTTGAGTTCTGAAACAAAACACTGTTTCAAACATGCTATCCTTCATAATTGACTGCAGTGCTTTCCATAGTTTGAGTTCATTCATACTGACACTGTGAGAGGAACTTCAATTAGGATATCTTGTAAAGTGAGAAGGTGACATTACATAAACAGGCTGATAACACTCAAGGAGGGGAGTGTGTATGTGTGTTGAGAAGTGCTTATCTTCAAAAGAGGGAACCTGAGGGCCATGAAGTAAAGTTAGGAAGGAATGATTAGTTCCATTGATTCTAGGGGCCCATGGGAGACTTTGAACAGTATCTAATGCCCTCACATCTTTGAAAAGCCTCCATAAGAACAGTTTTGCCTGAATTGTTCAATCCGATGATGATGATGGTTGCATTTCTGGAAATGGAAAAGAAAAATGAGTCAAAGCCTTAAAAGCATTGTTAGTTCTTAGGCTAAACAAAGAATTCTACTCTTCCTTGGTGTTTAGGGCTCTGCCTGCAGTAGTCCCAATGCATGTATCATAAAAGGTATAGCCCAAGTGGTAGAAGGTGATGTAAGAACCCCTCCCCAAAGCCTCCAAGGATGCTTTTCTTCCTTGATTCACTTGCCTTGTAGAATTGGCCATTGTCTTGCAACCCTGTCTCCAGTCTTGCAGACACTGCTTAATCACTTCCTCTAATATATATCATGAAGATTCGTCACTTGAAAGACTGTGGACAGATATGTTGGAGGAAATGGTGGAAGAGGTCTAGAGAAACAATTACATTACCTTCGCATGTCTTCAGTTGTCTTTAGCCAAGACCAGCAGGAGGTCAGGAGCTGGAACATGATCCAGCTTAGTTCTATAGTATTAAGGGAAACAAGTAAACAAGAAATCAGCCCTGTTATTAACACTGAACCTGTCAGCTTACCTCACTACACAGGTGCTGATAAACAGAAAGTCAGACTGTCAGAAGTTTATTACTTCATTCTATCCAACCTCGTCTATGAATGCCAGAGAGGGAGGGACTGGTGATCCTTAACTCCAGATTACTACAAAATGGGATGCTTTCTTATTAAAGCAACTCATACAGGCATGTGGTTTCAGGTGTGGCCTATCTCTTCAGCCATAGACCATCCCTATTAGGAATATTTTCATTCAAATTTGGGGTGGGGTGAGGTGATGCCTGGGAGAAGTACCAGCTTAGATTTCGAGAAGGACCTATTGGGAGACCTGTTCTAAGTAACAACTATGCACTGGGCTTGGTTCCCTTATTGCCTCTGCCTCAAAAATATGGGTGTTGGTGATCCACTGTCATAGATTTCATACAATTCTTAGAGCTGTAAGGGACCTTAGAGATATCTAATAGATTTCAAACATCAGACCAGGTGCCCTCTCTCAAAGATTCCCAGGGAGCTGCATAAGCTCCCCAGGAGATTTCAAAGTATGGACATATTTGGAAGTGATTGCCTAAGTAAAAAGCACAATTTAGACAATTGCTTCAAGGTTCACCCATGTTGTAGCATGTATTAGTATTTTGTTCCTTTCCATGGCTGAATAATATTCCATTCTATGGATATATCACATTTGTTTATTCATTATTCAGTTGATGTACATTTGGCTTGTTTCTACTTTTTGGCTCTTATGAATAATGCTATAGACATTTTTGTACAACATTCTTTGTGGACATAGGTTTTCAGTTCTTTTGGGTAGATACATAGGAGTAATTGTTGGGCCATATGATAACTCTATATTTAACCTTTTGAGGAAGTACCAGACTGTTTTCTCAAGTGGCTGCAACATTTTACATTCCCACTAGCAGTTCAGGAGTGTTCCAGTTTTTCTATATCCTCACCAACACATGTTGTTGTCTTTTTGTTTATAGCTATCCTAGTGGGCCTGAAATGATATCTAATTGTGATTTTGATGTGCATTTTCATAATGACTAATTATATTGGAGCCCAGAGCTGGACAAAGTTCTGGTTGGGTTAGCAAAGTATTTCAGCTGATACTCAGATGGGCCAAGCACAGTATATGTGCCAGCTTAGCAATAGATAACAGGTTTCTGCAGTCATCCACTGTTTTGGAGAACTGCTATTCCCAAATAGAGAATGACACTTCATAGCATTTCTTATAGCACAGTTCATTTCCTAGGAAATCACTTGGGTTCCCATAAGGACCTCCTGGAGAATGGCTCTGGCTTATGCTAGACAAAAAGGAAGCATTATATGTAGTCTGTGATCAAAACCAGCCTTCTTCCAGCTTTGTTCATGAAGCCGATAAGACCTAGAGCCTGAAACACCAAAGCCTGATTGTCTGGTTTCCATGATAGCCATCTCCCTTTGAGACTAGGCCAGTAGCAGCTTCATGTCTATTTCCTGATAATTGGCAGAGCTTCCTAGCTTGAGCTCAGGCCCTCTGTATTTGTTAGTGCCACCAGGAAAGGTCAAACTGGCATCACACAAGTTATTCCTAAAAAACTTATACTAAGGAAGGATAACTAGGATAACTGAGGAGGAAACCAATTGGACTAAGGATTATCTGTCTTTTCTTACATTTCCAGTGCCTCTCCTGGGTACCCAGGGATGAAAACACCTAAATTCAACCTACCATTTTCAAATTTCTTATCTGTAAATAATGATATATTTTACATACCTTGAGGTGGTTAATTAGAAGCAACTTCTGATTAGAAGTTGGTTCTTTATGGATGAAAGACACCAGCTATGTAGAGTGATAGGAAGGTGGACTGAGATTTCTAGCCTTTGTGCAAGATTAACACAGCTCAGCTCAGCTGCCTGCTTATAAGGGTATGACAATGTCCCAACAATGGCTTTCAAAGTTCTGGTATATCTATGGCAACCACTGCCTGGTTCATAGCAGCCAAACCCACATCTCCCTACCTTGTATGATTACAGGTGATTACTAAGTCAATTTTTAATCATCATAATTTTTTTTAGTTTACAAAGTGTTTATACAGAACTTACAATGTACCAGCACTCATTTAAGCACTTGATACACGTTAACTCATTTAATCCTTATGAGAACATGACAAAAAGTAGTGGCCATCATACCTACTTTCAAGAGATGAGGTTTACAAAGAAGTTACATAACTTTCCCAAGGTTACCTGGCCAGTAAGTGGTAAATCAGAATTCAAACCTAGGCAGTCTGGTTTCAGAGTCTGTATATATTGGGTTAAGGGTCTCACAGGCTGTATGAGAAGACCTCGGGAACCAGAGAAATTGCCCTGCTCTGGGCCTCTCTGTCTCTTCTAGCCAAACTGTACTGTACTTATTCTTTTTTTTTTTAAGTTAACTTTTTTATTGGTAAAGCAAGTTGACATACAATATTACATCAGTTTCAGGTGTAAAACATAGTGATTCAACATTTATATACCTCATGATGTGATCACCATGATAAATCTGGTAACCATCTGTCATTGTACAAACATATTTAGTGAACCGTAGTTGATAATAATGTATCAACAGTGGTTAATTATTATTAACTAAAGTCCATGCTTCATTCACATTCCCTTCGTTTTCATTTAATGTTCTTTTTCTGTCCCAAGATCCCACCTAGAATACCACAGTAAATTTAGTTGTCAAGTCTCCTTAGGCTCCTCTTGGCTGTGACATTTGCTCTGACTTTGTTTTTGATGACTTAGACAAGAGTACTGGTCAGGTATTTTGTAGAATGTCCCTCACTTGGTGTTTGTCTGATAATTTTCTCATGATTAGGCTGCAGTTATGTGTTCTTGGAGGGAAAATTCAGAGGTAAAGGCCCTTCTCATCACATCATATCATGAATACATGCTATCAACATGACCTATATCTGATGATGTTGACCTTGATTACTTGGTGTTTGTCAGGTCTCTCCACTATAAAGTTACTCTATTTCCCCCTTTCCATGCTGTACTCTTTGGAAGGAAGTTACTATGTGCAGCCTACACTTAAGGAATGGGGAGTTATGCTTTACCTCCTTGAGAGTGGAGTATCTATATAAGTTATTTGGGATTCTTCTGTATGAGGTTTGTCTGTTCACATCCGTTTATTTATTAAATCATTAATACAATATCAACTAATAGACATTTATTTTATACTTTGAGTTATAATCTAGTACTACTATATTTACTTGTTTAATTTATTTCAACTTTGGTATTGGGAGTTCTGTAAATTGACTCCTGTATCTCTTTGACATACCTCCACTGTTATGGTTTTTGTTTGTTTTGAGCACATCCTTTCTTGCTGGCACTATGAGAGGCTTCAGGCTAACCTTGTATATTTCCTGTCCTAGTCTTAGAATCAGCCATTTCTCCAAGGAGCTCTGGATTCCTTCATTAGAGAACAGTCTTAGAAACCAAGATCTGGGTACTAGATGTGATCACTGCTACTGGAGTGTCATTGCTTCTAGGCTCTCTCAGATGACAGAAAAAGGAATCTGTGTGTGTATACTAACTTGTGTATATAGATATATCTGTAAAGATTTATGTGACCATGTTTTTATCGAACTAAACATGAGATTATACTGATGTTTTCAATTCTAACCCATCACTCTGTGTGTGTGTGTGTGTGTGTGTGTGTGTGTGTGTGTGTGTGTGTGTGTGTATGCATGTAGAGTTATTATAAGGTATTCGCTCATGCAATTTTGGAGTCTGGCAAGTCCCAAGATCTGCAGGGTGAATAGCAAACTAGCCTATTCTAGCCTTCTCCCTTTGCTTGACTGTGACCTCCCACTCAATCAATGAGAAACCTGGCTTACACCATTTACAATCTATTTACTTGATTGCTCAATTCTTGTCTACATTTAGAGCAGTATCAGAATTAAGTCATATACCCTATGGGAAGCCACTCGATCAGCTATAGTGCTATGTACAGTTCCTTTAGTGTTACGGACTACATTTATTTCTAGTTACCTGGGTCAGCACACTTATACTACCTGCTTCAGTGAAGTTGTTTCATACATTTGTAATACATATACTGCAATAAGTTAATTTTATGTGTCAATTTGACTGGAACACAGGATGCCCAGATATTTGATCAAAAGTTATTCTAGGTGTCTCTGTGTGGGTGGTTTTGAATGAAGTCAACATTTAAATAGACTGGGTAAAGCAAATGACATACCCTAATATGTAGGCCACATCCAATCAGTTGAAGTTCTGAAGAAGACGAAAAGGCTGACTGACCCTCCACTGAGTAAAAGAGGATTCTTTGTGCTTGACTGCATTAGGAATGGGACATTGGCTTTTTTTCCTGCCTTCAGACTCAGACTGAAACAGTGGTTCTTTCTAGGTCTCAAGCCAGCTACCCTCTGACTGGAACTATACCATCAACTCTCCTGGGTTTCTAGTTTGCTGATTCACCCTGGAGATTTTGGGACTTAACCACACTCCAAAATTGCATGAGTAAATACCTTATAATGACTCTAAACACACACACACACACACACACACACACACACACACACACACACACCCTATTACTGGGATATGAACAACTACAGTAAGTCCTCATGTAGCTTTGATAGGTTCTTGGAACTGTGGCAAAATGACATATAATGAAACCAATTTCATCATAGGCTAATTGATATAAACAAGACTGAATTTCTTATGGTATCTCATCAACATTATAATGAAACAGCATTGAACACAAATGATGTTATTTGAGACTTCCAGTCAAGATGATGATGTAGGAAAACATTGTGCTTGCATGCTCCCATGACTACATCAACATTACAACTAAATTATAGAAATACCACCCTTGAGAACCACCCAAAGACTAGCTGAACAGAACTCCTATAATTAAAGATATATAAAAAAAGAAGACACATTGAGACTGGTAGGAACGGCAGAGACGTGAAACAGGCTGGTCCCACACCCATATGTGGTGGTTAAGAATCAGGAGGAATATGTAGGCTGCAGAGGTCCCCCTTGAAGAGCAAGGGATCTCAGCCCTACACTTGGCTTCCTAGCTCGGAGGACCAGTTCCAGGAAGAGGAGTCCCCACAATATTTGGCTGTGACAATCAGTGGGGGCTCTGTCTGGGTGAGACAGAAAGCAGCTATAGAACTAGGTGTCCTCTTAAAGGGCCTGAGCACAGACTCACTCATTCACAAACAGTCGCCCTAAGCTCCAACAAAGGGACAGCAGCTCGAAAAGTACTAAGGACATACAGGAAGTACCTGAATTGTCTGGCTTCTGAGTGAGGGCTAGAAAGGCAGCTATCTCTGGGACAGGAGTGCTGGCAGGTGCCATTGTTCTTTTTGTGAGCACTCCCCCAACACAGCTGGCAGGTATAAGTGGGAGAGCTGGCAGATGTAGGCAGAAGTGCTAGCAAAAACCATTTTTCCTTTGTCGAACCAAACAGACGACAGGTGCAGGCTGGCTCCAAATCTGATATGTCATTCTGGCTAACACCACTTGCCACACACTGATTCCCTGAGAACCCACAGCACACAACTCGTTGGCCTGAACCTCTTTCGGTGGTTGATCCAGACAAGCAGCCAGTCTCAACCCATACTGAAGACCTTCCTAAAATCTTTTAAAGGTCTGCAAAACTCCAAAAGCAGTGGCTGGCTACAATGTGCCCTATAACACTTACTTAACATCCCCAAGCCCAGCACAAATGGCAGCTGGCCTCAGATTGTAGCAGAGCCTTTCCTAAGTGACTCCAAGCCAAGTACAGGCAGCTACCAACCACAGATTACTTTGTAGCTCCTACCAGGTAGCCCTGGGCCAGGCATAGGGAGCAGCTGATTTTGACATACACCAGAGCCTCTCCCAAGAGGTCCCAGAAACAACACACATGGTAGTCAGCTTCAGACCTCACCAGGCCACCACCCAGTTAGCTCCACAAATGATACACCCAAAAGGTGGACCCAGCAGGCACCAGAATCCAGCCAAAGTGAATCCTGATCCATGGGGTGAGCCCTCACACAACAGCTCATCCACTGTAGTCATGGCCACTCCTCACAGTCAGCCTGAGGGTCAGTCTCACCCACTGATGTGTCAATAGCAATCAAGGCTCAACTACAACAGGAGGACACACAATACACACAAGGGACACCTTTGGAAAACCTGACTCAAGTGACCAGGGAGACTGTGCCACTAGGTCCCACAGGACACCAACTATATAAGAGCACTCTGCCAAGACTAGAAGACATGACAGATCTACCTGATACATAGAAACAAACACAGGGAGGCAGACAAAATGAGGAGACAAACATGTCTCAAATGAAAGAATAAGACAACACTACAGAAAAAGGAATAAATGACATGGAGGCAAGCAATCTACCAGATACGGAGCTCAAAACACTGATTATAAGGATGCTCACTGAAATTAGGTGAAGAATATATGAACTCAATAAGAACTTACACAAAGACATAGAAACCATAAAAAATAACCAGGCAGACATGAGCAATAAAATACTGATATGAATACATTAGATGGAGTCAACAGCAGATTAGATGAAGCAAAGAACTGAATCAGCTATTTGGACAATGAAGTAGCAGAAGACACCCAATCATAACAGCAAAAAAAAAAAATGAAATAAAATGAGGACAGTTTAAGGGACCTGTGGGACAACATCAAATATAACAACATTCACAACATACAGGTAACAAAGAGAGAAGAGAGAGTAAGGAATTGAGGACCTATTTGAAGAAATAATGATGGAAAACTTCTCTAACCTGAAGGAAATAGACATACAAGTCCAGGAAGCTCAGAGAGTCCCAAACAAGATAAACTTGAAGAGGCCCATACCAAGACACATCATAATTAAAATACCAAAGGTTAAAGACAAAGAGAGAATCTTTAAAAATAGCAAGAGAAAGTTACATAAAAGGGAGTTCTTATAAGACAGTTAACTGATTTCTCAACAGAAACTTCGCAGGCCAGAAAAGATTGGCACAGAATAGTCAAAGCGATTAATAGCAAGGATCTACAATCAAGACTACTGTACCCAGCAAGGCTATCATTTAGAATAGAAGGAGAGATAGAGAGCTTCCTAGACAAACCAGTTTTACAAGAAAAGTTAAAGGAACTTCTTAAGTGGAAGAAAAACGAAAAAATTTGGATAAGAAATATCACAAAGGAAAAAAAAATTCTCCACTGACAAAAGCAAACACAGAAGCAGTGAACCAACCAACTATAAAGCTAGTAAAAAGGCTAAGAGGCAAAAATAGGAAGCTCACATGTAATTACAGCAGTAAATTAGGTAATACACACATACACACAAGAAGCAAAAACTAATGATGAAAACAAATATGGAGGGGATGAGTAAAAATGGTAGTGATTTTAGATTATGTTTGAACTTAAGCAACCACCAATGTAAATAGACTGTTATAAAAATAGCTTGGTATATGTGAAGCATATGGTAACCAGAAGCCAAAAATCTACAAGAAATGTATAAGAAATAAAGAGAAAGGAATCCTAACACAACACTACCAAAAATCATCCACATACATGGGAAGAGAGCAGGAGAATAAGAAAGGAACAGAGAAGAACTCTAACAACAATAAGAAAACAATTAAGAAAATGGCAATAATGACATACTTATCAATTACTTTAAAATGGATTAAATGTTCCAATCAAAAGGCATGGGATACCTGAATGGATAAGAAAACAAGACCCATATATATCCTGCCTACAAAAGATCCACTTCAGATCAAAAGATGCATACATAACAACAAATAAACAATCCAATTAAAAAATGAGCAGAAGACCTGAACAAATATTTCTCCGAAGAGGAAATACAGATGGCCAAGAGACATATGAAAAGATGATCAAAGTCACTAATCATCAGAGAAATGCAAATTAAAACCACAATGATATTACCAAAAGGCAGGAGAAACATGACAGAGTAAGAGATGTTCTCAGATCTCTCCCCTGAAACAATAAGCTAAACACCTAAAACTCAACAAAAAACACCCAACCTGTGCATAAGCACATCTAAGCAAGGGATCTGTGAATAAGTACTACCACAGCTCAGAACTACGGGAGTTGGGGGATAGACTGGGAGAAACAAAGAAGCTGACTCTTGCAGCTGGAGCTCCCTTCAGGAGGAAGAGGAAGGGAGAAGGTGCAGTGGGTTCCCAGAACAGCACTGCCTGAGAGAACTGTGAGCTCCACAAAGTGGAAGTGCCCAGGGATCAGGACAGAAAGCAGAGAAGTGGAGACAGCAGATAAGCGGGGATGACAGAGAAGTAGGAATGGCAGAGAAGCAACACTTGATTATTACCAGTTGCAGTTGGAACGCACAAGGCTTAACCACAGCCCCCATCCCCCAAACCAGACGGCACCTCTCTCCATGCCCTCCAAGTCCGAAACCGCGGAGCCCCAGGCGAATCACAGCAAATGCTAGTGAAACTGTCACTAACACTGAGGGACTGAGACTGAGGGTAACAAGCATGATTGAATATAAGAAAAAAAGAGGTATTATTAAGCCTTTATATAAAGCAGGGATCCATGAGGCTTAGACGCCACCTGCTAGAAAACAAAAGAAAAACGCCTCCCTAATGACAGGCTAAAGAGAGACCTTTATATAATAAATCTTCTTTCTGGGTAAAAAGCAGAATACACTTCCATTAATGTCCTGGTGGAGAAATAGTCCATTAAACATCACGAACAACCAAGGTGACAAGGCAGCTCATAAAGAAAAAGAAGAATCTCCAGAAAATAAGCTTAAAGACATAGAAATATGCGACTTAATTGACATAGGATTCAGGATGATACTTCTGAAACAACTCAATGAGATCCAAAATAACTTATATCAACAATTCCAGGAATTGAAAAAGCAACTAGATCAGCAAAATGAGATTTTTAGCAAGGAGACTGAAACCCTTAAAAAGAACCAAATAGAACTTCAAGAGATGAAGAACACACTAAAAGAGATGAAGAATAAAATAGCAAGCTTGGGAAACAGAGTCGATCAAAAGGAAGAAAGAATCAGTGATATCAAAGACAGAAATCTAGAAACAAATCTGAAGGAAGAAAAGAGAAATGGAAGAATGAAACATAATGAAAGAAATACAAGAATTAGTTGATACCATCAGGAAAGGAAACATAAGAATAATGGGCATTCTCAAAGGGGAAGAAAAAGAGCGGGGATTAGAAAGCATCTTCAGATAAATAGTTGATGAGAATTTCCCAAATCTAAGGCATGAACTGGAGCTTGGAACTCAAGAAGTCAACAGAACACCCAATTATCTCATCCCAAAAAGGCCTTCTCCAAGACATGTCATATTAAAATAACCAAAATCAATGACAAAGAAAGAATTCTCAGGGTGGCCCAGGAAAAGAAGATGGTAACCTACAAAGGAAAACCCATTGGATTATCATCAAACTTCTCAGCACAAACCTTACAAGCCAGAAAGGAGTGGAAGCAAATGTTCAACCTATTAAATGAAGTGAACTACCAGCCAAGAATAATGTATCCAGCTAAGCTCTCCTTTGGATATGAAGGAGAAATAAAGACCTTTCCAGACATAAAAATTGAAGGAATTCTCCACTACAAGGCCTGCATTACAGGAAATACTGAAAGGGGTCAGCTCACCTAAAACAAAAGGACAAAAAATACATAACTATGAGTAAGGCAGCTAGGAGGCAGATAGAAGCAGAAGAGTACAACCCTTATTAAGAACAGGGCATTATAAACTTAAACAATAAGAAGAGATATGCTATTGCAAGATAGTAATGAACATTCAGCATACATAGGGATAAACAGACAACAGTCACAGAACTAGGGAGGATTCAAAGATCCAAATTTGCAACGAGGAATAGAGATAAGGCACACACAGAAGAAAATGGACTACCAACTATATCTCTATCTATCTATCTATCTATCTATCTATCTATCTATCTATCTATCTATCTATCTATCTAACTATCCTTTACATATTCCTAATGGTAACCACACACCAAAGATTCAGAACTGAAGTATATAACATAAAACAAGAAGGACCAGTGGGTAAATCCACAAAACCCAACCAAATTAAAAACAACAACAACAACAATGAAACAGAAACACGAAGAAAAGGAAGCAGTGGAAACACTGAGCCACCAGAAAGCAAAAGATAAAATGGTTATTGGAAAACCTCATATTTCAATAATTAGCTTAAATGTAAATGGACTAAACTCACCAATAAAAAGGTACAGAGTTGCCTATTGGATCAGTAAACAAAACTTAACCATATGTTGCCTCCAGGAGACACATCTCAGTTCCAAAGACAAATGTAGACTCAAAGTGAAAGGATGAAAATGATATTTAAGGCAAATGGCATTCAGAGAAGAATGAGAGTAGTGGTACTAATATCGGACAAAATAGACTTTAAAATAAAAAAAGGTAAAGAAAGATACTGAGGGACTTCATAATGATAAAGGGAATCATACACCAAGAAGACATAACACTTAATACCTATGCTTCCAATCAGGGAGCACAGAAATATGTAAAGCATTTACTAACAGAACTAAAGAGAAAACAGACCAAAACAGTATCATAGAGAAATTAAATACCCCTCTGTTGGATACAGACAGATCATCCAAACAAAAAATCAAGAAAGAAATAACATCTTTAAATGACAGATTAGACCAACTGGACATAATCGACATTTACAGAGCTTTCCATCCCAAAACAGCTGCTTATACACTCTAGTGCACATGGAACATTCTCAAGGATTGACCACATACTGGGACACAGAGATAGACTGAACATATATAAGAGTGTTAAAATCATACCAACCATATTTTCTGATCATAATTCTTTGAAGCTTGAGATCAGATGTAAAAAGAAAGTGGGAAGAATCACAAATACATGGAGATTAAAAATATGCTACTGAAGAATGACTGGGTCAGAGAAGAAAAAAAGAAAGATTGAGAGAGAACATAGAAATAAATGATAATGATAGTATAACATATCAAAACTTTTGGGACACAGCAAAAGTGTCCCCCCAAAAAGAGGAAAGTTCATATCATTACAGGCCTATGTCAGAAAACAAGAGTAAGCCCAAATAAACAATGCTTAATCTTAATAAATAAATAAAAAAGAAAGAAAAGAACAAATGAAGCCTAAATTCAGCAGAAAAAAAGAAATTATCAAAATTAGAGCAGAAATAAATGAAATTGAAAACAAAACAAAGGAAAAAAATAAATGCAACAAAGAGCTGGTTCTTTGAGAAGGTTAAAAAAATTGACAACCCCCTGGTTGGACTCATTAAGAAAAAAGAGAAAGGACACACATAAACAAAATCAATGTTAAAAGAGGAGAAACTGTGATAGACACTGCGGAAATACAAAGGATCATACAAGAATACTATGAAAAAGTATATAACACCAAATTTAAAAACCAAGAATAAATGGACCAGTACTTAGAAAAATACAATCTTCCTAGACTGAATCAAGAGGAATTGGAAAATCTAAATAGATTGATCAGCAGTATGGAAATTGAAACAATCATCAAAAACCTACCAGAAAGTAAGTCCAGGACCAGATAGCTTCACCAGTGAATTCTACCAAATATTCAAAGAAGATTTAACACCTATTCAAACTCTTCCAGAAAATCAAAGAGGAGGCAATACTTCCTATCTCATTTTATGAGGCCAATATTGTCCTCATATCAAATAAGATATCAAAACTTGGTAAAGATAACACAAGAAAACTATGAACCAATATTTTTCATGAACACAGATGCAGATATCCTAAATATGATACTAGTGAACTGAATACAGCAATATATTAAAAAGATTATACCCCACAATCAAGTGGGCTTCATCCCAGAGGCACAGGGGTGGTTCAACATATGCATATCAATTAATGTGATACACCACTTAAACAAATGAAAAAATAAGAATCATATGATAATATCAATAGATGCAGAAAAAGCCTTTGACAAGATACAGCATCCATTTATAATCAAAACAATTAACAAAATCGGTATAGAAGGGAAGTACCTTAACATAATAAAGGCCCTCAGCCAGCATTGTGCTTAATGGTGAAAAACTGAGAACCTTTCCTCTAAGATCAGGAAGAAGACAAGACTGACTGTCCACTATTACCACTGTCATTCAGTATAACATTGGAGGACCTAGCAAGCGCAATCAGACAAAAGAAAGATATAAAAGGCATCCAAATAGGAAAGGAAGAAGTGAAACTGTTTCTTTGCAGATGGCAGGATTCTCTATGTAGAAAACCCTAAAGACTCCACAAGAACACTACTGGCAACAGCAAATACAGTAAAGTTTCTGGATATAAAATCAGTGTTCAAAAATCCATAGTGTCTCTATACTCTAATAATCAAATGTCAGAAAAAGAAGTGGAAAAAAATAATGCCTTTTGTGATTGCAATAAAAAGAATAAAATACCTAGGAGTAAATTTAATGAAACATGTGAAGGACATATGAAATGAAAACTATAAGATATTATTAAAAGAAATAAAAATGATACAAAGAAATGGAAAGGTATTCCATGTTCTTGGAATGGAAGAATCAGCGTAGTTAAAATGACCTTATTATCTAAATCATTATAAAGATTTAATGCAATCCCCATCAAAATCCCATCAGCATTAAAAAAAAAAATCATCAGATTTGTATGGAAGCACAAAAGACCCAGAATCCCCAAAGCCATCCAGGGAAAAAAGACCAAGACTAAAGGCATCACTCTGCCCGACTTCAAATTATACTATAAAGCAACAATAATCAAAATGGCATGGTATTGGCAGAAAAAAAGAACTCAAACCACTGGAACAGAATTGAGAATCCAGAAGTAAACTGATGTTTATATGGGCAAATAATTTTTAAAAGCAGAACTAAAAACATACAGTGGAGAAAGGAAAGCTTCTTCAATAAATGGTGCTGGGAAAACTGGAAAGCCACCTACAAATGAATGAAACTAGACTGTTGTCTATCACCACATGCCCAAATTAACTCAAAATGGATTAAGGACTTAAATATAAGACCTGAAACAATAAATTGCATAGAAGAGAACATAGGAACTGAACTCATGGACCTTGGACTTAAACTAGATTTTATGAATTTGACTTAAAGCCAAGGGGAGTAAAAGCAAATATAAATGAATTGGATTACATCTAACTAAAAAGTTTCTGCACAGCAAAAGAAATCATCAACAAGGTAAAGAGACAACCATCCAAATGGGAAAATATATTTGTAAGCAACCCCTCCAATACAGGCCTAATATTCAAAATATACAAAGAACTTATACAACGCAATAACAACAACAACAAAAAATGATCCAATTAAAAAATGTGCAGCGGACCTGAACAGACACTTCTCCCAAGAAGACATACAAATTGCCAACAAACATATGAAAAGATTCTCATTATCGCTAGCTATTAGGGAAATGTAAATCAAAACCACGATGAGATATCATCTCACACTTGTTGGAATAGCCGTTATCAACAGGACAAGTAATAACAAGTGTTGGAGAGGATGCAGAGAAAAAGGAACGAACCCTCATCCACTGCTGGTGGGACCGCAAATTAGTATAGCCACTATGGAAAACAGTATGGAGGTTCCTCAAGAAATGAAGAATTGATCTACCATATGATCTAGCAATCCCTCTACTGGGTATTTCCCCCAAAGACTTGAAAACCCATTTCCAAAAAGATATTTACACACCGATATTCATAGCAGCGATATTCGCAGTGGCCAGGACATGGAAGCAACCGAAGTGTCCTACGATAGATAATTAGCTAAAGAAGTGGTGGTACTATATACAATGAAATATTACTCAGCCGTAAGAGGAGATGAAATACTACCATTTGCAACAACATGGATGGACCTCAAGATAATCATGCTAAGTGAAATAAGCCAGACAGAAAAAGTTGAAAATCACATGATATCACTTATATGTGGGATATAAACCTAAAAGCAAAAAACAAACAGAACAAACAGACTCATGGACATGGATAAGAGACTAGTGGTTATCAAAGGTTTAGGGGAGGTGAGAAGGGTATAGTAGATGGGATAAAAGGGGTCAAATATGTGGTTACAGAATGAAATCTAACTATGGGTGGTGAACACGCAATATATATATGTCTTACTGCTGAATTGTACACCTGAAACTTACTGAATTTCGTTAACCAATGTCACCATAATAAAAGTAAAATAAAATAAAATAATAAAATAAAATTAAAATAAAATAAAATAAAATAAAACCAAAATGAGGTATCACCTCAAACCTATCAGAATGGCTGTCATCAATAAATCAAACAATAAGTGTTGACAAGGATGTGGAGAAAAGAAACTCTCATACATTGTTGGTGAGATTGCAAATTGGTACAGCCACTATTGAAAACAGTTTTGAGGTTTCTCAGAAAATTAAAAATTAATATACCTTTTGACTTAGCAATTGCACTTCTTTATATTTATCCAAAGAAAATCAAAACCATAATTCGTAAAGATCTATGCACCCCTATGTTCATGGCAACGCAATTTACAATAGGCAAGATAAGGAAGCAGCCTAAATGCCCATCAACAGATGATTGTATAAAGAAGTTACGATTCATATATACGATGGAATATTACTCAACCATTAAAATGAAATCCTACCATTCACAAGGACATTGATGGACTTAGAGGTTATTATGCTGAGTGAAATAAGACAGACAGAGAAAGATAAACACCATGTGATTTCACTTATATGTGGAATCTAAGGAACAAAAGGAACAAACTAATTGAAAACAGACGCAAATGTAGAGAATAATCTGGTGACAGCCAGAGGGGAGGGGTGTTTGGGGCTGGGAGAAAGAGATGACGGGTTTAAGAAGTACAAATTAGTAGTTGATAGATGATCACAGGGATGGTGAGCATGGCATAGGGAATGCAGTCAGCATTAATGGCTAGGTGGACAGCAAGAGAAGCGAAAGCAATTGGGGATTATTTCATAGACTATATAAATGTCTAACCAATGTACTGCATACTTGAAATGAATAATAAAATAAAATTTTAAAAAGATTCGTACAGATTGAAGGTAAAGTGATAGGAAAAGATTTCATGCAAATGGAAACAACAATCAAAATCTGTGTTAGCAATTCTTATATCAGACAAAATAGACTTTAAAACAAAGCCTATAACAAGGGACAAATAAGGGCATTACATTATGATAAAGGGAGCAATACACCAAGATGATATAACCTTTGTAAACATTGATGCGCCCAATGTAGAAACACCTAAATATATAATGAAAAATTGATGGACATGGAGATATTGACAGGAATGCAGCTATAGTAGGGGAATTTAACACCCACTGGCATCAGTGAATAGATCATCTAGACAGAAAATCAACAGGGAGACAGCAGTTTTAAATGACACGTTAGTCCACATGAATTGAATTGATACTTTTATTAACATTTCACCCAAAGGTAGCAGAATATACATTCTTTTCAAGCACAGATGGAACATTTTCCAGTAGAGACCACATGTTAGGCCACACAGGTCTCCAAAAATTAAAAAGATTGAAGTCATATCAAGCATCTTCTCTGATCATAATGTGATGAAACTAGAAATCAATTATAGAAAGAAAACTAAAAAACATATAAACACCTGGAGTCTAAAAAACATGCTGCTAAACAATGAATGGTTTAACAATGAAATCAAGGAAGACACCAAAAGGGACCTTGAGACAAATGAAAACGAAAACACAACAAAGGTCCCCAAATCTGTGGAACACAGAGCAGTCCTAAGACAGAAATTCAGAGCAATACAGGCCTACCTGAAGAAACAAGAAAAATCTCAAATAAACAATCCAAGTTTCCACATAACAGAACTAGAAGAAGAACAATAAACAAAGCCCAAAGTGAGTAGAAGGAAGGAAATAACACACTGGATATAAATAAAATAGAGTTTATAAAAACAAAAAGATCAGTGAAACCAAGAACTGGTTCTTTGAAAAAATAAAACTAATAAATGTTTAAACTGACTCATCAAGAAAAAGAGAGGACCCTAATAAAATCAGAAGTGAAAGAGCAGTAATAAGTGACACCACAGAAATACAAACTTATAAGAAAATGCTACAAACAAATATATGACAACAAATTGGACAGCTTGGAAGAAATGGATAAATTCCTAGAAATAATCTTTCAAGGCTGAATGAAGAAGAAATAGAAAATCTGAACAGACCAATAATTACTAATAAAATTAAATCAGTAATCATAAAACTTCCAACAAAGAAAAATCCTGGACTAGATGGCTTCATGGGTAAATTTTACCAAACATTCAAAGGAATAAAACTTTTCAAAAAAAATTCAAGAGGAACAAAGGCTCTCAAGCTCATTTTACAAGACCTGCGTTACCTTGATTCCCAAACTAGACAAAGACACTCTAAAAAAAAATTATAGGTCTATATCCCTAATGAACATAGATGCAAAAACCCTTAGCAAAATATTAGCAAATCAAATTGAGCAATACATTAAAAAGATCATACACCATGATCAAATGGGATTTATTCCAGGGATTCAAGGTTTTTCAGTATTTACAAATCAATTAATAAACAAAATGAAGGATAAAAACCATATGTTTGTATCAATAGATGCAGAAAAAGCATTTCACAAAATCCAGCATTCATTTATGACACTCTCATAAAAGTGGAAGTAGAGGGAACATAACACAATAAAGGCCATATATGACAAACTCACAGCTAATAGCATACTCAGTGGTGAAAAGCCAAACATGTTTTCCTTAAGATCAGGAACAAGACAAGGATGTCCACTTTTACCACTTTTATTCAACATAGTATTGGAAGCCCTAGCCACAGAAGTCAGACAAGAAAAATAAATAAAAGACATCGAAATTGGAAAGGAAGAAGTACAACTGTCATTATTTGCAGATGACATGATGCTATATGTAGAGAACCCTAAAGATTCTGCCAAAAAACTGTTAGAACTGATAAATTCAGTAAAGTAGCTGGATACAAAATTATTGGAAATCAGTTGCATTTTTATATACCAATAATAAACTATCAGAAAGAGAAATTAAGAAAGCACTCTCATTTAAAATTGCATTAAAAATGCCTAGGAATTAAATTTAATCAAGGAGGTAAAAGACCTGTATTCAGAAAATTATAAGACATTGAAGAAGATACAGATAAATGAAAGCATATACCGTGCTTATGAGTAGAATGAATTAACATTGTTAAAATGTCCATATTGCCCAAAGCGATCTATAGATTCAGTGCAATCCCTATCAAAATACCAATGGAATTTTTCACAGAACTTGAACAAATAATCGAAAAATTTATATGAAACCACAAAAGACCTCAAATAGCCATAAAAATTTCGAAAAAGAACAAAGTTGGGAGTATCATGCTACCTGATGTCAAACTATACAACAAGGCTGTAATAATGAAAACAGCATGGTACTGGCACAAAAACAGACACATAGGTCAATGTAATAAATATAACAACCCAGAAATAAACCCACACCTATATGGTCTATTAAGCTAGGACAAAAGAGGCAGGAATATACAGTGGAATAAAAGGAGTCTCTTCAATAAATTGTTTTGGGAAAGCTAGAAAGTTACATGCAAAAAAATCAAACTAGACCACCTCATACCACATACAGGAATAAACTCAAAATAGATCAAAGACTTAAATGTAAGACTCAAATCATAAAACTCCTAGAAGAAAATATAGGCAGGAAACTCTCCAATATTGCTCTTAATAATATTTTTTTCTGATATGTCACCCAGACAAGGGAAACAAAAGAAAAAAAATAAACAAATGGGGCTACATCAAACTATAAAGTTTTTGCACAGCAAAGGAAACCAACAAAATGAAAAGGCAACCTGCTGAATGGAAGATATTCACCCATGATACATTGATAAGGGGTTAATATCCGTATAAGAACTTATACAACTTAACACTAAAAAAAAACACACACAATCTGATTTAAAAATGGGCAGAGGACCTGAATGCCATTTTTCTAAAGAGGTTATGCAGATAGTCCATAGACAAATGAAAAGATGCCAAACATCACTAATTACCAGAGAAACACAAATTAAAACCACAATGAGATAACACCTCACACCTGCTAGAATGGCTATCCCCAATAAATCAACAAGCACCAAGTGTTGGTGAGGATGTGGGAAAAAGGGAACCCTTGTGTAATGTTGGTAGAATTGCAAATTGGTGTAGTTACTATGGAAAACAGTATGGAAGTTCTTCAAAAAATTAAAAATAGAACTACCTTATGACGCAAAAATTTCACTACTGGGTATTTATCTGAAGAAATCCAAAACATTGATTCAAAAAAGGGCTTCCCAGTCTACGGCCATGCTACCCTGAGCAAGCACGATCCTGTCTGATCTCAGAAGCTAAGCAGGGTCGGGCATGGTTAGTACTTGGATGGGGGACCACCTAGGAAGACCAGGTGCTGTAGGTATAAAAAATAAAAAAATAAGGGATTGTAAAGCTGACAGGGTCCTTGCAATCTGTGAGGTCAACCAAGGGTTGCCTCACCTATGAAATAAAAATAAATAACAAATAAATAAAATTTAAAAAAGGGGGCTTCCCTGTGTTCATTGAAGATTTACAGTAGCCAAGATATGGACATAACCAAAGTGTCTGTTGATAGACAAATAGATTTAAAAAAAGTTGTACATATATAGAATGGAATATTACTCAGCCATAAAAAAGAATAAAATTTTATCATTTGCTACAACATGAGTGGACCTAGAAGTATTATCCTGAGAAAAATCAGACAAAGACAAATATCATATGATTTTACTTATGTGTAATCTAACAAAATAAATGAATATACAAAACAGAAACAAACT
This sequence comes from Eidolon dupreanum, assembly GCA_028627145.1. Classification (NCBI taxonomy): domain Eukaryota; kingdom Metazoa; phylum Chordata; class Mammalia; order Chiroptera; family Pteropodidae; genus Eidolon; species Eidolon dupreanum. The sequence continues at coordinate 57,743,080 of CM053505.1, read as the reverse complement.
CATAGATACAGAGAACAATCTGATGGTTGCTAGAAGGGACAGGCTTGGGGACTGGGTGAAAAAGGCAAAGGGATTAAGGAGTATAAATTTGTAGTTACAAAATAGTCATGGGGATGTAAAGTACAGTATAGGGAATATAGTCAATAATATTGTAGTAACTATGTATGTTGTCAGATATGTATTACACTTATTGTGGGGGATAACTAAATTATATAAATGTTTAACTAGTAATCTGTACACCTAAAACTAATATATTATTGAACATCAACTGTGATTGAAAAATTAAAATAAATGTTATTCAAGATTCCCTCTTTCCCTTTGGCTTTCAACAGTTTGATGCATTATGGGACACATTATGTCTCATTGTGGATATTTTTGAGTTTATCATAATGGGAGCATGTTGCAATTATTGGATGTGTAGATTCATGTTTTTTCATCACATTTGTTGAATTTTTCAGTCATAATTTCACCAAATATTCTTTCTGTCCCCTTCCCTCTTCTCCTTCTGGGACTTTCATAATGTGCATGTTGGTCTGCTTGATGGTGTCCCACAGATCCCTTAGGCTCTGCTCACTATTCTTCACAGCCCCCACCTCCGATCCGCTGACTTGATAATTTCAATAGCCCTATCTTAAAGTTCATCAGTTCTTTTTTCTTTCTGTTTAAATCTGCTGTTGAGTCCCTCTCATGATTTATTTTTTTAATTTGAGCTATTGTACTTTTCAGCTCTAGAATTTCTGCTTGGTTTCTTTTTATAATTTCTATCTCTTTATTGATATTCTCATTCTGTTTACACATTGTTTTCCAGGTTTCCTCTAGTTCTTTTTCCATAGTTTCCTTTAGCTCTTTGAGCATATTTAAGAGAGTTAATTTAAAATCTTTGTCTAATGAATCTCATGTCTGGGCTTTCTCCGGGGCAGGTTCTATTTTCTCCTGTGAATCAACCATACTCTCCTGTTTCTTTGAATGCTTTGTGATTTTTTTAATTGAAAACTAACATTTAAATATAATGTGGTAATTCTGGAAATCAGATTCCCCCCTTTGCCCAGGATTTTCTTTTTTTGATTGTTGAGGGCTGTGGTTATCTGTTTATTTAGAGGTATTTCCAAACTATTTTTGGAAAAACTATATTCCATGTTATGTGTTGTCACTGAAGTTTCTGTTTTTTAGCTTGTTCTAGCTAGTGTTTTAAAGAGATTTCTTGGAACACCAGGAACTAAAACAAACAATCAAAAACTTTCCTCTTCCAGTCTTTACAGATTGGCTCTGTGCTGGAGGACGCCTTCAGTCCTTATCCAGTCTGTTTACAACTCGACCTTAGCCTTCACTTCCTGCTTTCAATGAACTCGAAGATCAGCCAGAGGTGAAAGCTTAAGGTCTTCCCAGGAATTTTCTGAGCATGTATTTTCCCCTGGATATGCATGTGGCTTTCAAAATTCCCCAGTATACACAGGCACTTTTGAATGCTCTGACTTCTCAATGGAGTTTTCTCTATTTTTGTCCGGGTCTTTAAGGTGGTAAATTGTATTACTCAACCATAATCTTCACCCCAGGCAGCCACAGGTTTTTGTTTGCCTTACAACATTTTTGAGCAATGCTCAACACTTTTCTGCCCTGAATGAGTTCTGAATCATGTGAAACAGAGACTAGAACCCTACATCAGTCCTTCAGGTGGCCCCCCAGACAAGTTAGAACAGACGTAGACAATAATTTGCAAATAAGGTCTACTCTGCACTTTTTAGAACCAAAGTCCAGGATCCCACAGTGGAAATGCAGACTGCCATCTTAAGACCACCACTGAGTTAGGGATGGGGTGGGACAAAGGCAAATAAAAATACCACAAAGGTTTCTTGCCATTTAAAAGTTTCCTTTATTTTGATTCAGTGTTCACTTGGTTGCTATAAACCTTTGCTTTCCAGAATTCTGACAAAATTGATTCTGACAGTTTCTGCTTGTTTTTCAATGTTTCTGTGGAGCTTCCTACTCCACCATTGTGCTGATGTCATTTATATACTGCAGTATTACTGATTTTTAAAAATGTGATATTTAAAAAAAAATTTAAGTTTATTTGGGTAACATTGGTTAATACAATTATATAATTTTCAAGCATACCTTATCATTTGACATCTGTATATTCTATTGTGTGTTTAATACACAAAGTCCAGTTTCCTTCAGCTACCATATATATCTGATCCCCTCTACCCACTTCACCCTACCCCTACGCCCCTATATTTGACCCCCTTTACCCCATCTACCTCTACCCTCCTCCCCAACCACACTAGTAACCACTAGCTTATAGTCCATGTCCATGAGTATCTGTTTGTTTGTCATGTTCATTTGTTGCTTTTAGGTTTATATCCCATATATAAGTGATATCATGTGTTTTTCAACATTTTCTGTCTGACGTATTTAGCCTAGAATGATTATCTCCATGTACATCCATTTCATTGCAAATAGCAGTATTTCATCTCTTCTTATGGCTGAGTAATATTCCATTGTATATATGTACCACTGCCTCTTTAGCCAGTCATCTATTGCAGGACACTTAGGTTGCTTCCATGTCCTGGCCACTGTGAATAATGCTGCTATGAATATCGGTGTGCAAATATCTTTATGGATATGGGTTTTCAAGTCTTTGCGGTAAATACCCAGTAGAGGGATTGCTAGATCATATGGTAGATCAATTCTTCATTTCTTGAGGAACCTCCATACTGTTTTCCATAGTGGCTGTACCAATTTGCAGTCCCCCCAGCAGTGTATGAGGGTTCCTTTTCCTCCGCATCCCCTCCAACACTTGTTATTTCTTGTCCTGTTGATTATAGCTATTCCAACAGATGTGAGATGGTATCTCATTTTGGTTTTGATTTGTATTTCACTAATAGCTACTGATGTTGAGCATATATTTGTTGGCCATTTGTATGTCATCTAGGGAGAAGTGTCTGTTCAGGTCCTCTGCCCATTTTTTAATTGGATCATTTAGTTTTGGTCATTATTGAGTTGTATGAGTTCTTTGTATATTTTGGATATTAGGCCCTTATTGGAGACATTGCCTGCAAATATTTTCCATTTGGATGGTTGTCTCCTTACTTTGTTGATGATTTCTTTTGCTGTGCAGAAACTTTTTTGTTTGATATAGTCTCATTCATTTATTTTAGCTTTTACTTCCCTTGCTTTTGAGGTCAAATTCATAAAGTCCTCTTTAAGTCCAAGGTCCTTGAGTTTAATTCTTATGTTTTCTTCTATGCATTTTATGTTTTCAGGTCTTATATTCAGGTCCTTAATACATTTTGAGTTAATTTTGGTGTGTGGTGATAGACAACAGTCTATTTTCATTCTTTTGCAGGTGGTTTTCCAGTTTCCCAGCACGATTTATTGAGGAGGCTTTCCTTTTTCCACTGTATGTTTTTGTCTTCTTTGTCAAAAATTATTTGCCCATATAAATATGGGTTTACTTCTGGACTCTCCATTCTATTTCACTGGTCCGTGTGTCTGTTTTTCTAAAAATGCCATGCCATTTTGATAACTGTCACTTTGTAGTATAATTTGAAGTCGGGCAGAGTGATGCCTCCAGGCTTGTTCTTTTTGCTTTGGCAATTCAGAGTCTTTTGTGCTTCCATACATACCTGATAATTTATTTTGTTCTTTTTCTTTAAAAAATGCCGATGAGATTTTGATGAGGATTGCATTAAATCTGTATGATGCTTTAGGTAATATGGTCATTTTAACTATGTTGATTCTTCCAATCTGAGAACATGGAATATCATTCCATTTCTTTGTATCTTCTTCGATTTCTTTTAATAGGGTTATAGTTTTCATTATATAGGTCCTTCACTTGTTTCGTTAAATTTATTCCTAGGTATTTTATTCTTTTTGTTGCAGTTGCAAAAGGAATTATTTTTCCATTTCTTTTTTTCTGATGTATAGGAATGCTATAAATTTTTGAATGTTAATTTTGTATCCAGAGACTTGACTGTATTTGCTTATTGTTTCTAGCAGTGTTCTTGTGGAGTCTTTAGGGTTTTTCTATATAGAGAATCATGTTATCTGCAAATAGTGACAGTTTGACTTCTTTGTTTCCTATTTGGATGCCTTTCATATCTTTCTCTAGTCTGATTGCACTCGCTGGGACCTCCAATGTTATATTGAATAGCAGTGGCAATAGTGGACAGCCTTGCCTTGTTCCTGATCTTAGAGGGAAGGTTTTCAGTTGTTCATCATTAACTATAATATTGACTGAGGGTTTGTCATATATGGCCTTTATTATGTTAAGGTACTTTCTTTCCATACTGATTTTGTTAAGTGTTTTGATCATAAATGGATGTTTTATCTTGTCAAAGGCTTTTTCTGCATCTATTGATATGATCATATGATTCTTATTTTTTGTTTATGTGGTGTATCACATGAATAAATTTGCATATGTTGAACCATTCCTGTGCCTCTGGGATGAAGCCCACTTGATCATGGGATATTATCTTTTTATTATATTGCTGTATTTGGTTCAGTAGTATTATTTAGGATTTTTGCATTTGTGTTCATGAGAGAGATTGGTCTGTAGTTTTCTTTTTTGTGTGTGTTATCCTTACCAGTTTTTGTTATCAGAGTAATATTGGATTCATAAAATGAGTTGGGAAGTATTGCCTCCTCTTCAATTTTTTGGAAGAGTGGGAGGAGAATAGGTATTAAATCTTCTTTGAATGTTTAGTAGAATTCACTGGTGAATCCATCTGGTCCTGGACTTTGACTTTTTGGTAGGTTTTTGATGATTGTTTCAATTGCCATACTGCTGATCAGTCTAGTTAGATATTCCAGTTCTTTTGATTCAGTCTAGAAAGGTTGTATTTTTCTAAGTACTGGTCAATTTCTTCTAGGTTATTATATTTGGTGTTATATACTTTTTATAGTATTGTTGTATGATCCCTTGTATTTCTGCGATATCAGTCATAATTTCCCCTCATTTATCCCTGATTTTTTTTATGTGTGTTCTTTCTCCTTTTTCTTTAGTGAGTCTAGCCAGGGGTTTGTCAATTTTATTAACCTTCTCAAAGAACCAGCTCTTTATTGCATTATTTTTTCCATCTTTTTTTTTTTGTTTTCAATTTTATTTAGTTCTGCTCTAATTTTGATTATTTCTTTCTGTCTGCTGACTTAAGGCCTCATTTGTTCTTTTTTTTTATTCTAGTTTCTTAAGATGAAGTGTTAGGTTGTTTATTTGGGCTCATTCTTGTTTTTGGAGATAGGATTGTAATGATATGAACTTTCCTCTTATGACCAGCTTTGCCATGTCCCAAAAGTTTTGATAAGTTGTACGGTCATTATCATTTGTTTCTGTGTATCTCTTGATCTTTCTTTTTATTTCTTCTCTGACCCATTTATGCTTCAGTAGCATTATATTTAATCTCCTTGCATTTGTGGTTCTTTCTGATTTCTTTCTGCAGTTGATCTGTAGTTTCAAAGCATTATGATCAGAGAACATGGTTGGTATGATTTCAACCCTCTTATATTTGTTGAGGCTATCTCTGTGTCCCAGTATGTGATTGATTCTTGAAAATGTTGCATGTGCACTAGAGAAGAATGTATAAGCAGCTGTTTAGGGATGAAGGGCTATATAAATATTAATTATGTCCAGTTGGTCTAATATGTCATATAAGGATGTTATTTTCTTATTGATTTTTTGTTTGGATGAACTGACCATATCTGACAGTGGGGTATTTAGACCCCCTACTCTGATATTGTTTTGGTCTGTTTCTCCCTTTAGTTCCATTAGTAATTGCTTTACATATTTCTGGGCTCCCTGATTGGGAGCATAGATATTAATAAGTGTTATGTCTTCTTGGTACATGATTCCCTTTATCATTATGAAGTGTCCTTAGTATCTTTCTTTACCTTTTGTATTTTGAAGTCTATTTCATCTGATATTAGTACTGCTACTCTTGTTTCTCTCTGAATTTCATTTGTTTGAAATATCATTTTCCACCCTTTCACTCTGAGTGTGTATTTGTCTTTGGAGCTAAGATGTGTCTCCTGGAGGCAGCATATGGTTGGGTTTTGTTTTTTGATCCATTCTGCAGCTCTGTGCCTTTTTATTGGTGAGTTCCCTCCATAGGGTGATTACTAAAATATGAGGTCTTTTTATAGCCATTTTATCTTTTCTCTTTCCAGTATCTTGGCATTTCCATTGTTTCCTTGTCCTTGTGCTTCTGTTTTCTTTATTTTGGTTGTCTTTTGTGGGTTTTCTCTCTGGTCCTTTTTCTTTAATGTTATATACTTCAGTTCTGAATCTTTGGTGTGTGGCTACCATTATGAATATGTTAAGGATAGTTACATATATATAATATATATTATATATTATATGTATATTATATATTATATATGTTATTTATTATATATATTATATATGCATTATATATACACATGTGTGTATATGTGTTTATATATATATGTGTATATATATATATATATATACAGTCGTCCATTTTCTTCTGCACATGCATTATTTCTGTTCCCCTTTGCGAATTTAGATCTTTCAATCCCCCCCTTTTCAGTCATTGTTATCTCAATTTGTCCCTATGTATGCTGAACATTCATTACTATCTTGTTATAACAAATATCTTTTTATTTAAGCTTATAATGCCCTGTTCTTAGTAAGGGTTGCACACCTCAGCTTCTCATTGTCTGATAGTCACTTTACTCCTAATTATGTATTTTGTTTTGTAATTTTGTTTTAGTTGAGCTGACCCCTTTCAGTGTTTCCTATAGTGCAGGCCTCATAGTGGAGAATTCCCTCGATTTTTGAATGTCTGGAAAAGTCTTAATTTCTCCTTCATATCTAAAGGAGAGCTTAGCTGGATACATTATTCTCAGCTGGTAGTTCCTTTCACTTGATAGTTCATATATTTCATTCCATTCTTTTCTGGCTTGTAAAGTTTGCACTGAGATATCTGAGGATAATCTAATGGGTTTACCTTTATAAATTACCATTTTTTTCTACCTGGCTGCCTTGAGAATTCTGTCTTTGTCGTTGATTTTTGATAATTTTTATATAATGTGTCTTGGTGAAGGCCTTTTGGGGTTGAGATAATTGGGTGTTCTGTTGACTTCTTGAATTCCAAGCTCCAGCTCAATCCTTAGATTTTGGAAATTCTTGTCAACTATATGTCTGAAAATGCTTTCTAATCCCTGTGCCTTTTCCTCACCTTCAGTAATGCCCATAATTCTTATGTTTCCTCTCTTGATGGTATTAGCTAGTTCTTGAATTTCTCTTTTATTATTTTTCATTCTTCGGTTTCTCTCTTCTTCCTTCTGATCTTTTTTCCAGATTTCTGTCTTCAGTATCACTGATCTTTTCCTCCATTTGGTCTACTCTCTTTCCCAAGCTTGCTATTTCATTTTTCAACTCTTGCAGTGTGTTCTTCATCTCCAGAAGTTCTATTTCATTCTTTTTGAGGGTTTCAGTCTCCTTGCTCTGCTCATCTAGTAGTGTTTTCAATTCCTGAAATTATTGATTTGAGTTGTTTTGGATCTCATTCAGTTTTTTCAGAAGTCCCATCCTGAATTCTCTGTCATTTGTGTCACATATTTCTATGTCTGTAAGCTTATTTTTTGGAGATTTTTCTCTTTCTTTCTGAGATGCCTTGTCACCTTGGCTGTTCATGGTGTTTATTTGAATATTTGTTCGCCTGGGCAGTAATGGTGGTGTATTCTGCTGTTTTTCCAGAAAGAAGATTTATTATATAAAGGTCTCTCTTTAGCCTGTTGCAAAGAAGACGCTTTTCTTTTGGTTTCCAGTAGGTGGCGTCTAAGCCTCTTGGATCCCTGCTTTATATAAAGTCTTAGTAACACTTTTTAAATTTTCTTGTAGATATTTAATCAGGCTTGCTACCTTCAGTTTCAGTTCATGTCAGTGTCAGTGACAGTCTGGGTAACGTTTGCTCAGATTCCCTTGGGGCTCTGCAGTGATCAGTCTCGGAGGGTATGTGGGGAGGGGCCCTCTGGGTTAGTGGTTGGAGGCTGCAGCTCAGCCTTGGCAAAAATCAGCTTTTGTTCTTCTGTGGTCCTGTCTTGCTTCTCTGGTTTCTTCTCTGATGACTGGGCCCTGCAGCCAGCTAGCCACAGGGAACTCGCAGCTATCCCAGGCAGGAATGTTCAGGGAACTCGTCACACAAACTCACCGTTCTTCTTCCCATCCACCTCTTCCTGTAGGGGGCTCTGCCAGCTGCGGGAGGCAGCTTCTTTATTTGTCCCAGTCCACCACCCAACACTTGGATTCTGACCTGTGATAGCTCTTATGTGCAGATCCCACGCTCAGACGTGCTGGTGTGCCATTCGGGTGTTTTTATTTTTGTTGAGTTTTAGTTGTTCAGCTTATTGTTGTTTCAAGGGGAGAGATCTGGGAATGTCTCTCACTCCGCCATGTTGCCAAAGATACCAGAAATGTGATGTTTTAACATTTTGTTTAATCCACAGGTTTACCCTCCATTCCTTTTTTAAAAGTCTTTCCTTTTTTAAATGATCATATATTAAAATAGACTCTTAAAAAGCACATCTATAACAGTTTTAACACACATAGGTTCATGTATTCACCACCATAGTCTATTTACAGTTCTATCACCCCCCAAAACTCCATCTTGCAATCCCTTTATAGTTACACCTCTCCCCTTACCCCTTTCCACACTCTCCTACCTTCTGGCAACTAATACTGTATTCTGTTATTACAGTTTGTCGTTTCAAGAATATTATACAAATGGAATTATACAGTATATAACCTTTTAAAACTAACTTTTTTTTTTTTACCTCAGCTTAATGCCTTTGAAATTTGTACAAGTTGTGTATATAAACAGTTGTTTTCTTTTTATTGCTGAATTGTATTGTATTGTATTGTATGGATGTACCACAATGTATTTCTTCTATCCTTTGAAGGACATTTGGATTATTTCCAATTTTTACAATTATGAATAGAGCTAGAATAAGTATTCATATGCAGAAGGTTTTTTTTGTTTGTTTTGTTTTGTCTTTTTTACTTTTTGTTTGGAAATAATTATAGAGTCACAGAAAGTTGTAAAAATAGTACAAGGAGGTTGTATGTACTTTTAACCTGGTTTTTACTATTATTACTGGTAAAAGCTTGCACAACTATAGTATAATATTAGAACCATGAAACTGGCATTGATAAGATACACAAACCTTACTCAGATTTCACCAGTTTTACATGCACTCTTTTATGTGTGTACAGTTCTATGCATTAAAAAATAATAGCTTGAGACATAATATTATTCTCTCATTTAAAATGTACAGTTCAGTGGTTTTTAGTATGTTCAGAGTTGTGCATCCATCACTGCAATCAATTTTAGAACATTTTGCTGTATTCCCTAAGTCTTAGTCTGTTGTATTTCCATTTTCATTTGTCTTAAGGTATTTTTTTAGTTTGCTTTTAATATCTTATTTGCCCCATTTGTTGTTCTGTAGCATGTTGTTTGATCTCCGTGTATTTGTGAATTTTCCAGTTTTTGCCTTGTAATTGATTTCTAGTTTAATTCCATTGTGGTTGGAAAAGATGCTTTATATAATTTCAGTCTTCTTAAACTTATTAAGACTTGTTTTGTGGCCCAACATATGATCTTTCCTGGAGAATGTTCTATGTGTGCTTAAGAAGACTGTTTTTCTGGATGGAATGTTCTGTATGTGTCTGTTATATGCATTTGATCTAAACTGCCTTTTAAGGCCAATCTTTCCTTTTTGATTTTCTGTCTGGATGATCTAACTATTGGTGAAACTGAGGTATTAAAGACCCCTACTATTATTGCTACCCCAGCTTACTTTTGGTTTTCATTTTCATGGAATATCTTTTCCAATCCCTTCAATTTCACTCTGTGTGTGTCCTTACATTTGAAGTGAGTTTCTTGTAGGCGGCATATAGATGTGGGTCTTGTTTTGTTTTTTTTTTATTACATCTAGCCACCCTATGTCTTTTGATTGGAGAATTTAGTTCATTTATATTTAAAGTACTTGATAGTTATGCACTTATTGCCCTTTTGTTCATTGTTTCCTGGGTGATTTGTGGTTCCTCTGATTCTTCTCTTGCTTTCTTCTTTTGTGGTTTGATGATTTTCTGTAGTGGTAAATTTCTTTCTCTTTATTGTTTGTGTATTTACTATAAGTTTTTGCTTTGTAGTTACCATGAGGATTACATTAAACAACTTAAAATAGCCTATTTTAAGTTGATAACAAGTTTGAACACCATCAGTGTTTGAGGGTTCGAATTTTGCCACATCCTTACCAACACTTTTTATTATCTGTCCTCCTTATTATACCCATCCTAGTGAGTGTGAAGGGGTATTTCATTGTGGTTTTGGTTTGTATTTCACTGATGTCTAAGGATGTTGGGCATCTTTCCATGTGCTTATTGGCTATTTATATATCATTGGAAAGAAAACTATTCAAATCTTTGTCCATTGAAAAAATTTGGTTATTTGTCTTTTTATTATTGAGTTGTAAGAGTTATTGGCATTCTGGATTGAAGTCCTGTTTAAGATATATGATTTGTAAAACTTTTCTTCCATCATATGGGTTTTATTTTCACTTTCTTGATGGTGTTTTTCCAGCACACATTTTTAAATTTAATAAAGTATAATTTTTCTGTTTTTCCTTTTGTTGCTTGTGCTTTTGGTATCATATCTAAGAAACCAATGCCTAATCCAAGTTCATGAAGATTTATGCCTGTTTTCTTCTATGAGTTTTATAATTTTATCCCTTACACTTCTGTCTTTTAGCCATTTTTAATTAATTTTATATATGGTATGAAGTAGGTGTCCAACTTTATTCTTTTGCAGGTGGATTTTCAGTTTTCTGAAAATTCTGTGCAGTTTTAACACATGTATAGATTTGTGTAACCACCATTATAATAAAAATATAGAACTGTTCTGGAACCACAAAGATTCTTCAGGGTACCCCTTTATAGTCACAATCATCTCTCCTTTCATGTCTCTAAATCTTAGCAACCACTGTTTCCCATTTCTATAATTTTATATATTGACAATGTTATATAAATGGAATCATACAGTATGTAACTTTTTGAGGTTGGCTTTTTTACTTAACATAAACCCTTTAGATTTATCTAATTTGTTATGTATAGTATCAGTAGTTTTTTTCCTATGTCTGTGTATATGTGTGTATTCCTTGAGAGTTTCTATATATACAATCATGTATCTGTAAATAGGGACAGTTTTATTTCTACCTTTCTGATATTTCTTCCTTTTATTTATTTTTATTGCCTTATTGAGCTGGTTAGAATGTTCAATACTATGTTGAATAGCAGTGATGAGAGTAGACATCTTTGTCTTGTTTATGAAAGCATAGTCTTTTGACCTTAGATATGATGTTAGCTTTAGTTTTCGTGTGTGTGTGTGTGTGTGTGTGTGTGTTTGTGTGTGTGTGTGTGTGAATGTTTTTTATGAGGTTAATGAAGTTATCTTAATTCCTAGTTTGATGAGAACTTTTATCATAAATGGATATTGAATTTAGTCTGATGTTTTTTCTACATTTTTTGATATGATCACATGATATTTCTTTACTTAGCCTGTTGATAGTTGAATTACATGGATTTTCAAGTGTTGAACCAGCCTTGTATCCCTGGAATAAACCTCACTTAGTTGTGGTATATAATTATTTTCATATGTTGTTGGATACTATTTGTTAATATTTTGTTGAGAATTTTTACATCTATGTCAATGAGGGATATTAGACTATAGTTTTCTTTTATTCTGCTGGCCTTCTCTGATTTGGTCTCAAGATGATATTGGTCTCATAAAATGAATTGGAATCCATCCTCTTTTCTGAAAGAGATTGTGTAGAATTGGTATTAATTCTTTAAATTGTGTGGTAGAATTCTCTAATGAAACCATCTGGACCTGGAGATTTATCTTTCAGTAGTTTTTGAATGATTAGTTTAACATCCTTAATAGTTACAAACTATTCAAATTATTTATTTCATATTGGATGAGTTGTGGCAATTTGTGCTTTTCAAAGAATTGGTCCATTTCTTCCACATTGTCAAAATTATCTGGGCAGAGCTGTTCATTATATTCCTTTATCTTTTTGATATATGCACATTCTGTGGTGCTATCTACTCTTTCAGTCCCAGTATTAGTAAATTGTGTCTTCTCTCTTTTTTTCCTTGTCTTTCTAGAGGTTTATCAGTTTTACTGATTCCCCCCAAAACAGTTTTTGTTTCATTCATTTTATGTATGGTATTTCTGTTTTCAATTTTATTGATTTCTGCTCTTATTATTATTTCCTTCCTTCTCTTTGCTTTTAGTATATGCTGTTGTTTTTGCAGTCATTTTTCTAGTTTCTTAAGGTAAGATGGGAACATAGATTATTTGTTTGAGAGTTTTCCAGTCTTTTCTATTGTAAGTATTTAGTGCCATAAATTTCTTTCAGCACTGCTTTTAGCTGCATCCTGCAATTTTTGATATATTGTATTTTCATTTTCATTTCAGTTCAATGTATTTTTTTCTTGAGACTTATTTGACCCTAGTATATTGATACATGAGTTACTTAATTTCCAAATGTTTGGAGATTTTCCTGTGGATTTTCTGTTACTGATTTCTAGTTTGACTTCATCATGGTCAGAGAATATACTTTGTATGATTTTGGTTCTTTTAAAATTTTTCAGGTTTATTTTATGATCCAGGAGATGATCTGTCTTAGCAAATGTTCCATGGCTTCTTTTAAAGAGTGCTCTGCTCTTGGTGGGTGGAATGTTTTACAAATGTTGATTGATGATGTTGTTCAGTTCTTCTGTATCCTTGACTGATTTTGTAATTATTGATCAAATAATAATCAAGCATAGGAAGACTAAAGAGTATAAATGGAAAAGTGGACTACCTAGGGATGTTGTAAGAGGGAGGACTAGTGAGAAATGAGCCATTAATTTTGAATAAATATTAATTAATCCTTGGGTATATTTTGTTGTTTTTTATCTGTATTCTTAAGCTGTTTAGTTCCTTTATTGTCCATCGAAATAGTTCGTGTATTATCAGTTGAAATAAATTTAAATATATTGGAATAAATAAACAAAATTAATGCTACAACTTTCATATGGGTACCACTGCATATCATGGGTTTTGATGGGTGTTGATTTCCTTACTGATCATTTCTAAACAGTTTGTAATTTCTGTTTGATTCTCTATTTAACCCAAGGATTGTTTAGAAGAGTATTTTTAAAATACCAGATGGATAGATGAAAGACATAGCTGTCCCTTCATGTCTACATTTTTCTACATGAGGCCAGGCAGGTCCTCAGAGAGTTAAGCCTTTTCTGAGAAGCTGTTACAGAAAAATGAGATCAGAAATTTGGTCCCTTGTTATTCTTTCCCTTTCCTTTATTCTACAAGTGTTTATTGTGTAGTCATATTCACTAATTCTCAAGATGCTTGGTGTTGACAAGGAGAAAAAAAGAAAGTTAAGATATAGTTCCTAACTTCAAGAAGTATAGTATCTAGTTGGGGTGCTGATGTGTATACCCAAACCAGCTAAATAGCAATACCTGACAGTAGTAATTAAATTACTGGCAATAAGTGTTCAAAGAAAAGGGAAATCAGTGTAGGCTAAAAGTAGTTGGGGAAAGACCATTTGGATAAGTATTTGAGTTAGACCTTAAAGGATACTTAATATTTAAGTATGTAGAGAGGAAATGAAAGGGTGTTTTAGGCTGAGGGATTGGCACAACAAAGGCTACCATTGATGGAAATGGGGAAGCTGAGTTGTAGTGGTAGAGGAAAATGAATTGTTTTAGCTCTGTTGGATTTTGGATGATTATAGGACACCCAAAAAGGAGATATCCTGGAATTTATTGATCTTCATTTAGTGATAAACTAGTTGAGTTTCGCTTTGTCCAAAAAAGTAGTCTTTTCTCTCTTGGCTTCATCAGAGGAATACAGTGTTCTTGTTTGGATAGTATTTTGGTTGAGTATATGTGTCATAGATTGTGTACCAGATGTTTTCTGCTTTAACCCTACAGATCCACTCTATCCTTTTATAACTTGATCTGCACCTTGGTAAGCTAACCTATATGGATCACATCAGTGAGTTCCCTTCCCTTCTTGGCTTCTGGTAGGATTTGGGCAATAGAGATTCCTGGCCAGACATCACCTCAGGCTAGCTGCTGTCCCTTAACTAAAGGTCACAGCTCCTGTCAAGGGGTCACTTCCTATACCATATTTTCCTTTTCCTGGTACCTGTTCCCTCTTCCTCATTCCTTTGGGTACTGGGGTGGTAACAGACCCCAAGTTATTGTACTCTGTATCCTTCTTAGTTTCCATACACCCTGTCCATACCTTTGTAAATAGTCCTTTTGTTAAACTTTCCACTAATTGTGCTAATTTGAATATGCCATCTGTTTCCTGCTGAGACCCTGACTAATACAAATGATGTCTCAATTCTCAAAGACTCTGAGTGTAATAAAATAACCCTAACATAAAATATGACTAAGTATTACCCAATCTGTCTCTCTCCGATTAACCTAGGCTCTTACAGTGCTTCCAGATAATCCTCTGAACCTCAGTTTTGAGAGTATCATAGATGTGCCAATTCATGGAATATTAACAGTAGCTAGCATTTATTACTTACTCTTTCCATTCACTGTGCTAAACATGTTTTACATGTATTATTTCACTTAACCTCCATAACAATCTTATGAAGTGGTTAATTTTTTTTCTTTTTATAGATGAGGAGACTGAGGCTCAGGGAGGTTAAATAGCTTCTCAGAGATTTCACAGCTGAGAAAGCAGAGCTGGGCTATAAATTCAGGTCTGTCTGACTCCATAGCTCATGTTCTAAACTCAAAGTATGGTGCTCAGATCAGCAGCACCAGAAGCTTGTTCAAAAATGCAGAATCTCAGTGTTTACCTCACACCTCCTGAATCAGAATATGCATTTTAACAAGATCTCCAAAGGTTTCATATGCACATGAAAGTTTGAGAAGCAGTACTCTAAACCATGTTGCTGAAGCTTGACTACTGTAGAAAGTTCTGTTTGATTGGTGCTGGGTAAAAAGAACATTTACCAAAAAAAGTGACTATGCGAGGTGATAGATATGTTAATTAGTTTGATTGTAGTAATTATTTCACAATGTATATGTATATCAAAATATCACGTTGTATACCTTAAATATATACAATTGTATTTTGTCAATTATACTTGCTTTTTAACATTGTCATCATATGGCTTTCTAGCTGGAATCTGCAAAGCCAATGCTATCATTTTTGAGACAAGCATTATAAGCCAGTCAGGAAATTAACCTGATGAGAGAGAGATGCCAGGAAGCAGCCAGAGCTTCCGTTAATGTGGAAAAGAAAGCTTGGACACAGGTTGCTGCCAGGAGTTTTTTTTTTTTTTTTAATTTTCCATTTTTCAATTAAAGTTGACATTCAATATTATTTTATATTAGCTTCAGGTATACAGTATAGTGGTTAGACTTTTATATAATTTACAAAGTGATCCCCCAGATAAATCTAGTACCCACCTCTGTGAGGTGTTTTTCATGGCTGGACTTCAAACATGTTTTATGTACACTTTTACATCCACTTTTGCAGCACCTGTAGATGCTGCACGTGAGATATTCCTGAATCTGTGGATATTTAGTGAGTCCTCAGAAAAACTGGTCTTCTCAGAAAGTTTGATTTAATGCCCTTAGGCTCTCCTTTCTATAATGTTTGCCTCCTACTCCTAGTCTTTAGTCATGTTAACCTAAAAATAAAAGAACAAAATGAGAAGCAATAAGCATTTATTTGAGATTTAAAAAAAAAAAAAAAGAATAGCTATTTGAGAAGTACTGATTCAGGCAGAATCCCCAATCCTGCTCCAATTTTGAGACAAAGGTAATGGGTATTTAGGGGAAAGGTATTTCTATTGGTGCAGATAAGCTAACATAGTGATGCTAATTCTAAACAATTAAAAAAAATTTTCAGTCTGGTAATCCTCAGTCCCATAGTCATCTGTTTTCTTGTTATCTTTGAAAAACAGTTCTTTGGGACACAATGTTGTTTTAGGCCCAGTCCAAAGGTTATTTTGCCCTATTTTAACATTCCAAAGGTTTGAGGCATAAACACATGCAAGGCAGTTCCTTTAGAATGACAGCTCCTCTTCTATGTTAAAGTGGCTTTGTTTATGTTTTTTATAGTTACTACGCCCCACCCCCACCCCATGTTCTTCCTCTCACTCCTTTTTTTGTACCTGGCAGTATCTGCTTTAAGAAAACATATTAGATGATAAACCTATGAAATGTGCTCCATCTCGGTAGACATCAGGGAAATTCAAACTAAAACTATAATGAGATACCACTACACACCCATCAGAGTGGTTAAAATGAAAAAAGACAAAGATGGACAATACTATGTATTGATAAAGACATGGATCAGTTGGAACTTTTATCAATTCTTGGTGGTAGTGTAAATTGGTACAAGTACTTTGGAAAACTGGCAGTATCTACTAAAGCTGAACTTATGCATACCCTATGGCCAAGTAATTCTACTTTTGAATTTTTAATCAAGAGAAACTCTTCTACGTGTGCACAAGAATACACATGCATGTACAGATATCCACTGAAGAATTTTGTTTGTAACAGTAAAAAATGGAAAACAGCCTAAATGACCATAAATGACCATCAGTAGAATAAATATATAAATTATGGTGCATTCATCTGATGGAATTCCATAAAGCAGTAAAAATGAATTATAATTTCATGTAGCAACATAGAAATAGAGCAAAAATGTATCAAAATCATATTGTTGAGGTAAAAAGCTGCATAAAATTCTGTATAATTACATTTATGTAAAATATAAGAATACAAAACTGTCCTATAATGTTTATGGTACATGCATAGATAATGAAAGTTAAAAATTTCTCACTAAATATTTGTGCGCGCGCGCGCACACACACACACACACACACACACACACACACACACACACACACACGGCCAGTTCATTGCAGAGCTAGGATGCGAAGCCAGTATTCTTCTCCTCCTCCTCCTCTTCCTCTCCTTTTATCTTTCTTCTTCTTC
Organism: Eidolon dupreanum; assembly: GCA_028627145.1. Lineage (NCBI taxonomy): Eukaryota > Metazoa > Chordata > Mammalia > Chiroptera > Pteropodidae > Eidolon > Eidolon dupreanum. Next base: position 57,726,021 of record CM053505.1, on the reverse strand, counting down.
AAGACTATCTTTCAGAGCAGATTAAAGTCTACAGCAAAATTGAGAGGAAGGTACAGAGATTCCATATTCTTTAATCTGTTAAGCAATAGAGGCTTCAAACTCCAAATTGGAGTCAGCATGATTATTAACTTAGCTTCCTGTTGCCAGTAACTAGGCTTTGTGAAGCTTCAAACACATTATGGGAGCCCAGTAAGTTTAGGGGATCAACAGGGTTAACCACTTCTTTTACATGAAGGCAGAGGGCAAGATTGCTATAAGGTTTTTTCCCCTACATCCTCACCTTCTGTTGACTGGCCAGGAATGTTGAGTTTGACCTGCTTAAGGGTATCAGTAAGCAGGATAAATAACATGAAACACTACTAAGCAGATAACTCTTCCAACCTAAAGCTGAACTCCTTGCTCTAGCACTTCTCTCATGTTTGACTAGTTTTGGCTGCAACTTCAGGACACACCAGCCCAGAGAGCATAAAAACTATAAATGGTCTCCAATGTAATTAAAATGGACCATTGTCAGAGTGCTTAAATCAAAATTCTAAGTTCTGACCAACACAGATATTAACGTTAAGGACCTACAGGGTATTTAGGAGAAAACAATAGAGTTTTTGAAAATGAAAGGCAGTACATGGTCCCTGCTCTCCCTGACCTACTGTGGTTACTTTTTTCTCAATTACTTGTTAATTGGATTTAAATTCCCCAGGCTATTAAAACCTTGAAAATCTACCAGATGGGTATGTAAAATAGGGAGAATAAGAGAAGGTTTTAGTAGGGCAGGGGAAAAAGGAAGAGGAGACTTTCCTGAATGGGGTTTTGTTGTTATTGTTCTTTGATGCTAGAATAGAAGGTCTGCCATGCCTATGTTAGGCATTTGATCTAGTAATGACTCTAAAGACTAGACTTAAAGAGGTCTGGGTTCTAGTCTCAGCATCTCCACTTACTAACTCTGTGGCCTGAACAAATCAATTAATCTCTTTGAACTTCAGGTACCTCATCTACAAATAGTGACAATAATAGTATTTACCTAATTTGGTTGTTGAGGTATGTAAATCATTTAGCACAGTGTCTGGCACATGGTAAGAGCTTAACAAATTAGTGATGATCATTCTTATTGTTACAGCATCGTGGAAGCAGAGGAGAGCATTCTGATTAGGAGAGAGAAATCTCTATATAATGTCGAATGCAGCAGAGAGGTCAAGGAGGGTAAGAACTGAGAAAAGGCAAGTTTTGAGACTTAATTAGAAATGCTGAGTGATATTTATATTTCAGACTTATCTTCTGAGCTCCTTATTTTTACTGGAAATGGGAATCAGAGTTTAAAGATAAAATTCATAACCTTTGTTGTCAGGATACATATATCTTCACCTTCGGAGCAAGCAATGCTTACATGGAGAGTGTGTAAGAAGGTAGCTAGAGATGTGACAGATACAGCAGACTCTTAATATTCTGTCCATTAGAAGTTTCTGTAATGTGAAAATGTTCTCTGTCTGCACTGACCAATACATGTGGCTCTTGAGCACTTGAAATGTGCTAGTGCGACTGAGGAACTGAAATTTTAATTATATTTAATCATAATTAGTTTAAATTTAAATAGCCACGTGTGGGTAGTGGCAATCTTCAGTCTAATTGGGGAAGCAAGGCATATACTCCGGAAATCAGTTAAATACCAAAAGGGTTGGGGAATGTAGAGACGTAATTGTTCAGAAAAAGTGCAATATCCTTCTGGGCTAGAGAACTTAAGGAGAGTCTTGTAGAGCAAGTGAAACTTGAGTTTGACCTTATAGGATGTATAGTGTTTGGTTAGGAGGAAAGAAGGCAGGAAGGTCATTTCAGATGGGTTGGAGCAGGTGAGCAAAGTTTTAGAGTGGCAGTTCTAGAACAGAGCATTTATATTAGAGTTAGGTCAGTTTGGGTCAGGTCATGGACAGCCTAGAATGCTAGAACAAAGCATTGGGATTTGTGTCCATAGGCCAATGTTTTGGAAAGCTTGCTTAAAACACAGATTCCCAAGCCCCACCCTGAACTACTAAATCAAATTTTCTGGGTTGTAGCTTAGAAAAATCAATGTTTTAAGCAAGCTCCCCAGGTGTGTATAATGCATACTCATGTTTGAGATGTACAAATAGAAGGAAGCACATATGTATCCTCCCAGAGATATTCTATACATATTTGTATATGTACACCATTCATTTTTGTACAAATTGTAGCATACCATAAATGCTATTCAGCATCTTGCTGTTGTTTTTCACTTAATATCTAGAATATTGTTTCATAGCAGTATATAAAAAGCTTCTTTATGGCTACATGGCTGCACTGTATTCCGTCATTATTGGAGATGTACTAAAATTTATTTAAGCAATCCTTTGTTGGTGGATGTTTAGGTTGTGTCCATCTTCGGCTATTACAGGACATGAATATGTGTGTATATATATATATATATATTTTTTTCACATGTGAGAGTTGTATATATTTCACATATACAACTCTAGGAGAAATTAGGGCAGAGTTGTATATATTTCATGTATACAACTCTAGGAGAAATTAGCGCACTTGTCCATTGGCTTGTTCAGCTTGATGGCTGTGAAACCACAGTACTACATGTGGAATCAAAGATTCTAGGAGGCCTAGCCATGCCTAACTACACAAATCTCACAGGATGTTAAGCTAGAAGGGATCTTAGTGATCCTAGAGAGGGCCGAGATCACACAGAGATTTAGAAGTGGATCTAGGATTAAAACCCAAAGCTTTTTACTGTAGTCCATAATGTAGCTCTTTTTAGTATACCACACTGCTGTCTGCCAGAGAGATTTGGCAAAGCCTGATTTCTTTCCTGACAGGACCATGTATTAACTGACCCCCTGTGATCTCACTACTCTGTACCTAATTTCTCTTTCCAGGTCAGCCTAACTTTGCCAACCTAATTTACCCTACATTCCATGCTGTTCTGACTTCTCCCACTAATAATAACTCAATCTTAAAAAAAAAATTAGAGCTGAAGTCCTTTATGGTTTGAGGATCCTTTAGAAGAAAAGCCAAGTAGGAAAGGTAGGCATGCTGGGGAAATGATCTGGTAATGGTACAAGATTCATGATTTTATGTGTTGCTTTCTACACTTAGTTCATGCACTGAGTCACCATGCAGCCTAGGGGGAGTCTCTCCCCTCTGGGCCCTGCAGGAATATCTCCTTCTCTTGGCCATAAGAGTGAGCACATCAAGGTCCAACAAATACGTAATGTGCCCAATAAGAAAGAATGTGAAAGTTGTGCTGATAGTTTTAGCATTACCAGATTGTACTAGGGAGCAAACTACAGGTGACATTCTTTGTGTGCAACCTGAGGAAATTGAGAGCTTTGGTGTCATGGATAGACCCTTGTCCATGGAATGACTCAAGTCTATCTTAACTCTGGCCCAGGCTACAGACGGGTCAACTGCTGCCAATATTTATTAAACACGTACTATCAAAATGGATAAAATCATTCTAGTGACAGATTGTAGAGCTATCCCTAGGACAATTTTTCTTAATGTATGATTCTGAGAACACCTGCATTGCTCGAAGAATGGGGCCTTGGAGTCTACAAACAGTCCTTCTCTCCAAGTGATTTTTCTGTGCATATAACTAAGAGCTGCCTAATGAATGGTAAATTGGGAAAATGGATGAGCATTTGAATTTTGGGTGGCCTATAAAGTTAGTGACAAGAGCTGACTAGCAATTCCAGGTAGCATAGTGTTATTTCATTTGAGATTTCATAAGACTGTTAGGTGCCCCTACATGCTCCCACAGATTCTGTGTCATGCAGTGTCATAATTGAATGTTTTTGTCCTTTCCCTGTATAATCCAGAGGGTTCTTAGTTGTGAGCAACAGAAACTGACTGGCTAATTTAAGCATAAAATGTTTGCCTTGAAAGCATATTGAATAGCTCACAGAATCACAGCTCATACTGGAGAACCAGACTCAGGGCTACATAGCCAACATCACAGCTGCCACAGTTACTACCACCACCACCGCCTCTAGCACCATTAGTGTGTTAGCTTAGGTCCTCAGAGGGTCAGATATCAAGCTAGGATTAGACATAGAAGAGATTTGTTGGGGAGAATGTCTGTGAGAGGGAACCTGGAAAACTTTCAGACTGCAATGTAAATCTGACCTTATAGATGAAAGAGGGAAAGAAGATTGGGTAGGAAGAGTCATAGACTGAAGTCCAGTGCTAATATAGTTTGGTTAGGCCTATGGGGAGTCCTGTTACCAAAGATACAGGTCACACATAGTCCTGCACCTCCCAGAAATTGGTCTGACTTAGAATCTCAGCTACGCTCAGTCACTGGCTGGGAGCAGTGTGGCCTCAGAGCAAAGCAGCAAATATTGGGGTGATTTGAGAGCTCAGCACCTGGGCAAAGATCAGTTACACTCTCCGCATTGGAAGAATGAAGAGACACATTTTCACGACTGTTTCAACTGGAGAAGATAATTGTCCACTTCTTTGAGTCACCGGCTCCCAATTTAAAGGATGGATCCTTTGATAGAGTGAGCCTAAGCCATGTGCCTGTGCACCGACTATAAAGGGGATCTGCTTCTTGCCAAGATTTTCTATGTCCTCTCCCTCAAATAAAGGGGTTCAAATACTGGACAGCAACAGCCTCACCCCCAAAGACAAATATCTACTATATTTCTTGAGAGCAAAGATTTTTGTTTTGCTCATTTCTATTACAAATATTTACAAATAAATGTTTATTGAAAAAATTGAATGAACGTGACCAGCTGGTTTTCTAATGACCTGATGTGTGTGCATGCGTGCACACGCATGTGTGTACACACACACACACACACACACACGCACATACACACACACTAAATTTAGCCATAAGGGAAATGCAAATCAAAAACCACTAGGATGGCTATAATGAAAAAGACAGATAACAAGAGTCAAGGATGTAGAGAAACACTGCTGATGGAAATGTAAAATGGTGCAGCCACTTTGGAAAAGTCTAGCAGTCCCTCCAAAGTTTACATGTAGTTACCATATGATCCAGCATTTTACTTGTAGGTGTATATCCAAATGAATTGAAAATATATGTTTGTGTAAAAATGTATACACTTAATATTCCTAGCTGCATTATTCATAATAGTCAAAAAGTGGGAACAATCTTGTGATGATTAATTTTATGTTAACTTGGCTAGGATGTGGTACCCAGTTGTTTTGTCAAACACCAGTCTAGATGTATTGTGAAGATATTTTTTAGATGTGATTAACATTTAAATAATTAGATGTTGAGTAAAACAGATTACCCTCCATAATGTGGGCTGGCTTCATCCAATCAGTTGAAGGCCTTAGGAGCAAAGACTGAGGTCTGCTGAAGAGGGAATTCTGCCTCCAGACTGCAATACAGAAATTCTACTTGAGTTTATAGCCTTTGTACTCAAGACTGCAACATCAACTCTTTCCTGATTTCACAGACCTGCAAACCAACCCCCATAATTATGTGAGCCGATTCTTTAAAATATCTTCCTCCCCTCCCCATTCTGTTTCTCTGAAGAACCCTGATTAATAGAAACCCTTATGTCCATCAAGTGAATGGATAAACAAAATGTGGTTTATCTATATAATTGAATATTATTTGCCATAAAAGGAAGTGAGGGAGGAGGGAAAAAATGGCATAGATGATAGAGGCTCTGTTCATCCCTCTGGCAACCAAATCAAAGTTGTGACGGAAACAAGGAGCAAGCAGCAAGGAGAAATCACCTGGGATCTAGATGAATAAGCCATACAACTAGGGAGAAATACAAGAAATCACCCTTCAATGGCAGAATGTAGGACAGGACGAGGACATGGGGCTGCTCGGTCTCCAGCAGCTGAGTGAGATGGAGGCTGCGGCAGCAGCAGTGGCAGAGCCTCTTAAAGGGGCCACAACCGTGAGTAGATTTTCACAGTGACAGACCTGCTCACTTTGAGCATCAGTGCCGATTTGGCTGCATGCAGTTGGCACCAGGGAGACATTGTCATGTGAGACAAGACTCACTCTGTACAGAAGTGCTGGCAGTATCCATTGTTCCTGTTGACCCCTCCCCTGTCCTAGTGTGTCTGACACAGCACCACCATAGCCTAGACATCATCAAACTGGATAACAGAGGTCACTCTGCCCAGAGGATTCACTGAAACTCAGCCTCCCCCCACTCATGACCACATCCAGGTGTGTCCTCGGAGAGTCAGGTGCTCCTTGCTGAGCAGTGCCTAGACTCATACTGGAGCCAGCTGGCCTCGTTTTCTGGTGTGGCCTTTTGAGGCAACTATAAGCACAGCATCTGTGGATTGCTTGATGAATCTTAACAGGTGGCCCCAGAGGAGTGGAGGTTTGGGCTAAATTTGGCCTGCAGCTGAACCCCTCTCAGGACTGTGCCACTGGACACTTACTTCACAAATCCACACTAATAAGACCGGAAGACTTAGGAGCTTTGCTTAGTATATAGAAACAGACATGGAAAGGCAGCCAAAATGGGCAAAGAAGCAGAAACCATGTGACAGAACAGAAAAGAGATCCAGATATAATGGAGTCAAGTAATCTAACAGATGCAGAGTTCAAAACACTGGTTATGAAGATGCTCAATGAACTTTTGGAAAGTATAGATAAATTCAGTGAGAACTTCAACAAAGAGATAAAAAACATAAAAATGGAAATGGAAATTATAAAAGGGAACCAGTCTGAAATGAAGAACACATCATCTGAGATGAGAAGTATATTAAATGGAATAAACAAAGTGAATAAAGAAAAGGAGCAAATGACCTATCTAGAGGATGGGAAAGCCAAGGACCCACAATCAGAATGGGAAGAAATAAGATGCCAAGACTACAAAAATAATTTAAGGAACATATAGGACACTATTAATGGTCCAAATACCCATCTGATCTGGCGTAAACTGAAGAAGATCAAGATGTTGAACAGTTATTTGAAGAAATAATGATGGAAAACTTCCCTAACCCAGTGAAGGAAATGGACATAAAACCCCAGGAAGTTCAGAGAATCCAAAAAAACAGGGATCCAAGGAGGCCCACACCAAGACACATCATAATTAAAATGCCAAAATTTAAATACAAAGAAAGAATATTAAAAGCAGCAAGAGAAAAACAGATAGTTTCTCAAAAGAAACTATGTAAGACAGAAGGGCTTGGCAAAATTATTCGACAGGATGAAGACCCAGGACCTACAACCAAGAATAATTTACCCGGAAAAGCTATCATTTAGAGTTTAAGGACAGATAAAGAGTTTCTAGACAAAAATAAGCTAAAGGAATTTATCACCACCAAACTAGTATTACAAAAAATGTTGGAGGGACTTTTTAAGAAGAAAAAACATGTATCAAAAACAGAAATAAAGAATGGTAATAACAACATTCCTATCAACAAGTACCTCAAATAGAAAAGAATTATGTGTTCCAACCAAAAGGTAGAGTGGCTGAAAGGATAAGAAAACAAGACCCCTACATATGAAAAGGAAGGATAGGGAAAAACATATTGCTGATGGACCTAGAAAGTACTTAAGTCAGACAGAGAAAAATAAACACTGTATGATTTCACATATATGTGGAATCTAAGGAATAAAAAGAACAAACTAATTAAAAAACAGACTCACAAATATAGTGGACGATTTGGTGACAGACAGAGGGGAGGGGGTTTTGGGGAGCTGGGAAAATGGAGTGAAGGGTTAAAGAAGTACAAATTAGTAGTTGATAGTTGGTCACAGGGATGGGAAGTACGGCACAGGGAATGCAGTTAGCATTAATATGTTGGCTAGGTGGAGGGCCAGGGGAGGGAGGGAGCAATTGGGAAGATTGTTTTACGAACTATATAGATGTCTAACCAATGTACTGTTTACTTGAAACTAATTAAAGTAGTTTTTTTAAAAAAGCTTAATAAAGAAGAAAGAGAGAGAGAGAGAGAGAGAGAGAGAGAGAGAAATGTTGATACATGCTACAGCATGGATGAATTTTGATAACATTAGGCTAAGTGAAAGAAGGCAGACACACAAAGGCCATATATTGTATGATTGCATTTATATGAAATGTCCAGAATAGATAAATCTGTAGAGGTGCAAAGTAGATTAATTATTTTGTAGGGCTGGGGGAATAGGGAATGAAAGCTTAGTGGGTATAGAGTTTCTTTATGGGGTGATGAAAATATTCTGGAACTAGGTAATGATAATGGCTGTTTAACTTTGTACTAAAACCACTGAATTCTATACTTTAAATGGGTGAATTGTGTGATATGTGAATTATATCTCAATACAGCCATTATTTAAAGAATAAATCATATCCATTATAACCCTTCTTTCCCATCCCTTCCCTCCACCAGTCAAGGTATGTAGAGCTTGACAACTGCCTGGCAACACCCACTACTCCTAAATTCCATGCTTCATTTTGTGATAGTACTTTTTCCCCTTCAATACTAATTGAGATGATCATTTTTACCAGATTTTTTAAAAGAAAAATGCTAGGGGTAAGGGCTGCAGGGAACTCACTTGTGTTTTGACTCCAGGCCCAGATGCCACCTATGGAAGATACTGATGAGGCTTAGAAAAGGATAGACAAAAAGTCTTTGTCCTCAGGGAGCTTACAGTGAAAAGAGAAGGCCCAGAGGGTATGTGACTAATTTTGTATAAGGTATCTTTTAAGGATTGTAGTAATCCATTCTAACATTCTATAGAAGAAAGTCATTCTTCCATCCTAGCTACTGATTCTCCAGACCTTGACCATCACCCCCACCAACTAGTGTTCTGTGACTGGACTATCAACCACTTGCTGCCCATCTCTCTCCTTCCTCTCCTCTTATGGATGCTAGCTACTTCTTACAAGTCAACTTTGGCTGCGGTGGCTTTGGAAGCTCAAACCTATACCCTAGCCTTATATGGTTCAGAGGAGTTCTGAATGCTGATAAAGATGACAAGAGCTTTTAGACCTATTTTTTGTTCCTGCTGAGTTGGAGGTAGGGGTGGATGAGGAGTCAATCTTGGGCCACCCTTTCCTGCAAAACTTTAGTTCTGCAAGAAGAGGAAACTGACCCCAAACACCACCTTAGCATTCAGGGGACAGCCTGGGAGTATCACCTTAAATGACCAGTCCTTGGGAGATCAGTGCTCTTGATGGAAAAAGGGTTCCCAGGGCCTTGGCAGCCTCCTGACTGTCAACATTTCCAGTGTCTCTAGTAAAGGGCTGGAGTCTGGAGATTGCCCGAAGAGGGAAAGAGTGTTGGACAGAAGCAGGGCAAATTATCAGTTTCTCCCAGCAGGGCAAAAGGAAAAAGGAAATAAGAGACCAGAGGATTTAGTGACCTAAAGCGCCAGAGAGTCCTGGGGCTGAAAATAGAGAAGCTGGTGGGTGAGGAGGATCAGATGTCAAGAAATTTACAGGTACATACCAGCCATGGGGGCGGGGGATCCAGAAAAAGGGTAACAGCAGGGACTCTGCCTTCAAGGATCATATGGTAATTTAGTTGTGGAGTAAAAATTAACACACTTGAAATACTTTGTTATTTGGTGCTGAACTGTGCTATTGAGAAAAATGCACTGTAGGAACTCTGAGAAGGGACAAATCATGTGCACTGGCATCCTGTGTGAGCTGAATGTTTAACTGAGGCAGTGGGTATCTGAAGGGAAAGGGACTTTATGCCTCAGCCTACAGTAGCTACAGCTTTTAGAGATGAGTGTACCTGAGTCTTGCATGGTTTCCTAGAAGTATAGAGGAAGAAACTTCACCACCATCACCATTTGTCAATCACTACTGTCATCAACAAGAACTGCAATAAACATTAATCAAGCATCACTCTCTGGGTCTACGCTTCTGTTGAGGAGGCAGGGCTAAAAATTGTTGAAAGGCTAGTACAAGAGAGCATGTGCCAGTAGCACAAAGACAGGGAAAAGTGGGGGTTGGGGAGGTAAAAGAAAGCTTCCTGGTAGAGGTAGTACAGGCATACCTCGGGGATATTGTGGGTTTAGTTCCAGACCACCACAGTAAAAGGAATTGTAATCTTTTTGCTGGTGGAGGGTCTTGCCTTCAATTAGTAAAAAACAAAATCTGTGAAGCACAATAAAGTGAGGCACAAAAAAATGAGGTATGCCTATACTTGAGCTGACCCTCGAAAGAAGGTTAAGGTTTGAACTTTAGAGAAAAGAGAGAAGGGGCTGTAAATGGCTTCAACAAAGCACAGAGGTAAGAGTGAGCAAGGCACGTATGATTAAGTGAGAAACCTACTGGACTGGAGCAAAAGGTGTGTGTAGGGTAATGTGGGCAATAAAGTTGGAGAGGGAAGCACTATTGTGTTGATTATAGAGAATCTTGAATGGCAGACAGAGTTGTTTTGGAACAAAGTAGGAAGGCCTTGTAGATTTGTGTATTTGGAGAGTGACAAGGGTACAGGGATGGAGGAGGAAAGGCTAAAATAAAAACATTGGAATTCTACATTCTTCCTGGCTTCAGTCTCCAGCGTTAGTTTAGGGTTACCAACTCATTACATCTCAGCAAACTGAATTTGTCACCTTACTTGAGATCCATGTTGAGTATAGGTTCCTAAGAAGTCCCAAGAAGTTCTGCAACATATAATCTGGTGGAGAACCTTATGCCAGTAGGAAAGCCCCAACCAATCAACAGTATGTGTGAGGTGTTCTCAGATAGTGTTGACCTGCCTTGTGAAACAGAAAGGAGGAAGGATAAGTCTGCTAGCCCCACTGGTAGTACAGGTGCAGACCAAGATGGGGCAACTGCTTTAAAGGCAACAAACTTTAGAAGTTGATAAGTCCTTGAGTCAGTCCTGAGACAAGGAGGCAGCAATTGCAGAGATCTTAAAAGCCAATTCAACAAGACTAAGTATTTCTCAAGATCACCATTTTAGTGGCTGCTACTTGGACACTCCTCACATAGATTCACTGTGATAACCTCCTGCAGCAAAAGGAGATTGGCACAGGCTCTGCTACATTTATATTACTATCAGGATGCAGATGTTTTCTCTTTTTCTCTGGGGTTTAGAATTATGCAAATGAAGGCGTGAAAAAAGCTTGGTGAGATAGGGGAGTATTTCTCTTAAGAATCTAGGCAATTTTCAGGGCTCTTTAAGACAGCCCTCTCAGTTTTTACTAATAGCTCTCTTGGCTCTTCTCCAGTCTATTTAGAATTTGGTACCTCTTTGCAATCTCCCAGCCAAAAACCTGAAAGTTCATTGCAAAGTTCCTATCCTGGCCTAATTTTGCAAGTGGAGAAATAAAGGCATAATATGAGTTTTCAGTGTCTGCCGGCTGACTTTGAGTTTTGACCACTCCCCCCACCCCCACCTCCATCCTTTTCTATTTTTCTCTGCTGCATACTGTCTGACCTGGAATGGAAACTGTGGCCCAGTCGCCTCCCAGGTCTTCCCCTCACCCCACCGTGATATTATCTGGAGGGCAATAGGACCTAGGGAGGTTCAACCCTGAGGCCCAGAGAGACACACCTGCCGAACCGCGTGGGTTGAGCGAGTGTAGCAGCTAGTTATGGAAGGCGGGGTAGAAGTGGGCGTCTGCTGCTTTTGGGGAAGAGGAAAGCTGTGGCTCAACCAGAGTCCAGGAGTCTTGCTGAGAAGTGCTTCTGAAGATTGGCCCGAGCCCCTCACTGAGCATCCCACCCAGGAACTCGAAGTCTGGTTTTGTTTGGTCCCAGCTGTCCCCTCACCACCCCCTGCCCCCCGCCACCACCACCAATTGGTGAAATGCGGGCCAGGCTGGACACCGGCAGCAGATGACACGCAAGTTGGGCGACATCTGCTCAGCTAGATTGGCGGCCCGCACGTCGTGCTGCTTGCTAGAAAAGTTTCTCCGTGGTAAAGAAGCCCCTCCAGCTTTTTCTTAATCCTGTAGCGCGCGTGCGCGCATGCTTGGCTTCTCTCCCCTAAGACTTCTCTGGGAGACAGGGTTTCGGCTTTGCTCCTACCTTAGCTGCGGCAGCCTTGGGGGCGGAGCTTGGGGATTCCTTGGAGCCATCCTGTGAACACTTGATACAGCGCAAGTCCTGAGAGAGCGCCGGGGAAGTCGGCGAGCAGGAGAGCAGGCAAGCTAATAGCCACAGCCTAACAATAGCTACAGGACTTAGCCACTGAACTGAATCCTCTAAGGGACACTCAGGCTGCTCCCCGTCTTCTGCCCTGGCGCAGTTCTGGGCTGATTTGAAAGGGTATACTGGTCAGGACTCTTCAAGAGGAGCTGCTGAGTGTCGGTGTCCCAAGAGAGTGGTTACCCACCCCCCCCCCACCTCGGCCTAGGGGGCTGCGAAAGGAGGAGCCGCCACAAAAACAACTGTTCCCATGGCTCTTCAAGCGCCTGGAATTGGACACCGGACTGAGAACAAAAATGCTTGCTTTTGCTTTGTCCAAGTTTCACAGCACGTATATTGACAATTGGACTCCTGGTCCAATCAACAGTCACGTCCAAAGTGGTACTTCTGGGCTCTCCATCCCAGACTCCAACAAGTCTAATTTGAGAGTAGAAGAGAGGAGCCTCCTGCTCTAACTACTAGATCTCCCATCTGGAATTGGACTTGACAGCTCTCCTCACCAGTACTTGGACTGCAGTGGCTACAGGGTTCTCTTGGGATGTGGGGGTGGGAGGTGCTCTGAAGACCAAACCACAACAGTCAACAATGGACCAAGTTTATGAAATTCCAGAGGAACCAAACGCGGATCCGATTTCATCCCTGGAGGAAGATGTCATCCATGGGGCCAACCCCCGATTTACCTTTCCATTTGGCATCCTTTTCTCCACCTTTTTGTACTGTGGGGAGGCTGCATCTGCCTTATACATGGTTAGAGTCTATCGAAAGAATAGTGAAACCTACTGGATGACATATACCTTTTCCTTTTTTATGTTTTCATCCATTATGGTCCAGTTGACACTCATTTTTGTCCACAGAGATCTAGCCAAAGATAAGCCACTATCATTGTTTATGCATCTAATCCTCTTGGGACCTGTTATCAGGTGAGCAACTTTTTAATCTCTTCCCTTCTCTACCCTCCTACCCCTGCCACACTTGTGCAGAGAAAGATGAAGCCAATATTTACAAGACTGATACTGTGCCTCTAACTGATTCCCCCATTCCTTCTCACTCTTCGCTTTCCTGCCTACCATCCAAAAATTTTTAAATTTTAAAAGCCACCATGATGAACACCTGGCACATACCTGTGTTTCAAAACTATGTATGATACCATTGACAAGACTTCATTAGACAGTGTTTGCTATCTGAATTTGGGTTATGAAAATTGGTATGGGACCAATTGACGTGGTCACCTTGTGCACACAGACCATAGCTTAAGAGTGTATTATTTTGACAGCCTTTTAGATGTTCTATAAATTGGCTGAAATTTTCTTCCACCCATCTCCTATTCAGTTTCTTTACCCTGAGCTGCTTGGGGTGGTGCTACTGCCATTTTTAAGTTTTCCAGAGTAATTTAACATCTGGAAAATATTTTAAGTCATCTGTGGTTATCTGGGACCTCAACCCATTGCAGTCCATTTTTATGTCAGTTCAACAATCTCCTTTTTACCTCTTTTTATCTTTCTGTAGTAAAGGTACATAGTTAGAAGGGGGCAAAGGAACATACTCTATTTGTTCATCTGGGTGCTGTAGCACAATATAATAGTATCAAGTCTTTCCATTCAGGTTGCCTTGAAGTGACAAGAATGTACCTTATCCCAGGGAGAAAGGCATCTGTGTCAGCAGTCTCATCTAGACACTGTGGGATTTTCCAGGTAGGGAGACGTTGCAAAACTTGTGAGATCATGAGAAAGGAATGGACCAAGTTTGTCTTGATTGCAAGAGAGACAGAAACCTGCAGTTAACTGAGGAATATGGGTCAGAGTGTTGATGTTGTAATTGCAATGGAAGATATTTCATCCTTATAGAAATAAACACAGTCTGAAACTGATTAAGATGGGACTCTCCCTTTAAATTTTTTAAAATCAATATATGTTTAAATTGGGAGGAACTGATTAGACTCCATGAGAGAAAAAATATAGAATATCAATAGAAACAGTGGCCTAGAAATCAGGAGGCCTGAAATCTAGTCCTGCTCCTGCCATTGACTAGTTAATATGGCCTTAGTGAAATCTCTGAAGGTGCCTTGGGCTGCACTTCTTTCATCTGTAAAATAAATGGGTTGGCTGTGTTAGATCATGGATCTCAAATGCTTACAGAGGCCAAGCAGGTATCATAAATGAGTTAAGTGGGCCAAGTATGAGGAAAAACAGGAGCTTCATGTGTGATGAGAAATGAAAATAAAGTCTCAATGTTAGAGAAATGATGATGAGTAGTGAAGACTCTGGCAATCTGGAGTCCACATGATCTACCTAAAGGACGCAGCCACTCTATAGCTCCCACCCATTATTTCTCTGCTGGAATGCAGACTCAGTATTGCCAGATCACCCAACTTTCCAGGAGAATCTCCCAAGACAGGATTTTATATGAAATGTCACAATTTAAAAATTTGGCGACTGACTACTTAAATAAAAACATGGTAAGGGCCAAACAAACCACAGCTGTTGATCAGATGTGACTCAGCTGGCCTATGTGCAACCTTGGGTCTAGGTAATCTTAAAAGGTCCTTTCCAGTTCTAAATCTTTGAAGCTGTAAAAGGAAGACCTCATCTTGAACTTGGAATTAAGAAATTTAGAGATGGCACTTAGAGGAGCATGGAAACCATTCTTTCCCTTTTCAAATGAAATAATATATTGAATGAATAGATCATGCACTTTCAAGATGCAAATTTCAGCAAGTACCTCCCCAGCACCCAGTTTTGACTTCCCTGTTTGCTTTGTGGCTTCTCAAGCCATTTTTGATTTGGACTCTCCATATGGAGTGTTGAGTACTGTATTTCATTTTTGTCATTTAGCTTCCCCTAGAAATGATCGGAAAGCATTTATAACCTAAGTCAGCTAGCCCCACAGCAGGGAAAAATGATTAATAGTTCATAAATTATATCCTCAATATGTTTATTTTCAAGGCAAATTACATTTTAGCTAGGTAGAAACTTGATTAGCGCTATTAGGCACATGAAAGTGTTTAGAGGGCCTGGCTTCCTTATACGAAATGCCAAGATACTTCTGGGAATTAAAATGTACTCTAATTTACTGAAGCTTTTAAAAAAAGACAAACACCCTTACTTAAACCAGTAAATAGCCACCAATATTTTATTCAGCAGTAACATTAATCGGCTTGGGTTAAAATCTAAAACCTTTTGTTGGAAATGCATTTATTATGCATTTTCCCTGAATAGGAAGAGAATGTTGTTTTTCTCTTTTCTGTTCTCTCCTTTCATCTTTTTCTCTCCTGGGTTTTAAAGTTTGTCCCTAGAAAGTGGATGTTTCAAACTACATTCTTCATACTGGCATGCATACACCAGTCTCAAAGAGATTCTGTGGAGAATGGCAGCCAGCATGTGTTCCTCTTAGGCACCAAAGGCCTAAAGAGCATGTAAATCTCTGAGCTTGTCTTAAGTCTATTTTTCTGTTAAATTACATTGCCATTTTTATTATTACCATTTCCTCCCATCATTTCTCACCCTGTATGCTTCCTTCTCATTCTTTCATTTACTCAGCAAATATTGATCAAATACCCACTATGTGATAACGACTGGGCAAGATAAATATAACACGTGCCTTCAGTCTGTCAGGAAAGATGGCTTAATTTTCACCACATCATAAGAAATAGTCTACAGTTTCTATTCATTTCAGGGTGAATGGAGGAAGTGGTAACTCAGGTGTTCCAAAACAAGATGTTCTAGTTACTTCTATTTATCACATCAGAACTGCTAAACACTTCTGATTTATATGAGGGAGATGGAAGGGGTACAGCAAGAAATGTGGTCTTATCATGATTTCATGAGTGGTAGGTTCTCATAAGGACATTTTCCTCTTTATAAATAAAGAACAGAGTTTAAAAGGCTCTTGTCTCCAAACAGATCAAGAGACCGTGAAAGCAACCTTTAGAGAGATCTTTTGAGGTCCTCTAGGTATATAGTATATTTGGTTCTGAGCTGTCCAATCTTTTAAGTACCTTTGTTGCTAAGTGGCTTTTCCTTGTATATGAGGTTTTTTTTCCAAGACTTTTTGTCTGAGGCAGTCATAGTTGCGGGCTTTGTCTTGAAAAATCAGAACTCGAAAATCCTAATTATGGAGCTAAGTGCTTTCACTAAGGAATGCTTTACTTCAAGATCTGAAGTGTTATGAAAACCAGGACCTTTTGGATCCTCATCATTTTCTCTAGACATATTATTTACTTCATACCTTTGTGTTCAAGGCACTTTTCTACCACAGGCCTATTCTTAAAGGGACAAAACAATTCTTTAAGTCTTCAAATAAACACTTCTGAAATGGTGTTCTTAGGTTGGTCAATGACTTACAGAAAACAAAAGATTTACATTCAAGTAACTTGTAGAAGGCACGAGCAACTCTTTGACTCATGAGAAATGAGTAGAACGAGAGAGAAGGAATGGCAAAAAGCACCACCTCCCTGAGTTATTTTCCCCCCTCACTACAACCTCCCTTCCTAGGACAGCTTTAGTTAAGTTTCCGTGATGCTTTACTTCTGCAGATGTTTGGAGGCCATGATTAAGTACCTAACATTGTGGAAGAAAGAAGGGCAGGAGGAGCCCTATGTCAGCCTCACCCGAAAGAAGATGCTAATAAATGGCGAGGAGGTGCTGATAGAATGGGAGGTGGGCCATTCCATCCGGACCCTGGCTATGCACCGCAATGCCTACAAACGTATGTCACAGATCCAAGCCTTCTTGGGCTCAGTGCCCCAGCTGACCTATCAGCTCTATGTGACCCTGATCTCTGCAGAGGTCCCCCTGGGTAGAGGTGAGTGGGATGAGGATTGGGGAGGGCTCCACTTAAGGGTTTTAGAAATCTAGATCTGAGCTGTCCAGTACACTGGCCACCAGCTTCATGTGGCTATTTAAATTAAAAAGAAAAATGAAATTAAAAATTTACTTCATCAGTCATACTAGCTACATTTCAAGTGTTCAATAGCTACATTGGCTAGTGGTCTCATATCGAACAGCACAGATATAACAGAACATTTTCATCACTGCAGAAAGTTCTGGACAGCACTGGTACATAGTCAAAGAACTTGGGGATCCAGATCTCAGACCTGACAGATTTCTTAAACTGGGGTAAGCTATTTAGATTAAAAATGCCACATATAAACTCTGTCTGGTCCCAGAAGAAGCTAGTAATACCATCAGTTAGTATGACATTTTCCCTAATGCAGAGTATTTAAATTATTCTGGAGGTTTTGTTGGTTGGTAGGGATGATCATCTTTAAATAAGAGGTTCTTAAATATTACCGATAATGAGAAAGCATATTACTGGATGAAAACTCCTTTTAAAAATTACATTTCCTACTCAGACCTGAATCAGTCTGAATGTGGGAAGGCCAAGAATCTGTATTTTTTAATGTACCCAGTCAATTCTGGTCAGCCACATTTGGTAACCAGTGATTTAACCACTTCTCCCAGCTCCAGAGGGAAGAAAGAATAGGGGCGTGGAATGAATACTGATGAAAATCAGGCCTGGTCCTAGTTCTGACCATCTCTGTGATCTTTGGAATAAGTTACCAAAGAGGTCACTGTCTTAATTTCCCGCTTACAAAAGAGATATCCTAAGATGAGTAAGACCTCGAGCAGAGGATGAAATGTGAGTCAGTGTTTTCAAAATCAAAATAAAGTACTATTAATGAGTTTTAACAGCCTGAAGTTAGCTTCATCTGCTTGGGCTGGAGCTTGTACAGCTGTGGGTACAGTTTTGAACCATTTCCTCTTTATTGAATGTTTACTCTGCTTGGGAAACCCCCTTGTCACAAATAAATGTGAGGAAATTTGCCCGCTTTTCTATTTTTCTCCACAAAGAATTGTTCATGAAGTTGTCTTGAAGCTTTTCACATACCTAGAATGGACAATAGTGTGAGGAGAAAAATCTCTGGAAATGATGATGCTTTTCCTCCTGAGAAATTTGAGAGTCATCAAGCCATCTAATTAAAATATGTGTATATTATAAATATAATACATAAAAAAACCATTTGGCTTACACATAATTGTATATGCACAGAAAATTTCTGGAAATGTATGCAAGAAACAGTGTACCTCTGGGGAGTGAAAATGAATCATACGACTTTTACTTTTTACTTTATTCTCTTCTGTGTGGTTTGAAATTCTTATCATGATCATGTTTTATTTGGCCCTAATTTTTTAATTATAAAAATCAGATATGGTTATGATAAAGATTCAAAACCATATAGAAAAGAGAGAGAGAGAGAGAGAGAGAGAGAGAGAGAGAGAGAGAGAGAGAGCGTGCGCATGCGCGCATAAAGTAATAAATGTAATCTTACTCCTCAAAGGTAACCTCTGTTAATCATTCAGTATATAGCCTTTCAGACTTCTTTTTACTATGTGTAAATATAAACATACATACAATAAATATACGTATATATATTTTTGCCAAAAAAAGGACTGTATTAAACAATCTATTCAGCAACATGTATTTTTCAAAAGTATGCTATATATCTTTCTTCAACAGTTATTTATACATATGTAACAATAATGATATATAATATATATTTCCTTTATATGAATTGGACCATTATTTCTTATCTCCCTAATTTTCTATTGGTAGGATTGAAGTTTGTTTTTAATTTTTCCATACAAAATTTTTTTTCTAATTATAGACTATGCTCCAGTAAACATCTGTGTACTGGAATGAGACTGTAGGATAAATTCTGAGCAGTAGAATTGCTGATAGAAAGGATATGCCTATTTAGAATTTTATCAGTACTGCCAAATGGCCCTCCCTAAAAGTTATATGAATTTATATTCAACAGTCTATGAATGTGCCTGTTTCTTCATAAACTAAATATTGTTAGCTGTATAATTATAAAACAACTGATTGTTTTAATAATTTGCTTGTTATTATGAAGCAAGCTTAGCATCTTTTCATGTTTTGTTACTGTGTTCTTTAAATTGTTTATTCGTATGTATTACTCACTTTTTTAGTGGGTTTATCTTCTTTATTAATTTTTAAGAATTATGTACTTATTCTGGCTGTTAACTCTGCTGTGGATAAGTATGTATATGTACATTTTTATAATATTTTGTGTGTGTGCATACACATTTTAAATGTGCATATACATGTCATACATGTAACAGATGTGCAGCATACATGTGCAGCATACACTGTGTAGATACACAGTATACTTGTAGTATCTTCTGGCATTCTGAAGTATTAAATTTTTATGTTTTCAAATGCTTTATTGCTTTTAGAGCTTGTACCTTTTTTTAAACAAAGGCCTTTCACAGCTCATATCTGATAGAGCAATTTAGTCTGATCTTCCAAATAGATGAATTTCCAATTCGTCAATTCCCCAACCAAAAAAACAGAACAAAGCAAACAATAATAACAACAAGAGAAATGACATTTCTTTGAGACTGTGATTGGGATTGTATTAAATTATTTAGATTATTTTGGAGGGAATTTACATCTTTACAGTATCAATCAATTTCATATTGGAAGATAATACGTCTCTCAATTTCATTAAATACTTTTAAAACACTTTATTGGGGTGTGATTGACAAACAAAAGCCTCTATCTATTTAATGTATATAAGTTGATGAGTTTGGAGATAAGTGTACCTCCATGAAAACTCACCATAATCTATGTCATGAGTGTACAAGATCTGGAGGAAGACAACTAAACTATTCTTGCTAAAGGACTGGAATGTTTTTGTAAGGCTTATTTCTAGGTGTTTATCAGTTTTTAAATCACCTGATTTCCAAAATGTCGGGGTAGTGCCTAAGTAAAGTAAATGCACCTACTACACTTTTGAAATAGAGGGTGATGAAAATGATGGTGATGATGATAGGAGCTAGCAGATACAATTTACTATTCAGGCATTTCCCTAAGCCCTTTACATTTAAATTTTTTATTTAATCTTCACAACAGCCCTATGAGATAATGATTATTATCCCTATTTTACAAATGAAGAAACAACACTGTGAGGCTAAGCAAGTTTTCCAAAGTTTAGTAAGTAATAGGTAGCAAAGACTGGATTGGAATCCAGGATATCTGCCTTTAGAGCCTGCATTTCTAACCATGTTACTATGTGAAGGATATAAAGGAAACTTTCTTGAAGGCCTTGTTTTCAATTCTTCAGTGATTTCTCCTATTAAAAGCTTTCTGACAATACTGTCTCTTTTAAGGTTTTGTAAACAACTTTTCGGTTTAATTTTCCTCCTATCTTTTCCTTGCTATCCCTTTTCTAATCTCTTTTTTCTCTTGGAGGCCATGTGGATCAGCATAGATGAGCAAATTCACTAGCAGCATTATGATCTCTTATGGCATGAGTCTATTTGGAGGGAGACAGATGGAAGGTGTTTTTACATTTATTGGAATCATCAGGCTTTCCTCCTTTTATTACACTACTATCAATAAATGAGTTCTAATGTAAGAGAAAGCATTACCACACTTGGATAGATGTCTGTAAGCTCTGACATACCCAACCCTACAAGAAACATCAACTCTTAAGGATGGGACTGAGAGTGGTTTATAAAACTAAAAGTATATCAAATCATTATGTTGCACACCTTAAAGTAATACAATGTTATATGTCAATTACATCTCAAAACTGGAAAAATAAATAAATAAAATAAAACTAAGAGTAGACACTTTAAAAGTCTCCCACTCCAGTCTTTGAGATTCCAATACTCTTTGAGCTGAAAAAGATTTAATAAACAAAGCTGTGCTTCCTTTTGGGTTTCCATGGGGTGGCCTTCACTTTTCTTGAAGATTAAATTGATATCTCCATGGCTCTAGTTCTCTGGATGCAGTAAGTTCCAGTGGCTTTTCTTTTTTTTTAGATGAGTACCCCTCAGACTTCTCATTCTCCTTGAGAGCACTAGATTTTTCTTAGTGATCAGTATCCTTTGATATAAAGGAAGAAAAGGAAAGGGTCATGTGTGATCCACAGTTGAGACTTGGCATAGTGAGTTAGGGAGCATCCTGACCCTTCAGGTCCCCTACTCTAACTGTTAATATAGTGGTTATGGGCTAGGAAAATGGGTTTTTATATTTTTAAACTACTCTGCAGGAAGTTCGGTGATTCCTAAAGTATACTAAAGTGTTGGGATGATGAATTGCCATTGCTGATGATTAATACAAGCAACTCTAGAGTATCTCAGTGAACTGGGGAAACTGAAGTACATAGATAGTGAGTTTCACAAGCTTCCACACAACTAAACCAAGGACTTCTAATCATAGATATTTTGTGCTGCCTCTCTAAACTCAGAATCATTCATTAATTCCACAAACATTTATTGAGCACTTATTATATTCTGTGCAGTGTGTTAGACTCTGGGGATACAGCAGTAACCAAAGTAGACATGGTCCCTTCTGCCCTTATGGAATTTCCTGTATATATTTCGACACATTCTAGAAGCACACACAAACAAGATTAGTTCCTTGAAGAAGATATATATCAAGGAAGGGACTTCTATATCCAAAGGCATTCTCTGTGAGCCTCCTAAGACTGGATTTTTTTCAGATAAGAGTTCTTTTTGCCTCTTTCATTGTTTGCTTAGAAGCCTGTTTCATCAGATAGATGCTGTCCTATCTCTTTATATGTGCTCTTCTTGTGTAAGTGACCTCTAAATGCTAGTTTGAGACCCACTCATTTTTTTAAAAGTTCATCGTGTATGTTTATATGATTATTAAAGTATTACAGTATAAATTCATCATGGGGAATTTAGAAAATTGAGAAATTAAAGATTTTAAATCTTATATAATCCCTGTCATGAAAAAATAGTTTATTTCTTTCCATTTTTGTTTATGCTATTTGTTTATATAGCTGTGTTCATATATGAGTTTGCTCTTAATTGGGGCCCTCAATTCTCACCTATCATCTCTCTGGACCTCTGGGTCAGAATACAAGCTTCACCAACATTTAATGCCTGTTTTTTGTTTCTTGTTTTTTTTTTTTCTTCTTCTTACAGTTGTGCTAATGGTCTTTTCCCTGATATCTGTCACCTATGGGGCTACCCTCTGCAATATGTTGGCTATCCAGATCAAGTACGATGAATACAAGATTCGCCTTGGGCCACTAGAAGTCCTCTGCATCACCATCTGGCGGACGTTGGAGATCACTTCCCGCCTCCTCATTCTGGTGCTCTTCTCAGCCACCTTGAAACTGAAGGCTGTGCCTTTTTTATTGCTCAACTTTCTGATCATCCTCTTTGAGCCTTGGGTTAAATTCTGGAGGAGTGGTGCCCAGATGCCCAATAATATTGAGAAAAATTTCAGCCGAGTTGGCACCCTGGTGGTGCTGATTTCTGTTACTGTCCTTTATGCTGGCATCAATTTCTCTTGCTGGTCAGCTTTGCAGTTGAAGTTGGCAGACAGGGACCTTGTTGAAAAAGGTCAGAACTGGGGACATATGGGCCTGCACTATAGTGTGAGATTGGTAGAGAATGTGATCATGGTCTTGGTTTTTAAGTTCTTTGGAGTGAAAGTGTTACTGAATTACTGTCATTCCTTGATTGCCCTGCAGCTCATTATTGCTTACCTAATTTCCATTGGTTTCATGCTCCTTTTTTTCCAGTACTTGCATCCATTGCGCTCACTCTTCACCCACAATGTAATGGACTACCTCCACTGTGTCTGCTGCCACTGTCACCTTCGGGGCAGGGTTGAGAACTTGGAGCCATCCTTTGATGTTGAAGCAAGGCAAAGCATTGTCTAATTCTGTCTTCTGGGTATTTGGAGATGGGTTGGGGGTGGCCAAGAGCAACTGTGAAATTAAAAGAGAGAATGAGGCTTTTGGGTTAGTACCCACCTGGACGTTTTCTTGAGTTTTCTAGTAAGCCTATCAGAAGAAAGAGAATCCCCCAAATGGGTTTTATTTTATTAAGATTGCTTGCTATATTTGGACACCATGGTAGCCATTATATATCCAGAATGGTCAGAAATAACCATTTATATTTCTCCCACCTACGTCAGCTGTCTGCCTGCCCTACAGAATAATACACCTTAGGCTTTCTGTGATCTTCTAGCTCTGCTCATTTGCTTGAGGCATTACTGAGCTTTTCTCATGCTGAGCTGAAGCCAGACTCTCACCAGAATGTATCCTAATTGATTGGAGAATGTGACGACTTACTAGCTATGGATACTCCCCAGAATATAGTCTAACTGATGTGGAACCTATAACTGTAAGCGTGGCTGGAGTCTTTTAATTCCAATAAGAAGAAAACCTCCACTAGTAAGAGAGCTTCTCCCCAGATGAGTTACCTCCCCATTAGGACTTTACTAGTGATTATTCATCAAGGACCTGTCTTTTCAGTGGCACTTCCTAGGCACACTCTGAGGAAGGAGTGTAGAGTAAGATCCCTTCAGGGCATATGCCACAATGAGCTTTTCTCAGGGACCTGCATGGGCCTCCATTTTGTCCAGTGAAGTGGTTGAGTCAAACCTCTCACTTCATGCCTCATTATATGGGATTCCCTCCAACCCAGCTTTTCTGTGTTTTTGGAGTTTTGCTACTTGATATGGGCCTCAGAGAAGCCAAACTATAATTAAAAATGTTTCTAATATGTGGAAGAAATGAAGATTTCATTGTGTCTTCTACTGAAATGAAAAATGGTGTTGTTATTTTTTAAGGGAGAGAGAAGGCAGTAATAGCTGGGACATCACCTTCATGCTTAGGGTTGGGATGGTGGCTAACATTTTAAGGTAGAGTGAAGGCAGAGGAGGGAAACCAGATCACATTAAATCATCAGTACTGGTTTCTGACACAGAATTTTATTTTCTAATTAGGACCATATGTTTATCATTCCCACACCCACAATGGATGAACGTAGGTCTCCCTTTTTCATGTATCTCAATGTTTACAGCTCAGTTGAGTATTTCATTGGGAATGTCAGCTAAGGTAACTACGGAATTAAGGTTACTATGGCCACTGCCTGTTGGGACTGAGAATCACAGCATTTACCTAACTAATGTTTGCCCCTCACAGATCAGGATGGTGAGAAGAACTCATTGGTATTGTGTAACAGTACTATAGTTTCTGTGAGGAATTGTGAGCAGTGACCCAAGGCTTCTCATCCCCATCCAATTTTGCTCTTGGAATTGTGCTGAGAATTTATCTTTAGCCATTTCCAGTCCTCTTATCCAGTATCAGGACATATTGCAGGAGTTCCTCTTTATAAGTAGCAAGGCTGTTAGCCAGAATTGTCTTATTACCTGGCATATCTAATATGATTTTCTACAACCACTATTTGGGCCTAAAGGATTGGATACCACTTATTTTGAGAGAGACTGGAGTGACTTGCTTTGGAGCATTGGAGATTTCCTTTTTCAACCCAACTCCCTCGTTCCATCTTTCATGATGAAGAAGAGACTTAGGTTTTTATAAAAAAGCTCACACTACTATCTTTTCACTATATTATTCAAGGTGAATTTGAAAGAAATAACCTGTCAGACCTCTAGAAGAAGACACTGCCTCTTTGGAATTCAAGCAAGAATTTCTCTCCATTAAAAGCAGAAGCAGTGTGGAACTATAATTTGCTCTGTTAAAGCCATGTGAATCAGCTACTTAAGGGGTGGATACTATGGAAACATAGAAAGAGACACACACTAAGCAAGGCAGGCTAATTAGAGCTAAAATGGAGATAGAGCAGAAAAGCATATCGTAGTACTGGACCAGGCATGTTTTCCCCACATATCCTCTCCAGTCTTAGTGACTCAATATCCTGGGAATGCAGGAAGTTGAGAGCAAGGGGTGTGGAGCAGCTTCTGACCTGAAAAACCTGCTGCTCTTACCCAAGGAGAAGAGACTCTAGTGATACATTATGCAAATGAACCTTCAGAACTTCCTGTAGGCCTTTCTGTTACACAACAATCTTCTAGATACGTAGAATACAAAGGAATTGTAGACTATGGTGGCCAGGTAGGGGAAGTGCCTCCTTCCATATACCAACACTTTTAATTGACTATTCTTTTTACCCTTCGAAATCTTAAAGCAATACAAGGTACTTGTGAAGAAGGGAGTCTGACTGAGTGGGAGAGGAGGCAGAGATGGGGCTAGCAAATTGATCTCAGAAGAGGAAGGCAAAACCATGAAGTTGAAGGAAAGGAGATAGGCCACTATAACAGTTTTTCTCATGTTATTGGAAATTCAGTTGGCTAAGTATGGGCAAATGAACATGATAGGAAATGTATTAAATAAACTAATTGTCAATTTTGTTTTCTCCACAAATGCTTTACAGACTATAGGGGAATAACCATGAGGCACTGTAGGAGAATTAAATAATAGCTAGTGTTAATGAGCACTTACTATATGTCTGGCATGCTGTTTTATATGCATTATTGCATTCAATCTTCAAAACAAACCTTATCCCCTATTTTGCAGATAAAGATTGTAGGGCATAGAAAAGTGAGGTGACCTGCCAAAGGTCACAGCTAGTGTGAGAGCCAGGATTTAGTCTTAGGCACTCAGGTTCCAGAGCTTACATTCTTAATCATGATACAAGCCTCTATATCCTCATAGGTCCCTTGTGAAATCATTTTAATACGTTAGTGATTTCAGGAATATTTTCTGAGCTATTGCTTGGTTCATATCAAACATTTTTTCTCACAAATACTTAAGGGATACCGCTCAACTTACTCTAGAGAGAGAAGAGTTAAATCCTAAAAGGCCTGGGGTGAAAAGCCCAGTGTGTGTTCACATGTACTTGTAGGTTGGTCCTGGGAGTGGGAGTGGGGGTGGGGCGGGGGAGAATGCTAGAGGGAACCATTTCCCTTTTAGTTTCAGGATTTTGCCTCCTGTACTTAAACACACATCTTCCAGACTCTGGTCATGGGAATAAAACTGGTAGGAGAAAGTTCCACTGAGGTTTGTATGACTTCTTTCCCCAGGAACAACCAATCAGAGCAGGGCAATGCTACAGCCTATTCTCTTATACTTTTGCCAACACTGTCCTCATTCTCACTGAGAAACTTATTCCTAGTTCTTAGAACAGTTCGTAGAATGTGGATGGCAAAGATTATTACCCCTTCTCCAAGCTGTCACAGTCCTGAGAACCTAGGTCAACTTTCAGTGCTCTTTCAGTTAACTACCTCAAGCATGCACCTTACAAGGTCATGGTCTTTAGCATTACAGAGTAGATTTTGCTAATTCCCAGTGTGGGGGTGGATGGGCAGCTGTAGGGTAGGGTACTCACTAGGATATCTCATCTAAACCCATGGAGCTGTCTCTGAGAAGTCCTTTAGTATAAAATCAGTTGACTCTGGATCCTCCAAAATATTTACCTGCCCAGAGCTGGGAATCCTCATTCCCTAAAGTGTTTGCTACTGGGCTTTCTTACTATCTTCAGGGGACACATATACCCATAATTTTATGCCTTTCCTCCTGAAGGACTGGCGCCATCAATCACACACTTTAGACATTAGAGCCTCTGGGTTTCTTAGTGAACATTATGAGCCTTGACAACAAAACATAGCATGTGACACTGGGAGGTAGCAAGGCCAACTTATGTGAGATGTGAGAACTATGTGTGAAAAGAACACATCTCTGTGTATGGAAATATCTGAATAGTACTGTGTAATATTTAAGGCACACTTACATACATTAACTCTGTTACTACTGTATCATTGTTAGGAGAAGTCCTCCGAGTTGTATATGTGGATTTACGTTGTTCTAACCTTCAATTTACTGAACAATTATTAGATTCTTATTTTGTGCCAGGAAAACCTATATGAATATCTCAAAGTGTTTTATAGATGCTGAAAGAATCAAAAGCGAATCCCAAATATCGAGTATAAGTGACATTTGAGATAAACAGGCACTCATGCATTACTGGTATGAGAGCAAAAAATTGGCACAAATTTTTGGAAGGCAATTTGTCAGTATTTGTCAAAATTAATTGTCTCAGATTTTTAACCTCTAGGGAATTTTCCTATGGAAGCATAGCTACAGTTGTGTAAAGAAATATGTATAGAATGTTTATTGCAGCATTTTGTAATTTTGAGAACTTGGTAACACTTAAATTATCATCTATATGGAAATGATTAAATTCTGGCAATTCCATAATTGGAATACTATTCAGCCATTAAGAAAAGTGGGGTAGATGTGTACAGCATGTGTGGAGTGAAAAGATAGGTAGAAAAATCAGGTTAGAGAAAAAAATATATATAGGATGAGGTTATAAAGAATTACTCAAAATTTGGGGGAAAAAAGGGTGTGATACGAAGAATAATGTCCCCCTCCGAAAGGTCTCCCACATCCTAATCTCAGAATCTGAGTATGTTATGTTACATGGCAAGGGAAATTTAAGCAGGGAGGGGGAATGGAGGTTGCTAACCAGTTGACCTTGTAATGGGGAGTTACCCTGGATTATCCAGGTATGCTAGATATAATCATTAAGGTCCTTACCAGAGAGAAGGTGATATAAGAATGGAGGCAGAGATGATTCAGGATGTTACACTGTTGGCTTTAAACATAGAGGAAGGGACCACAAACAAATATAGCTCTAGAAGCTATAAAAAGCAAGGAAATATATTCTCCCGTAGAGCCTCCAGAAAGAGCAAGGCCTGTGGACACCATGATTTTGGCTCAGTGAAACCAGTTTTAGATTTATGATCTCCAAAACTGTAAGAAATATGTTTTTCAACCACCTAGTTTGTGGTAATTTATTATAACAGCACTAGGAAACTAATACAAATGGAAAAGACGATTATTTAATGCTTTAATGTCACTTTAAGAGCATTTTCTAACAGGCCTGTCTGAGTGTCATCTGACTCTCTAGGTCTGGAGAATTGTAATTTAGCACAATTGATTAGGTTCCAGTTTTACAATTCTATAGAACTGCTAAGATGCAATGAATTTTTTTTCCACCTAAAGAAGACACCGTGACTTTGGTTCTTATTGCCCTATATGATTTTAATCAACTTTGACTTTAACTTAGCAATATCATCTTAGCATTTCTTTATTTTTTTTAACTGACTATAAAATACCAGTTTTCATATCCTCTTGAGTTAATTTTGCCACCTGCTTGTTTCCTCCTTCATGGATTAAAATTAAACTTTGACACATGCTCACTCTGTATGAAACTTTTATTTAAAAAAACATTTTGAAAATAATACTTTAACAATGATCCCATTTTTGTAAAAACAAAACAATATGATGATGTGGGGGGAGTGGCTGAAGAAAAATGTTCCAAACTATAGCAGTACTCTGGTTGGAGAGGTTGGAGAGATTATTGGTTTTTTGTCTGCGTTAAGTAGTTTTTGATATTTAAATTTTGTATAACTTTACATGATATTTGTTATCAGAAAAAATATATTACTTCAAAAAGTAAATATATGCGGGGAAAAACACTGTATAAAAAATAAGACTAGCAATGACTTATTTGCTAGATGAATTGAACTAGTAGATCACAGTAACAGAGGCTAATCCATACAAGCGGCCAGCTTGGGCCCATGCTTCAGACTTCCCTAAAATTTCTCAAAAGTCCACAAACCCAAACAAGCAATAACTAGCTCACAAAACCCCAAAAAGCAGCATCTGGTCTCTGTGTGACTGTACCTCTTGCCAAGCGGCACCAAGTCCAGCGCTAGTGGTAGCTAGCCTCAGTTCACATCATAACCCCTCCCAGGCTCCTCCAGTCAAGCATAGGCACCTACCAGCTGCAGATTACTTTTGTAGCTCCTACCAGGTGGCCCCTGGCTGGACACAGGCAGCAGCCCACCTTGGCCTGTACTGGAGCCCCTCCTCAAAGGCCCCAGAACAAATATACCTGGTGACCAGCTTCAGATCACACCACAGCACCACCCAATTAGTGCCCAGAGGGTTGACATTAAAGGCACCATAACCCCACTAAAGTGAATCTTGCTCTGTGGGGTCAGCCCCCACACAGCACCTTGTTCACTGTAGTCACAGCCAATCCTCACAGCGAGTCAGCCTTAGAGTCAGTCCCGCCCACTGATGTGCCAACAGCAGTCAAGGCCCAACTATAACAGGAGGGCACACACAACTGACCCAGGGACACCCTGAGGAACCCAGTTCAGATGACTAGGGAGACCATGCTACTGGGCCCCACAGGACACCTACTACAAAAGGACACTGCCAAGACTGGAAGATGTAGAAGATCTACTGAATACATAGAAACAAACACAGGGAGGCAGACAAAATGAGACAAACATGTCTCAAATGAAAAAATATGACAAAACTGTAGAAAAAACTAAACAAAGTGAAGACGAGCAATGGACCAGATGCAGAGTTCAAAACACTGGTTATAAAGGTGCTCAGTGAACTTAGGGAAGAGTAGATGATCTCTGTGAAAACTCCAACAAAGAGCTAGTAAGCATAAAGAAGGGCACAGAAACCATAAAAAATAACCAGTCGGAAATGAAAAATACAATAACTGAAATGAAGAATACATTAGATGGAATCAATAGCAGATGAAATGCAGCTATTTGGAAGACAAAGTAGTGGAAAACACTCAATTAGAATAGCAAAAAGAAAAAAGAATTTCAAAAATGAGAAATAGTTTAAGGGACCTCTGGGACAACATTCAGATCATAGAGGTACCAGAATGAGAAGAGAGAACAAGGGATTGAAAACTTATTTGAAGAAATAATGATGGAAAACTTCCCTAACTTGGTGAAGGAAATGGACATACAAGTCCAGGAAGTGCAGAGAGTCCCAAACAAGTCAAACTAAAGCAGGTCCACACTAAGACACATTATAATTAAAATGACAAATGTAAAAGACAAAGAGAAAATCCTAAAAGTAGCAAGAAAAAGGAGGTAGTTACAAGGGAGCTCCCATAAGACTGACTGTTGCTTTCTCAATAAAAACTCTGTAGTCCAGAAGAGATTGGCAAAAAATATTCAAAGTGATGAAACGCAAGGACTTTCAACCAAGATTATCCAGCAAGGCTATCATTTAGAATGAAAGAAGAGATAAAGAGCTTCCCAGACAAGAAAAAGTTGAAGGACTTCATCACCACCAAACTGGTATTACAAGAAATGTTAAAGGGACTTCTTTAAGAACAGAAAACTTCAAAAATATGTGTAAGAAAGTATCACAAAGAAAAAAATTTTAAGACAAAGGCAAACATAATAAAAGCAGTGGGTCAACCAACTATAAAGCTAAAACAAAGGTTAAATGGCAAAAGTAGTAAGATTATGTGTAATTAAACAGTAAATTAAGGAATACACACAAACACACCCAAAAGAAAAAATGACTAAAACAAACGTGGAAAGTGTGAGTAAAAATTGTAGTGATTTTAGGGTGCATTTGAACTTAAGTGACTATCAACTTAAAATAGACTGCTATAGACATAGCTTGGTATATATGAAGCACATGCTAACTACAAACCAAAAATCTACAAGAGATATACCAGAAAAAAGAGAAAAGAATCTAAATGCAACACTACAGAAAGTCATTAACATACAAGACAAGAGCAAGAGAATAAGAAAGGAACAGAAAAGTATAAAAATAATCAGAAAATTAATAAAATGATAATAACTACATGCTGATCAATAATTACTTTAACCATAAATGGATTAAATGCTCCAATCAAAAGATGAATGGATAAAGAAGTTGTGGTTTATATATGTAATGGCATATTAACATAAAAGAAGGAATTCTTACCATTTGTGATAACCTAGAGGGTGTTATGCTAAGTGAAATAAGTCAGAGAAAGATGAGTACCATATGTTTTCTCTTACATGTGGAATCTAAAGAACAAATAAATGAACAAACAGAACAGAAACAAATTCATAGGTATAGAGAATAAACTCATGATTGCTCTGCTTCTCTTGTTTACCACCTTCTACCTGCCTCATTAACTCTTCAATTCAGTATTCCTACTGGATTGGCTTGCTTGCCAATGAAACATTCCTCCTGCTAACCTAAGCTCCAGGTACCCACACCTGCTAGTCAAGCTCCCTTGTCTTCCAGCCAGGAGAGTGAGATTGAATAGGTATAGCCAGGCCAGAAAACTAGAATGTCCCTGGGAATGGCATGGAAGAATCATGCCATTGATTCTTCTAGGGGGCCAAGTCAGGAATTCAGTGCCAATGCAGAAAAGCCAGAAGTTATTTAACTGATAATGAAGTTGAAGCCGGGGTTTGAAAGATGGGCAGGCAAGTAATGGCAAATCTAAAGTCTACAGGTATAAGCTGTCCTGGAAACCAGTAGGGTGTTAGGTACTAAGACAGGAACAGAAGGAATGCAAATGCTTGGCACTAAGTGAATACTTCTGAGTGGGGCTTGGGATTTTATCGCATAACATTGGAGCCTTCTTTTGCTTGGGCTTTCCCTGTAATACTTGGCAGTATCAGGCAATGACATAAGCAAAGTGCTATGGGAGCACTGAGGAAAGAGATTCAATTCTGACTGAGGAACTGAGGTCTGCAGAGGATGTGATATTTGAACTCAACCTTGAAGGATAAGTAGGGTTGCTATTGGTGGTGGCTGGGAGTACATTTTAGCAGAGGGAACATTACAAGTAAAGACACAGAGGTGTCAGGGTCCGTGACATATATGTTCACTGAACAGCAAATAGCTACAGTGTGTCTGGAATATAGTGTGCATTAGGGGTAAGGCTCAGTGAGAAATGAGCTTAGAAAGATAGACTTGGAGGTAGGGGTACCGTGGAGAGATTTACAAATGTTAGCAAGGAGTCCTGAATTTGAACCTGTAGGCAATGGGGAACCATCAAAGGCTTTTTTAAAAATTATAGAAAAATTGACATTCTGGGGTAATGTATAGTTCCATGATTTTTAACAAATTTATAGACTTGTGTAAGCACCACTACAATCCCAACATGAAATTTTTTGTACTACCTCTTTTATAGTCACACCTTCCCCACACCCCAAACCCCTGGTAACCACAGATCTCTTTTTTTGTCCCTATCGTTTTGTTTTTTGAGACTGTCATACAAATGAATCATACAGTATTATAACCTCTTATACTGAAGATTTCAGAGCAGGGGAATGACATAGGTCTATTTCAGGAAAATCACTTTGGTGTTTGTGTGAAGAAAGGATTAGATGAGAGTAAAACTAGAAGCCAAGATATGAGCTGCAAGTGTTCAAACCAGAGATGACCATTTCTTTGGCACATATGGTAGACATTCATTAAAAGGCTGATTGTAGTTAATGAAACAGCTGTGGGAAGAAGATGAAATTCAACTAAGTAATGTTTATATAATGTTTTGATATACTTTAGCATGATTACTCAAAGGATATAATAATATACACAGGCAAAAGAAAGACTAACCAAAAGCCAGGCCAGAAAAGAACACTACAGAATAGTCCAAATTTCATTTTTTAAAAGAGACATGTATATATATGGTCATAGAAAAATGTCTGTAAGGTGTATAAATACACATCAAGATCTCAATTTGTTAATGCTGCATGGTGGGCCTAGAGGTGACAATTTTCTTCTTTATAATATTCTACATTTTCCAAAGCTCTGTTTTCTTTCCCCCTTCTCCCCTCTCCTACCCTGATGCCTTGAAAATAGGTAGAATATTTCCTATATATGGACCACACTTTTTGTTTCTTTGCATGCTTCATAATTTTTTTTTTGCTGAAAACTGGATATTTTTAATTTTATAAATTGAAATTCTAGAACCCAGATTCCTCCTCCTCAGGATTTGTTGTTACTGCTTGTGAATTGTTGTTTATTTAGTGATTTTTCCAAACTATTTGTTTAAAGTCTGTAATCTCTCATGTGTGGCTACTGACGTCAGTGTTTCATTATCTTAGTGATTAGCTAGTGTTTTAACAGAGCTTTCTTTTAAATGCCTGGAGGCCCCCCTCCAAAAAAAAGTAAAAAAAAAGAGCAAAAAGTAATATTCTCCCAGACTTTGTAGATTGGCTCTTTTTGGAGGTGGTCCTTCGGTGCTTAGCCAGGCTATTTACAACTGCATTTCAATATCTGTCCACTTCCTGCTTGCTTGGAGTCTGAAGATCAGCTAGTGGTGAAAGGTCAGGATCCACTCAGGCCTTTCAGATCATGTGTTCAGCTGCGGGCATATTCATGCCTTGATTTCTTAGTATACACAGGAACTTTTTAAAGCCCTATTTCCTCATGTATCTCATTTCCTAAACTCTTTTTCAATGTTTTTCAGTCTACTTATTGCTTGTCCCAACTGATAGTCCTTGCTGCAGGCTACAATGACCAATACCTTTGCCTCGAAATGCTTTCAGCAAACACCATCCAATAAGCTCCCTCAGCCTTTGGAACACTTGAAGTTGGGCAAAACAAGCAAGCTCTTGTGACCTCTCTTTAGGGAACCACCAGACAGGTCAAAGTACACATGCCTGATTCTTTGAGAATAAGGTCTACGTTTTTTCCTCTGACACAACCAACCTGCATCAGGAATATGGGCAGCCATCTTCACTGGTGCCACCAATCTGGAGAATACAGGATGGAAAGCAGGCAATTTAAAATTCCAAAAATCCTCTCACTGCAATTAAGCTTTCTCTTGATTCATATAAGTTTTTAACCAGGATCCAGAGTTCCTAGAAAGTTGATTCTGACAGTTTGACAGCTTATTAGTTGCTTTATTTGTGGAGGGACAGAGCCCTGGAATTACCTACTTCACCATTTTTGGTGACTTTGATTTTTTAAATTTTTTTTTGTAAGGATAGCAATGCCACTTCTAAGCTCTTAATATGCCTGAACTAAAGCCAGATGCCCATTCATTATTGTTGTTGTTTATTTTTAATTAGATATATTAGGGTGAAATTGGTTAATAAAATTATATAGGTTTCAAGTGTAAAATTCAATAATATTGCACGTTCACCACCCAAAGTTAAATCTTTCATCACCATATAGTTGACCCCTTTTACTCTTATTTATCTCTCCAACTCCTTTTATGCACAAATTGCCTCATCAGTGGCCAGTGGAATCCCCTTCAAAATGGTTCTTTGTCCTTTTGACAGAATTTTAGTAATCTATGATGGCTTCCTTGCTTTCTGCTACAAGAGATCTCCAGTTCATCTTTTACTGACATTTACTGACTCAGACCTGGATAGCCATTTATATAAAGGACTGTTTCCTTTAGGTGGGAAATGCTATTTAAAGACCAAAGCCTGGGTGCTAAGGTTATTTGTTGCTGTTGAGTTGTCATTGCTCCTGGGCTGTTCAGTAGATAGAGTTAGGAAAAACATTTTTAAAAATGAAAAAATAGCAGGGCGAAAAAAAAATATGACATAGATGATAGAGGCAAATCAAAGTTGTGTCAGAAATGAGGATCAAACAGCAAGGAAAAGTCACCTGGGATCTAGATGACCAAGCCCTACAACTAGGGAGAAATCTAAGAAATCACCCTGCAAAGGCAGAAGGTAGGATGGGGTCATGTCTGCGAGTGGACTTTCCTGATGACAGACCTGCTCATTCTGAGCACCAGTGGCAGTTCGGCTGTGCAGGGGGCACCAGGGACTTACTGGGTGACACTGAGTTGTTGCAGTGAGGGCAGAGGCAAGACTTGCTCTGTATAGAAGTGCAAGCAGTATTAATTATTCCCTGTTGAGCTCTCCCCATTACCAGTGCACTAGATACAGCACTGCCATAGCCGTGAAGTCATCAAACTGGATAACAGAGGTTACTCCGCCCAGAGGATTCCCTGAAACTCTGCTTCCTCCAACTCTCGGCTTCACCCAAGCCACATCCAGGTGTGTCCTCAGTGAGTCAGGTGCTCCTTGCTGAGCAGCGGCTAGACTCACACTGATGGCAGCTGACCTCGTTTTCTGGTGTGGCCTCTTGAGGCAACTATAAGCACAGCATCTGTGGATTGCTTGATGAATCTTAACAGGTGGCCCCAGAGGAGTGGAGGTTTGGGCTAAATTTGGCCTGCAGCTGAACCCCTCTCAGGACTGTGCCACTGGACACTTACTTCGCAAATCCACACTAATAAGACTGGGAGACTTAGGAGCTTTGCTAAATACATAGAAACAGACACAGAAAGGCCGCCAAAATGGGAAGACAAAGAAGCAGAAACCATATGACAGAACAGAAAAGAGATCCAGATATAATGGAGTCAAGTAATCTAACAGATGCAGAGTTCAAAACACTGGTTATGAAGATGCTCAATGAACTTATGGGAAGTGTAGATGAATTCAGTGAAAAGTTTAACAAAGAGATAAAAAACATAAAAATGGAAATGGAAAATATAAAACGAAAACAATCAGAAATGCAGAACACATTATCTGAGATGAGAAGTGTATTAAATGGAATAAATAAAGTGAATAAGGAAGAGGATCAAATGCCCTATCTAGAGGACAGGAAAGCCAAGGACACTCAATCAGAATGGCAAGAAAAAAGCCAAGACTGTAATAATAATTTAAGGAGCATATGGGACACTATTAAAGGTAAAAATATCTATGTCATAGGGGTACCTGAAGGAAAACAAGATGTTGGAGAGCTATTTGAAGAAATAATGATGGAAAATTTCCCTAACCTGGTGCAGGAAATAGACATAAAACCCCAGGAAGCTCAGAGAGCCCCCAAAACCAGGAACTCAAAGTGGCCCACACCAAGAGACATCATCATTAAAATGCCAAAGGTTAAATACAAAGAGGGAATTGTAAAAGCAACAAGAGAAAAGCAGTTACTTACCTACAAGCAAGCACCTGTAAGACTGGTAGCTGATTTTTCAAAAGAAACTATGTTGGACAGAAGGGCTTGGCACAAAATATTCAGCGGGATGAAGACCCAGAACCTACAACCAAGAATAATTTACCCAGAAAAGCTATCATTTAGAGTTTAAGGAGAGATAAAGAGTTTCCAGACAAAAATAAGCTAAAGGAATTTATCACCACCAAACTAGTATTACAAGAAATGTTGGAGGGATTTTTTAAGAAGAAAAAACATTTATTAAAAACAGGAATAAAGAATGGTAACAACTACATTCCTATCAACAAATACCTCAGGTGTAAAAGACTTAAGTGCTCCAACCAAAAGATAGAATGGCTAAATGGATAAGAAAACAAGACCCCTACATATGCTGCCTACAAGAGACTCACTTCAGATTAAAAGACAAACACGGACTAAAAGGAAGGAGATGGAAAAAGATATTGCCTTGATAGACCTAGAGGATATTGTGCTGAATGAAATGGATTGGATAGAGAAAGACAAATGTCGCATGATTTCACATACATGTGAAATCTAAAGAACAAAATCAACAACTACAACAACAAAAGCAGCAATAAACTCATAGACAGAATATTTAGAGGGATGCTAGATGGGAGAAGAGTTGGGGGACAAAAAAAGGCAAAAGGATTAAGAGGTACAAATGGATAGTTGCAGAATAGACATGGACATGTAGAGTATAACATGGGGGAGATGGTTAATAATGTTAATAATAAATATATAAAGGAGAAGAGGGGTACTAGATGTAGTGGGATGATCGCTTTGTGAGTTATGTGGATCTCTGATCACTATGCTATACTACTGAAACTGGTATATTATTGTATGCCAATGATAATTGAAAAAAAATTCATTGATTTGTACAATGTAAATACAAGCAACTAGTTGTCTATTATATTTCAATAAAGATGACAAAAAGAAAAATAAAAATGAAAAAATATGAATTTGTAATGATATTTCCAATTCAAATTTAATAGTACAGGGTTTTACCTAATTTCTTTATTTTGTACTTACATCTTTTTTTTCTCTTACTCTGACAATCTTGGTGTCTAACTGTATTAACTTCACACTTGCTTTATTCTAAATAAACCAATAACCACTTCAAAATAACAATGCTAACATTGCTATTAGCAATTAGACTACTGAAAGCAGTTCAAGGTTTTTTTTGTGTGTGTGGTTTATTTTGTCCTTAGACCATACATCACTAGGGCTATATAGCCAAAATACTCTTTTAAAGTTACTTGAAATTATTCTCTTTTTTTTTTTTTTGGTATAACTATGCCAGCAACATGATATACAGTAAGGTTCATTTGTTTCTTTTTATTTTCATAATTTTATTTTAAATTATGCTTCCACAGTCGAAACTAGATAGCAAGATACATTTACAGAAGTATAGCTTCTATTCCGATTACTGTACTCTGTTCTCTCCTTTCAGCAGGTTTTTGTTTTGTTTTCTTTTGTTTAGATTTCAGTTTATATTTTTGATGTTTCTTTTTGGAAAATACAAGCAAATGTGTGTGTATGTGTGTATTTCTCCCCTTTTTGTACACAAAAAGTAACATACTATAAAAAGTATTTCTACCTTGTTTTTTATCAATTATATCCTGTGGGTCGTTATTTCAGTATATGATTATCTTCATCCCATTTTACAATTGTATACTATTCCATCATGTGGATGTACTGGGTTTCTTTCATTCTTTTGATATTATAAATAATGTCACAGTGAATAGCATTAGGCATATGTCATTTTGCATTTTTTCCAGTATGTCTTTGGAATACATTCTGGAAAGTGAGATTGTTTTATGTATGCACATGTAATTTTACTAGCTAGCAACAAATTTCCCTCCATAGGGGATATCCTATTTTGCATTCCCACCAGCAATGTATGAGAATTCAGGCCTCTTTACATTTCTCCATAGAACTAGTGCAGATCAAATTGCTGACTCTGGCTTTCATGGCATGGGAGAGACTTTGCCTTCCTTACCACCGATCCCCCAGATATATACCAGAACTTGCACCCTATTATTTTTCCTTTTATGTACCCAGTGCTAAAAACAAATGGGTTGCCTGGCAGTAATGAAGAATGACGTAGTATGGCAAGCCTTAGCTTGTCATGTGTCATTTCTCAAGCTGCTTGGGGCTGAGGAAGGTTTCTGAAACACGTTAACCAGCTCTGAAAGCCTTATTCCAAATGAGTCCACATTATCTGCAACCTATACCAACCATGCGATCTTGCCTATGCCCCTGTGACCAGAAGGCATGGCCCAGTACACACAGGGCAGAAAGAGATATTAGACATCCATATTTATACTTCCCTAATGTGATTGTTTTCTGTTCATTATTATCAACTTTGAAATAAACCCATTGGAGGCTCCCCAAAGACAAACACATAATTATTGTTGTTTTTTTCCCCAGTTTTATTGAGAAATAACATCACTGTGCAAGTTTAAGGTGTACAGAATAATGGTTTGATTTACATATATTGTAAAATGATTACCACAATAGGTCCAGTTAGTTGTTTTCGTTGATACTTCTTTCATCTGTGGCATTTGTCTTCACTTCCATTCACTGCTTCTCCAAGCACCTCCTTGGAGCACCTCACATCTTGTGGTACATCATCAGGCATGGCAATTGAAACGTTGACTTTTCATAAGTGTGAATAAAATGTTTTCTAAAATATCAGAAGCTCAGGCTCCCCCCATCACCTTTGGCAACGCTATGAAAGAAGAAATGTTCATTACCAATGATCTCAGATTTTCTTTCCTAGATCTCCCTCATTCTTATGCTCCTGGACCTTCTTTAAGGTGCCTTCTCTCTGACCTCAAATACTCAGAGCCCTGGTGGTCTCTGTATCCATCAACAGCTTCTTGGGATGATATGTCACCATGTTCCTCTCTCAGAGAGTTTGTCCTCTAGTTGTGAAAAGAAAGGCTCTGTCTTTGGCTAAAAAGGATTTCAGGTACCAGGGAGGGTTGCAATGGCAGGATGAAGAGAGGGTACAAATTTAAGACTGAGATTTTTTCCTGAAATCATGCTATACAAGCATCATCTATGCAGCTTCTTCTGGGCCTGTGACTTAGCAAGCTAAGAGAGGAACTGAAAACACTTTCTGATATAATGGCAAACTTTCACAATATCATAAGTAATTTCTATCCATCATACATGCAGGGTACCCACAGTTCATTAAAGCTTTTCCCCAGAGCTGACTTGATGATTTCAGTGGTGACCTACAATCTGCAATCCAAAGGGTTCTAGGAAGGCTTCAGAGCCCAAAAGATGTTTTCCCCTAGACTTTTACTATTCTGAAAAGTTTCACTCATATGTGAAAATATGTAGTTTAAACTATATAAGCAATTCATGGTTCTATATAAGGATGGCAGATTGTACACAAATTTGTTTTTGCTCCTTCACCAAGCCCCATTTTAATGACAGTAAATGAAAACATATATTTGAAAAATAATAACAAAACTAAAAGAATTAGTATCCAAAATGTGTGTATAATATGTAAAAATGATAGTGGTGGGATTTTTTTAAAAAAGCACAACTTACAAAGAAAGAAGATAGAATTGATAGTATTTTGAAAGCTGGAAAGCAAATGGTGAAGTGATTAATTCACTCAGCAGATCTGAAGAAGCTGA
This sequence comes from Eidolon dupreanum, assembly GCA_028627145.1. Taxonomy (NCBI): domain Eukaryota; kingdom Metazoa; phylum Chordata; class Mammalia; order Chiroptera; family Pteropodidae; genus Eidolon; species Eidolon dupreanum. Next base: position 57,686,677 of record CM053505.1, on the reverse strand, counting down.
ACCTTATAACAATAGTGAGAAAATTAAGGGAATGAACATCTTAATATATTAATTCAAGAAATTTCCCCAAAACTGAAGGTTGTGAGTCTCCAGGTTGAAAGAACCTATGACTAATGAAAATGGACCCACACTAAGACACATCTTCATAAAATTTCTCAATGTTAGGTTAAGAAGATCGCACAAGCTTCTAGAGATAAAAACAGGTCACATATAATGGATCAGGAATCAGAATGGCTTTGGATTCCTAAATATCAATATTGGAAACTAAGAGATGATGGAGAAATGCCTTCAAAATTCTGAAGGATAATAATTTTCAACCTAGTGTTCTGTATCCAGTCATGCTGTCAATCAAGTATGAGAGCAGAATAAAGATATTTTCAGACAAACAAGGTCTCAAAAATTTACCCTTCATGCACCTCCTGGTTAAAACAAGAGTTTTAAACCAAGAAGGAGGAAAGACTTAGGTTAGTGGGGAAAGGATCCAGCATAAGAAAGAGGTAAAAGGGAATCTCCAGGATAATAAAGGTAGGTCCCAGAATGACAGTTGCATATCAGGAAAAAATAGAAGACAATCAACTCATACAGGCCAAAAGACTTTAAGAGAGAAAACGTCAAAATACCTGATATAGCTTAACACATGTAGAGGAGGTGGAGGTAACTGATAGTTTAAAGTTGAATTTCTTCTAAGTTTTGAGAAGAAAACTAAAGAAAAAATAATAACAATTAGCTACAGGAAAAACAAAAAGTTTGTCAATAAGGAAAAGTATTCATATTTCATGTATCAATTGCAAATAATGTCTACTTAGCCACCACACTATAAACACTGAACAGCGATCTAACCAAAATCACAATATGCTTATGTTGGAATAATGTAGGGGTAAGAAGGGTCCTTGAGTGAGGTGGGGGGCAGGGTGTGTGTAGGTATGTCAATAGACGATGCCCAAAACTAAAACGTTAAAAAATAACAATTAGATAACATTAGAGAACCAAGATAAGTACTAAAAGAATCAGCTAAAAGAGTCAAAAGCTCTTCTCTCTGGGGAATGGGAAATTATGGGGAAGGGAAAAAGCACTATTTTTCACAACAAAACTTGTAGAACTATTTAACTCTGTAGACTATGATAATGTATAACTTTAATAAAAATAAAAATAAATAAAAGTATAAAAGAAGTACATGCCCAATTAAAAACTTAGAAAATTTAGAAAAGCAAAATATTTTTAAATCACACAAACTCACTACTTATGAATAGCCACATTTAATATTTTGCTGTATTCCCTTTCAGGCTTTTTACATGCTAAATGTTACATAGTTGTGATTATCCTGATATCTTGGCTTTCCTCTCTATCAATGTCACAGCATATACATTTTCCTGTTATAGTCTTTTTAAATGGCTGTGTGGTGTTCTACTGTTTAGATATACTATAATTGACTTGACTATTCTCTTGAGCATTTAGATTCTTTCCATTTTTGCCACTATAGCTAATGCTGCCATAAATCTTTATTCATAATTTTCCTGTTCTTCGAATTATTTGCCTAGTATATATTCTGCAGAGTGATACTGAATTGTGTGCTCCCAAATTTCATATGTTAAAGTGCTAACCCCCAATGTGGCTAAATTTGAGACAGTGCATATAAGTAGTTAATAAAGGTTAAGTAAGGTCATAAGGACATGGTCTTATTTTGATAGGGCCGGTGTCCTTGTAAGAGAAGGATGAGACACAAGATGTTTCCCTCCCTGTTCCCCTTTCTCTCTCTCTCCCTCTCTCCCTCTATCTCTCCCTCTCTCCCCCTCTGTGTGCACCCAGAGGAAAGGCCAGTGAGGACAGAGGAAGAAGGCAGCTTATCTGCAAGACAAGAAGAAAACTCTCACCATAAATCGACCCTGATGGCACCTTGATCTCAGATTCCTAGCCTCCAGAACTCTGAGAAAATAAATATCTGTTGTTTAAGCCACCCAGTCTGTGGTATTTTGTTATGGCAGCATGAACAGACTAAGACACTTTATATTTGAAAGCATCCATGGATGGAAATTAGACTTTTGATCCATAGTGTATACAGATATCAAATTATAATATTGTATACTTGAAACATATATAATGTTATTAACCAATGTTACCACAACAAAAATAAATAAATGAAGCACCCATGTAAAAATGTCAATGCTCTAGTGTGACTTAATTTAATATGCTGCTTTCCCTTTTACAATAAAGTGAAATGCTGGCAACTTGGAGGTGGAACTCACTACAGCTAATAAGGGATTGATAGAGCTTTTGGAAGTCAGAGACCTAGTAGTACTGAGTTAAGAAATGCCAAAACAAGAGTTAATAATTCTGGGAAGTATTTAAATTTGGAACAATGTTTTCTTTCTGCTTGATGAGTTGTATAAATTGTTTATTGATATGAATAAACATTGCTGGCCCTCCTCCTCTTCAAAATATATCCTAAATCCACCCTTTCTTTCTATATCTACTGCTCTGACTCTAGACCAAGTCACTGTGGTCACATCCCTCTCTCGTAATCTGTTCTTTGCACCACTAACAGAATATACTTATAAAACTGGAAACTAGATTTCATCTCTTCCCTGCTCAATACTGCTTTCTATCACATTTAAAATAAAATCCTTACCATGTTACTGTATGTGTGCGATGTGTTATATTGTCTATAATTCACTTCAAAACACTTCAGTAGCACTGTGTGATTTACCTTATTTAATCTACTCTAAATGTGTGTTTTTTCACTTTTGATCACCCCTGAAATTGGAATGAATTTTACCATTAATGGTATGTCACAGTTTGAGAACAATTTTTACTTCTTGATACATAAAAAAATGGCAGGTTTTACAAATTTTAACATCTTGGATTCATAGAAGTAATGATTTAATGAAATAGCGTATCTGTCTACAAAATGACCTTTTGAAATATTGGTCTAGGGTGAGGGCAATGGAGGTAGGAAGACAGGGTAGATTTAGTATATTTGGAAGTGGAGAAGAACCAGACAATGTTTATCGATTATATTATTCATTATAAATTGATAAACAATTTATACAACTCATTGTAAATTAGTATTAATCCACACTCTGAGCGTGGTTAGTTAATATCTGAATTATCCTAATCAGGAATATGTACTCAGGAGTGGTTAGTTAGGATTTGAAAGACCCTACTTAGGTTCAACACATGTGGAGTGGCTACAAATATTGTCCAGGTCCCTCTACCATTGCATGAATAAAATATAAAATTCTGACAAACCAGCCCCAGAGCTCAACAATCTTTTGGAGCGGCATTCAAAACCTCAGATTCTATGTGGTCCTATGTCCCACTATGTGGTAGCCAGCCTGCTAGATGCTCCCCAGTGATGCCTTTCTTGTGTAGTTCCTTTCCACATTGAATAGGGATGACCTGTGTAATCAGTAGGATATTATGGAAATGACAGAGTGTGACTCACAAGACTATGTCAGAAAAGACATCACAGCTTCTCTCTTGCTTTTTCTTGGATCATTGCTGTAATCTTGTCATGAGAGCATGCAAGCAGCCCTATGAAGAAGTCCAAGTAGGGAGCTGAAATCTCTTGCCAAGAACTAACACAAACTTAGTAAATATATGAATGAACCACCTTGGAAGCAGATCCCTGGCCCCTTCAAGCCTTTGAGTGGCTACAGCCCTAGCCAATATCTTGACTGCAACCTCATGGGAGATTCTCAGCCAGAACAACCCAACTAAGTTGCTCCCAGATTTTTGACACACAGAACGTATGTGAGATAATAAATGTTTGTTGTTTTGAGGCATTAGATTTTGGGGTCATTTGTAGAACAGCAATAAATATACCACCTAATAGAAGATTTTCCTGTTCCACGCAGAAGATAGACTGATCCTGTTACCATTTTATTAGGCCTTCTGTTTCAGGTAAATCTTTCATTCAAGGAAGGAACTTGCTGGAGTTCCTAAAGGTCAAAGAATATGTACTTCATCCAGTTTACAAGAAGAGGCTATATTACTGCTTTAGTCCCTGATCGTTAATAATTGTATAAGTCATTGAATTCAGACTGACAATTACCTTCACTGTGATGTTCTATCTAGTAAGGAGGCTGCGGGAGAGGTAACTTATAGCCCTCACCTACTTCTAATCTTCAGAGGCTCCCTAAATCTACCAAAAACAATAGGTTTAACTCTATTTGTAACACATTGCAAATGTCCGCAAGGCCTTAGATAATCTGACTTTTATCTACTTCTCTAAACTCATTTCTTAGCACCTACTCTCACTTCCCTCCAGCAAGACTGGCTGTATTTGTTTGCTAGGGCTGCCGGAACAAAGTATCACACACTGAGTGGCTTAAACAACAGAAATTTGTTTCTCACATTCCTGGAGGCTAGAAGTCAAGATGTTGGCAGGATTTTTTTCCTAATGAGAGCTGTGAAGAAGAATCTGTTCTATGCCTGGTTTGCTGGCAATGTTGGGTGATCCTTGGGTTATAGAAGCATCACCCTGATCCCTGTCTTCATCTTCACATGGTTATTCTCCCTGTGTGCATGTCTGTGTTCAAATTTCCCCCTTTTATAAGGACATAGGTCATATTGGAATAGAAGTTCACCCTACTGCAGTCTGACTTCATCTTAACCAATTACATCCAAATAAGGTCACATTCTGGGGTACTGCAGGTTATACCTTCAACATATGAATTTTTGAGGAGACACAATTTAACTCATAGCACTGGCCTTCTTGCTGTTCCTCTAGCACACCAAGCTTATTTCCACCTCAGGTTCTTTATACATACTAGTCCTTCCATCTAGAACCCCAAAGAAGCAGGACTGTTCCCTTCTCAGCATTAAAGTGTCAACTTCTCAAAGAGGTCTTCCCTGATTACCCTATCTAAAATAATCCCTCCATCACACACACATTATTCTCTGCTTCCTTACTTGTTTCAGTTTTCTTCATAGTACCCAGCATTCCCTGAAATATATTTCTTTTTACTTGTTTTTATCAGCCCTTCTCACAAGAATGTGAGTTCCATGAAGACAAGGAATTTGTCATCTTATTACTGTATCATCAGCTCCTGACACAGTGCCTGTTATAGGGCAAATATTTAATAAATTTCTGTTGAATAAACATTGAATTAGCAAATGCTTGCTTTGTTGATTCTCTGATTTAGTCTTTGGAAATTGCAGTAGGAACAAGTTTTCCCTGATAAAATGGAACTTTGAGAAAACTCCTCAAAATATTCATTTCTCCCCCTTTGAAATGAACAAATCCTCTCTGAGACCAATTACAAAGCAACAAAATAATATTATTCTCTCCCCCAAAGTTACCTGTTTTCCCTTTGCTTGTACAACCAGGAAACCACTCAAGGGCAGCAAAAAATTCACAGTGAAGAGAGGTCAGTTCCAAGGCAGAGACCCATTTTCAATCTTTCCTCAAAGATTGTCCACCACCTGCTCCCTCTCCAGCCTGGCTAGTTTTTTCAGGTTCAGTAGACACACATTAATGATCCTGGCTGAACTACCCATTAGGAGAAAAAAGGGGGTCCCTTTCATTGGATCAGCTTTCTCAGAAAAGGCCAAGGAACTGAGTCAACTTCCAAATGAGATTTCCAAATATAAGAGCAAAGACTATATTTTGTTCCTAGAAGTTTTTTTTTTTTTTTAAAGAAAAGAAAAAAAAGAAAAATAAAGAATTGTCCACTTTGAGTTCTGACTTGCCTAGAAGTAAAGGTGTCAACTTACTGACCTTCCACCTGCCTCCCAGCTCTCAGCCGTATGACTTATAACAGGTATAAAAATAAAGCGATATCTAAACAGTCTCTTGGGTTTTTTTTATTAATGTTTGTTTTCATATTTCCTTAACCATCAAAAGAGGACTCTAACCGAAACCTTTGATGTTTATTCACCTAAACTTGGTCTTTTCCTGTAATAAAAGAAGAGGGATTGTTTGTGGCTTGGGAACTGGGAAGATTCAAGCAAGTTTAGTTTCTAAACTATTTTTTTAAAAGACAATTTTTTGTTAAATAAAATAAAGAATGGATTTAATTAAATCATTTTGTGAGCTCAATTCCCAACATTTTTTCCACCTAATCTTTTTCCAAATCTGCTTAAGTCAGTAGTTTTTGAGCCTGCGTGGGTTGCAGACCACTTAGAGCAATGCTTCTCAAATTTAACATGCACATGAATCACCTGGTGAGCCTGTTAAAATGAAAATTCTGATTCAGTAGGTCTGGAGAGGGAATTATAGGGTGGATTAAGTGAGTTTTCAAGCTTCCCCTTTTAGGTTCTCCCTTTGGCTTCAGCTGACCTCCAACGCCCAACGTGCCCTTGCTGCAGTACTCCATTCTAACCACCCCTTCTTGCCAAATGCCCCAGTTCATGTATCTTTCTGTTTTGACCTCACCTTCATATTTATCTGTCTTGGGTCCCTCTTTCTATGGACCCTGCCCTCTGTTAAAATATACCGAGTAATATGTAAGCGAAAGAAGCCAATCACAAAAGTCACATATTGTATGATTCCATTTATACAAAATGTCCAGAATAGGCAAATACATTGAGATGAATAGAAAGAAGATACCAGAGAGCAGAAAGCAATTGCTAGGGACTGGGGAAGGCAAGATTGGGGAGTGACTGCTTAATTGGTATGAGGTTTCCTTTTATAGTGATAAACATTTTCTGCAACTAAATACTGATAATGGTTGCACAACATTGTGAATGTACTAAGTGCCACTGAGTTGTGCACTTTAAAATGACTAAAATGGTGAATTTCATCTTATGTGTATTCTTGCCCATGTGCAGACTATAGAACCAATGGGAAAAGCCCTGGGCGTAGGTATTGCCTTTATTGTGGCTCTTTTCTCAGTGCACTTGACTAGCTATAGGTGTGGGGGCAGGATTCTAAGATTAGGACCCAGAACACCTGGCCCACCTTCTCTAACCCTTCCAGCACAATACCCTCTAAGTCCATCCATGTTATTGCAGATGGCTGAGTAATATTGCATTGTATATATGTGTGTGTGTGTATATATATATATATATGTATATATACACCACCTCATTCATTCATTAATGGACACCCAGGTGGCCTCCATATGTTAGGTATTATAAATAATGTTGCAATGAACATATGGATTCACATGACCCTTCAAAGTAGTGTTTTGCATTTCTTCAAATAAATATATCTTTTTTCATCCCTTTACTTTCGGTCTGTGTGTGTCTTTTTATCTGAAGTGAGTCTCTTGTAGGCAGTACATGTAAGGGTCTTATGCATTCAGCCACCCTATCTTTTGATAGGAGCATTTAACCCATTTGCACTGAAAGTAATTGTTGCTAGATAAGTAGTTAGTGCCATTTTATTATTGATTTTTAAAAATCTTTTTATTTCTTTTTCTTCTTATTAAAGTAGTCCCTCTAACATTTCCTATAATACTGGCTTGGTGGTGAGGAACTCCTTTAGCTTTTTTGTCTGGGAAGCAATTTATCTGTCCTTTGATTCTGAATGATAGTTTTGCTGGATAGAGTAATCTTGGTTGTAGATCTTTACTTTTGTTCACTTTGAATATTTCATGACAATCCCTTCAGGCTTGCAAAGTTCCTGTTCAGAAATCAGCTGACAGGCATATGAGAGCTCCCCTGTAGGTAACTGCTTTTCTCTTGCTGCTTTTAAGTTTCTCTCATTGTCTTTAACCTTTGGCATTTTAATTGTTATATATCTTGGTTTGGGCCTTTCTGGGTTCATCTTGCTAAGACTCTCTGCACTTCCTGGGCTTGTATGTCTATTTCCTTCACCAGATTAGGGAAGTTTTCAGTCATTATTTCTTAAAATGGGTTTTCAGTTTCTTTGTCTCTCTCTTCTCCTTCTGGTATCCCTATGATGCAAATGTTGGTATACTTGATGCTGTCCCAAAGGCACCTTAAACTATCCTCATTTTTTCGTTTTTTGGATTTTTTTATTGCTGTTCTGATCTTCTAAATCGCCAATTTGATCCTCTGCTTCAGATCGACTTTTGATTCCTCCTAAGATATTCTTTATTTCTGTTATTGTATTCTTCATTTCTGACTATTTCTTTTTTATGTTTCCTATCTCTTTGTTAAAGTTCCCACTGAGTTCCTCCATTTTTCCCTTAAGTTTTTGAGCATCCTTGTAACAAGTGTTTTGAGGCTGCATCTGGTAGATTGTCTCCATTTTGTTTAGTTCTTTTTCTGGAGCTTTATTCTGTTCTTTCATTTGGGACATGTTTCTTTGTCTTTCCATTTTTGCTGCCTACTTATGTTTGTTTCTATGTATTAAGTAGGACTACTATGTCTCCTGGTCTTAGTAGAGTGGCCTTGTGTAGTAGGTGCACTGTGGGTCCCAGTGGCACAGTCTTCCCTGGTCACCTGAGCCAGTTGCTCCAGCTATGTCCCTTGTATGCGTTATATGTGCCCTCCTGTTGTAATTGAGCCTTGATTGCTGTTTACTCGTCAATGGGAGGGATTGATCCTCAGGCTGATTGGTTGTGATGACTGGCAATGATGAGAGGAGGAGCTAATGTGCTGACCCTACAGAGCAGGATTTGCTTTAACAGGGCTCTAGTGCATGCCATGTCTGCCCTTTGGGTGTGTCATTCTCATATGTGCCCCAGGTGGTGCTCCTGCTTAGATTGAAGCTGGCCGCAGGGAATAAAGGCCAGGGCTTCCTGGGAGGGTCTCTGCCTCAAGCCAATTTCAGCTGCAGCCTGTGCCCTGCCTGGGGCCACCTGGCATGAGCCACGAAGCAATCCGCAGATGGCCATCACCCATACTGGGCTTGGAAGTGCCTTGAGAGGCCAAGCCGCCAACGGAGGCCAGCTGCTGTGAGTGCTGGGTTTGGGACTGCTCAGCAAGAGGTGTGGGGCATGCCAAGGCCTGACGCTGCTTGTTTAGGTTTTTTGAACCTTGGAAAGATTTTAGGAAAGTCCACAGCATGAGCCAAGACAGACTGTTTGTATGGAAAATCTACTGGTAGCAGCTTGGACAGGCCACCAATTGGGAGGGGCGAGGTCTCATGGACTCACCAGGGTGGGATGACCTGTGTTAGCTCTGTTGCTGGCTCTGCAAGCCAGGTGGGGGAAGGTTCTAAAAAGGAACAATGCCCTCTACCAACACTTCTGTCCGAGAGGAAGCTTCCCCTCCAGCCTCTTCCTTGAAGCCAGATAATTCAGTTCCTCACTGTATGTCCCTGGTGCCTTTCGAGCTGCTACCTCAGTGCTGGAGTTCAAAGTGAGTGAGTCCGTCACTGAGTAAGTTCATGTAGGGCCCTTTAGGAGGAATGCCTGGACTCCCACAGCCCTTCCTCTCATTCAGCCACAATCTCCACTTGTTTTCACAGCCAAAAGTTATGGAGACATCTCTTCCCAGCACTGGAATCCTGGGCTTGGGAGCCCAGTTTGGAGCCGGGAGCCCAGTTTGGAGCTGGGACCCCTCTCTCATCTGGGGGGTCTCTGCAGCCAAGATATTTCTCCTGATTCTCACTGCCACATGCGGGAGAGGGACTAGCCATTTTTGAATCTCTAACCCTCCTACCAGTTTCTAAGTGGCCTCTTCTGTGTGTCCCTAGCTGTAGGACTTTTGTTCAGCTAGACTTCAGGTGACTCTTTCTGCTCCCTTTTTCAATGGTAAAGGAAAGTCTGTTGGGTTCAGGCCCTTGACTTATATTTTCTTTGGGATCATTATCATCATAGCAGCAAGCAATTGTGAAGTGCATTGTTCTAATTGCTTTACATATTTTAACTCATTTAATTTTCATAAAATAAAATTTCATATATAAGTAAAATGAGGCAGACTTCAAACTCAGGTAGATTGGCCCTGGAATTTGTGTTTCTAATCACTATACATACTGCCTCACTGCCTCTTCCCTAACACCACACACTTTCTGCCTTTCAATATAGGCTACTACTTGGATATTCTCTCCATGAGAAACAAGTACACTAAGTTACAGATGAAAAAATTGAGGCTGAGAAAAGTTAGACTTTTCTAAGGCAGCATTGGTAGTGCATGGGGAGCTGGGAATTAAATCCAGCTCCCTCACACCATATTTTGTCAAGAGAAGCTACTTCGTGAGGTCTGATTCTGATTCAACATAGTGAAAAAGATTGATTTCAAAAAATTCCACATGCATCAATCCCTCTTATCATTATGGGATGTTTCATTTTTGGACACCATGATCAAAGACAGATTAATACCTTTAGAGGTCCTAACCTCTAAAAAGAGAAGGATGTCCTCCAAGCATCATCCTCTGTGGATTCAAATTAAAAACAATTACAAACAATAAAATAAATACAACAAAGTACTAATTTTTCCATTCATGACTACTTAAAATTTTCTTTTTGAAGTTCTAACAATCAAATACTTAAAAGAATTCTTAGAAGCATTTTTTTTCAGTTTCCTAAGCACATGTTTAAACTGTTAAGTAATTCAGCACTTACTGTTACATATTAATTCCTGGAAAAGGTGTACAAGAGTTATAAATGTAAAGGTAACTTGGGGACAAATGATGACAAAGAAAAGTGATCAGGAAGAAGACAGAGCAAGCAAGTTAAGGTGGGGCTCTGCATTTGCAATTTACAGAAATCCACCTTCTATGGGTGTAATCAACAGTCTACAGGAAATCTTTCCAAAAGCCTATGGCCTATAGTATAACTGCAGATAAATTACTGGTGACATTTAAGTACTCCTGAGCGGTCTCCAGGAAGCAGCCAACCTCAAATTTAATGTCATTCAACCTGGGAAATGCAAACATTAAGACAGTCTGGTAAAACAAAGAGGGAGAGGAGGTATTATGATGTCTAGAGCCAAAAGAAGGAAAGTAATTATTGGAGAATTTGCAAAAAAAAAAAAAAAAAAGGAGATGGACAGTAAGACATATTTAGTGTATCCAGCACTGCCCAAGGAAGAGGGACCTCAGATTTGGGGCATGCATATTTTAGTTGGATTAGCTGGTATAATCTTATCTTGAAAGGGGCCAGCTGATCCTGCTGCTGCAGATTAATAATGATATTCTATTAAGGCTACCTGACTATCTTTGCTCAGGTTCTATGCTCATCAACTTATCAATTGACTTCCTAATATTCTGATACTGGGAATGGGGGCCCCTACCCACTGGCTTCAGTTGTCATCTAGATTGCAAATCATTCTCTTATGAATCACAGGATCTTAAGGTTGGAGGATACTTCAAAGACATTTAATTAACTGTCCATCTGGTACTGAAAGTCCCCTTATAAAATAACTGGCAAGGAGTTATTTTTCCTTAATGTCAAGTCACAGGAAACTCATTACCTCTTCATTTCTTTGAACACTGTGCTAAAAAATTTTGCTTTACGTTAAACAAAAATGCATTACTTTAGAGCCTCCAGTCCTAGGTTGACCCTTTGGGTCCACATACAAAACAAACTAAACCTTCTCAAAAAAAGAAAACACCCACAAAACAAAACAAAACAAAACAAAACAAAAAAATGAAAACAAAACATAGATAAGCTCGTGTCCCTAAAAAACTTTTTTTTCTAGGCCTAATTCCCTAAATTCTCCATGGACAGGCATTAGTTTCTCTTTTAAGGTGTGGTCTTGGGCATGGTCATGTATTTTGTTTTGAATTTGCAAAAGTAACATATTTTCATTACAAATGGTTATGATAACTGTCTCTTTCCATTTCTTCTTTCCCTCTGTCATACTTCCCCTCACATCAAGTGATGCTGGAGTGGCCATGGACATTTCTAGAATAGAACCAAGAGGAAGTTGTATTGGTGGTATGTTTAGTTTGGGTTTAGGAGAATATATATTACATGGTTCACTGACACTTCCCTGGACAGTTAACTGATTGCTATCTGCCTTAGTATAGAAATGGCTTTCAGGAAAACTCCAACCACCTACTGTGCTAATTTCACCTAGTGTTATGACACTAAGTTGCTGGTGTATTAGGCAGCTAAAGAAAGCATTATGCTATTTTTATGAGTTTTGTGATACTGAAAATATTTTCAGCTTTTTAAAATATAAAATGCGCTATGCATTGAGATGTACCCTTACAATAGAGTAATTTTATGGTATGTAAATGATATCTCAATAAAACTGTTAAAATGTGCTATGATTTCTTATTTTAAATAAATACTCACTTTTGTGCCTAAAGTAAAGTAAAATAAGGACACATAACCAGGTATTTACAAAAAGCTACACCAAACATCACACTTAAAGGTGAAATTTTGAAAGAATCTTTTTTGAGACTGGGAATTAGACAAGGGGATCGCTATGTCTACCTTTGTTCAATGTTGTATTAGAAGTTCTAGTGAGTACACTAAGCCAAGAAAAAGAAAGAAAATATATAAGAATCAGGAAGGAAGAAATAAAGTCATCGTTATACCAAAAAATATGACTGTGTGTGTAGAAAATCTAAAAAGCTAAATACAGAAATATTATTAGAATTAATGAGTTTAGCAGCATTGCTGGTACAAAAACTGATATATAAAAACCATTTGCACTTTTAAATAATAGCCACAATTAAAAATTAAAGTAAAAGGACATAATTTATAACTATATAAAAATGTAAACTACTTAGCAGTAAATGTAACAAAGGAGGTTCAAGAGGAAGTTGAATCTAAAATTTACATGAAAGTACAAAAGGTCAAGAAGAGCCAAACAAAGCACTCTCAAAGAACAAGATGGGGCAACTTGCCTTATCAGATGTCAAGACTTATCATAAAACCATAGGAATTAAGGCTGTGGCATGGGGAGAACTAAATAGAGTTCAAGAACAAACCCGCCTATATATAAACATTTGATGTACAATAGAAGTGACATTTTGGATCAGTGAAAAAAGTACTTTTCAAAAATGGTACTGGCACAATTAGTTTTCCATATGGAAAAATAGTAAATTGGACCCTCACACCATACACAAAAAAAATGAACTCCAGATGGATTTGAAACATAAATGTGAAAGACAAAATTATAAAACTTTTAGAAGAAAAAATTAGAGAATATCTTAATGATCTCTGGGTAGTGAAGGATTTCTAAATGAAGGCAGAAAATGTATAAATCATAAAGGAAAAGACTGGTAAATCACAGTACATTTAAATTAAGAACTTCTATTTACCAGAAAACACTATTAAGATAGTGAAAAGACAAGCCGTCAACATAACCAATCAAAGATTAATACTGGATTATAAAGAGAACTCCAAGAATCTGTAAGCCACAGAAAAATAAACCAATAGAAATATAGGCCAGAAACTAGAATAAGCACTTCTCAAAAGAGAAACCTCAACCAGCCAATAGTTGGAATAAAAGATGCTCAACCTCATTAGTAATCAGGGGAATAAAAGTTTAAATCATGATAAAATAGTACTATTTTATCATAAAAATAAAAAGTCTGGAAAATACCAAGTATTGATAAACATATGGAAGAAGTAGAACACTCATCCATGGCTTGTTGGAGTACACATTTATGTGAGCACTTTGGGAAAGGATTTGGTATTACATAGCAGAATTGAACGTGTGTAAATCCTAGGACCCAGAAATTCTACTTTGGGAGGTATATACCTTAGAGAAACTGTAGCACATGTATATCATTCCATCAACATTGTTCCATCATCATATCTAATCACAGTAGAATGGATAAATAAACCATGGTATATTCAAGCAATGGACCATTATATAGCAGTATAAATAAACTGAAACTACATGTACCAACATATATGAATCTCAAAAACATACTGTTGAATGAAAGAAAAGCAAATCATAGACGCATACATACAAACAGCTAGGTTCCATTTATTCAAGAGTTCAAAAACAAGAAAAGCTGAACAGTATATTGTTTAAGGATGTATTTAGTTAGTAAAACTATGAAGAAAAACAAGGCAGTGATTATCCTCAATTTCAAGATAGTAGTTACATCTGATGGGGGAGAGAAGCGGGTTCACTGAGGGTTCACAGCAGGGGGATGTGATTAGAGAGGGCCTCACAGAGAGCTTTAATATATTGGAAATAAATGTTCATTTTTTTAACTTAGGTAGTGAGTACATAGATATTCATTCCTTAAAATTATTCTTTAAATTACCTATGTGTTTTATATACCCTTTTGTGTGTATTTTGCTGTTTTAGAGAAGGAAAATATTCAGTGCCTACAAGTAAACATACAACTCTAGCTAATCAATCATACTAGGAAACAATCGGCTCCCTTGTTTTGAGCACTCTGACTCTGTTTTGTGAACTGAGGTGTACACTTATACCACTAAATTTTCTTCTATTTGGCCATTCTTTTCACTTGTCCTATGTAGCCAAGTTCTCCCCAGAGCCAGATCAACCTCTTGGATACTGATCATCCACCAGATACAGAAATTTCTGAGCCAGCCAGGCATGAGATCCAAATTGCAGCTGGCAGATGTGGCAGCTCTTCTGAAAGCCCATCTTAAAGCAGCTTCCTTAACATGCTCACTTCCTACCCTGCTTCTCCTGAGGTTATCTGTTTTATGGTCCAGTCTGACCTCTTTCTTGTGAGGAACCTTAGCAGATGCCTTATCAAGGAAGGCAGTGTCTCACATTAGGTCCTGTTGATAAAATGAGAAAGCATATTATCACTCAAGAAGATTGCTATTTCCTGAAGGAATAAATCCCCACCAGGGAAAACCCCTGTGGTTCTCAAGTTTGGGCTAGTCTCCTGAAGCTGATAACATAGTTCCATCCAGAGGAGGAAGGCCAAATGCACTTATTTATTCCTGAAAGCTTTGTGAGTAGATATACATCTTTCACATCTCAAGACTCACAGAACCCGAGCTGAACAGAGTTCCCAACCTGGAAGAACCTCTCCAGAATTCAGGTTGCTGAATCTTTCCTGCTACCTAGAGAGGTTTCAAATCACCTCTTGACAATGGGAAACTGGGTGGTTAACCACTGGCTCTCAGTTTTGGTTCTGGTAAGTGATGTTTTACTGCCTATTAATTACTTATAACAGATTAAGGAAACATTATATTAATATTTAAAAGTTATTTGAAAGGGAAAGATTCCATGCCAATATTGAGTTCATCAAGGCCGGTTATCAGTTAAAAAGTCTGACTCTAGGACTTTTAAAATATGTTTTATATACTCTTCTGTGTGTAATATGTTTCACCACTTTAGAAAAGGAAAAAAATCCAACTCTAGAAATTGATTGGTAAAGAGACAGATAATATCCAATTGTCCATGTTGTCAAGCCACAAGTATTTGAAATTTCAATGTGAAAATATTTCTGTCTTCTCTTTTTCTCTTCCATCTCACTTCTAACTACTACCATGTAGCATTCATTTCTCTCCATTCTTCCTATACTGTTCTTATCAAGATTTCATAAAATCACTGAACATTTGAGTTAGAAGTGATCTTAAAGGTCATCTGGCCCAGCGCTGTCCACTAGAAATATAATATGAGCCACATATGTGATTTCAAAATTTTCTAATACTTACATTGAAAAAGGTAAAAAGAAATAGGTAAAATTAATGTCTAGTAATATATTTGTTTAACCTGATATATCAAAAAATGTAATCCTTTTAACATGTAATCAGTATTGAAAATATTAATGAAATAATTTATATTATTTTATTTTTACTGTCTTTGAAATCTGATGTGCATTTTACACTTACAGCACAGCTCAGTCAGGACGAGCCACATTTCAATTGCTCAGTAGCTGCATGTGGGTAGCGGCTATGGCATTGAATAGTGCGGATATAAATTAACTCCTTGATTTTACAGGAGAAAATAAAACACAAATGTCACACAGAGAATTGATTGCACAGCCATCACTCAATCCCAGCTCCCCAGTGTTCAGACCAGAACTCCTTTACCACATTACATATACACAATCCCTTCCTCCTATCGCGCGTGCACACACACACACAGACACACACAGACACACACACACACAGACACACACACACACAACCCTTTCTCCACTCTCTTTATTCCATTTCTGAGCCACCCCTGAGCCTGGGACTCCCTGAGTCCTTTCTCACTTTCCTCAGTCTTCATGTTATTGCTTCTTCTGGGATTCTCTCTTTTTTCCTGTTTTTCCTTTAGTTCCCATAAGACTGCCAAGTGCTCCAGGGAATAGGGCGTGAAGAGCAATCACATTCCCCTGGAGGGCTGTTTGTTCTTCACTTAACAAGAGGCCAAGTGTTTGTTTGAGCAGATTATCCTATAACATATTTTCAATGTTTCAATGTCCTACATTTACTTTTACACTAGTTTAGGAAACAGTATACCTGGGAATTAGTTTTGGCTCTGCTATTAATCAAGTGAACTTGATCAAATTATTTATCCTCTTTAGACTTCTGGTCACCCGTGTGTGTGTGAAGGGAGTGGGGGTGGGGAATTAATGAAGTGACTAGATTAGATATAAATATAAGGGTGTTTCTAGCTTTAGAATCATCTGTGCTATTTAATCCTCTCTTATTTTTTACTCAGAGAGTTTATCGCCCATGGTGGTGACTCACATTTAACTATCTAGCTTTGAATTTCCATCCCGCACCAATCCTGCTGGCAGGCTCAGATTTCTTGCTATCTCTGACAATATACTTCTATGCACTATTTTTTAAATGAAAAATAAATTACTCAAGAAATATTTTTACTCCTCTTTCCTGCAGTTCTTCTACTCTACTTACTTTTCCATTCATAGTGGATAAAATGATAGGCAAGGTGGGAAATAGAACTTACTCCCAGATGTCACTGTATTTCATCATTTGCTTTGCCTACATTTGATTATGGGCTTACAGAGTTCCTTGCCTGTGTCCCTCTTGGATCCTGAAATAGTTCTGCTCTCTCTAAATAAGTTTCTCTCCTCTATCTTCTGAATCTTGAGGTATCTATGGCTTTCATCTCTTTTTCCATTAGAGTCAAAGAATCTCTGGAAGACACTCATCTATCGAAAGGGTCTCTAAGGATGCAGGAAGGAATTAATTGGTAAAGCCAGTCTGGTAATGATGCAACTTCTGTGGCTAGCATTCATTGAGCCTCTTACTATGCCCCAAGCATTGCATTAATAACTTCACATGCATTATTTCATGTAAGCTTCATAGCAGTGCTGTCAGGTAGCTATTGTTATTCTCACTTTGTAGGCAAAGAAATTGAGGTTCAGAGAAGTTAAATCAAATATCTAAGATTACAGAGCTAGAAAGTAGTGGAGCTAGAATTTGAGCCCAGGGCATTTGATTCCAATATCACACTTTCAATCACTATGCCATGCTGCTAGAGGTGTGTGAGTGGTCCTGATCTAGTGAGTCTGAATGGGCAATGTCCTAGGCTAAAGGCCCTTTACCTGTGGGCTCATATTGCTCTGATCCATCCTGGGGCCAGGGATATGTATTAGAGGTATCCCAGTGCCCTAGAGTGCTGCCCAGTTACAGACTAGAACCTCCAAAGCTTGAGCAAGAGCCCAATTGGTTGGTCTCCAGGGCAGTAAGGAGTGAATTCCAAGTATCTCCCCTTTGCCAACGCAGAGACAGAGCTTGGAATAGACAAAAACAGCCTTAAGAGCTCAAATGAGTGTAAAGCAATGATAGGTTTATTTGAAAAGAGACTCACAATCTAAAAACAGGAAAATGTGTGTCAGGATGTAATTAAAGAGGCAGGCCCATCTGGAATGGTTTAGTCCTTTTCAGATAAGCATTCTTACAGCTGTTAAATTTGTTCTTTGTTTCTTTAGAAATCCATTATTCGCTGATTGCTGTCTATTAGGTAATAGTTTAAATGCTGTCGTCCAGGAGTTGGCAAATGTTTTCTGTAAGGGCTGAGCAGTACAAATTTTAGGCTTTGCAGGCCATATGGTCTCTGTCACAACTACTCAACTCATTCATTGTATCATGAAAGCAGTCATAAATGTGAAGATAAGTGGATGTGACTAAGTTCTAATATAGACACTGAAATTTAAATTTCATGTAATTTCCACATAATAAAATATCATTCTTCTTTTGATTTTTTTCAACTATTTAAAAGTGTGAAAACAACAAAAAAGTAAAACCATACTTAGCTTATAGGCTATACAAAATCTGGTGAGCCAGATTTTGCTTATCGACCTTGGTTTGCTGACCCTGCTCATTAATATCTAATGCATGTGTTGAAGTGCTAAGTCACCCTGAAAGCTAGCTACTAGCAGGATTGTACTCATTTAAAAGGAAAACAGATGAACACAAAATAGCCAAATGACACTATTTTCTATCCTTTGTCTCCTCCTGCCCATATCCAAATTTCACTTAATTCTTTGCTTATTTTTTCTTCCTCTAGGCTACTTGGTTGGGGCTGAATGTTTTCTTGTTTGCGCATGCCTTCCTGTCATATGAGAGGGATGACAAATACTACTACACAAGAGAAATCCTGGGGGTGAGTATCACAGTTGTAATGTGAGGAATCTCGGCATTTTTCTTATCTCTGACCCAAAGCCATGATTTCCTCAAAGGTTAGGGTTACCAGAAAAATTACAGGATGCCCAGTTAACTTTGAATTCCAGAAAATTAACAAATCATTTCTTTTGGTATAAGTATTTTCCAAATACTACATTGGTCATAAGTGTATAGTAAATCCTCACTTAATGTTGTCATTAATAGATTCTGCAACTTTAATCAAAAAGACATATAATGAAACCAATTTTACCATAAGCTAATTGATATAAACAAGAGTAAAGTTCCTATGACATCTCATTAACATTATAACAAAATTACCTTGAATGAAACAACTTTATTCTAGGACCTTCTGTACTAAAAAATTACAGGCTTACCCTGCTATCTGAAAGTAGAGTGTTCCTATGAAAAATTTGTAGGCCTAAATGGCATAAAGCAGAGATGTAATTACCATTAATTTATTGGAAAACCTTTCGAGCATTCCTAGACCCCCAAAATAACCTACTAAATCATACCCAAAACACTTAATTATGTCCAGTTTTATGCTAAGTGTAACGCCCTTACTAGCTCTGATACCTTAGGGCACATCTCGCTAATGGATGCACAAAATCAATTGAGATAAAGCACATATGTTCCCAGACACAGTTTGAAGTTCTGGTGATGCATTGCTGAGATGTTGGGTGTGTCTCCAAGGGCTAGACTTGGCAGGGCCACTCTTGCTGCTCTGGGTTCACCCTACCTCTGTAAGAGCTACTGCAAAACGAACACTGAACACTATTTTCACTTTCACCATTTCTTTTTCTTTGCAAAAGCAAAATCCTCTTTGGATTTTTATCGGTTAGTGAAAACAGGTACTAATGTAGGTCTTTTGTAAAAGTTAAGTGGTATAATGAGAACTTTTGAAAAGTGGGGGACACCTGTATTCCTTTTTTAAATCTGATGTTCAAATTTAGCTGGGTGTCCTGTATTTTTGTTCACTAAATCTGAGAGCCCTATCTAGGGCACACTCCCCAGAGCCATTAATGAAAATATACAATAAAGAAAACTATTAAGCAGTGGTTTTCAAACTGGTTTCCATAGAAACTCAGGTGCTCTCACAGGGTGTAAAGGGAAGGCTAACTGGGCAGTGCTCCTGCCCTTGCCTCTGATTTAACCAAAGCAGCCTTTATATGTCTTATCGACTCCTGCTTATGAATTTAAGAGTTTGGTTAAAAATAAACAACTTAAAACCACTGCTTTGGGTGACCTTCTATCAAACAAGAGGAATACTTAGAGGGAGGGATGTGGGGTGGTTACGGCTGCAGAATTCAAGGTTTGCAGAAACGTGGGGTCAGATCAAAGTAATAGGATGAAGAAAGCTGGGAAAGTGGCAGATTAAGAACAGAAGATGTGGTACATATATACAAGAGAATACTACTCAGCCATAAAAAGATGAAATATTGCCATTTATGACAACATGGATGAATCTTAAAAGTATCATGTTAAGTGAAACAAGTCAGATGGAAAAGGACAAGAACTGTATGATTCCACTCATATGTGGGTTATAAAACAAAAAGCAACAAATGAACAAACAAATGAACAAACAAAAAAACTCATAGATACAGATGACAGAATGATGGTTGCCAGAGAGGAAGGGATGTGGGGGGAGGACAAAGAAGGCAAAGGGGGTCAAATACATGGCGATGAAAGGAGACTAGACTTTGGGTGGTGAGCACACAATAGAGCATACAGATGTCGTATTATAAAGTTGTACATCTGAAATTTATATAATGTCATTAACTAATGTTACCCCGGTAAACTTAATAATAAAAAAAAAAGAAATAGAAGAGGAAGGGTGGGGGTGAGTTGGGCACATTGGTGTAGAAGTTTCCAGGAGGAAGCACAGAGGTGAAAATGGTTCTCTCACAGGCTCATCAAGCTGGCCACTACCTGATTAGAGAAGCAAATGTGACTGCTAACTCTAGTCAGATATTCAGTAACAGGTAAGGGATTTGATTAAATCACTTTCATCTCGATGGTGCCTTTTTCCATTAACTTTCCACAAAGAACTACCCAAAGAACGTATTTAAAGACAGTTTGTCTTTTTTAAAAATCCTTTTCTCTACATAATCAAAGGATTCACGTTGAGATCACAATTAATTTGAATGTTCTGTTCATGGCTCATTTCACCCTGCTGTTTTCCATTTTAAATGTTGGTTTTTGATCCTTCTTTGGAAACCATAACTCCAAAGAAAGTGTTAATTTGTTATAAAAATAGTTTTTTATTAAGTGATTGATGCAATAAATATGACTAAATAACTAGTCTGTATTACTCCATGACCATAAAGTCAGCAGCGGAAAAATGAATCATACTGATATCCTGTGGGTATTTCATTTTTAAAGATCCTCTCTGTTAAAAAAAAAAAAATTAATTATAAATAACACTGCTATTGATGAGATCAAAGGATTGAGAAGTGTATAAATAAAATGTGAAAATCACCCTCCCATCCCACTCCCCAAAGATAACTACTGTTAAGAGTTTGCTGTATGTATATATATAGACACACTGACATATGCTCACAAATGCATCAGACATATGGGTTTTGTTTTGTTTTTAATGTAGGTAATATTATTATTCATTTTTCCTGTATATGGTAAAATTTACTCATTTGTTATACTCTTCTTTGAGCTTTGATAAACATTCAATAAGACATAGTTTTTGTTGTTGTTATTTGTTTGTTTACAAAAAAGGAATCGCATTGTAGATATTGGCTGGAAATTTCTTCCTATACTTAGTGCATCTCAGATGTCTTTCCATGTGGGTATGTAACCAGTGATATGCTGGAACCAGCTCATATTAGCCTGCAGTAGCCAGTTGTGTGTATCTCTTACCAAGCCTGGCATTCAATGACATCAAGTTGGTATCTTGAAATCTGCCATTATGGGAGTACTTACATCACGTAAATTGGCAAATGCTGGAAATCAAGACCCCTGTCTCCCCCCAAAAACTGAATGTTAAACATAAACCACCCCTACACCACTGCATATAGCTCTTATCCTTTTAAGAGCATAGCAGTCCTAATGGCATTGATGTGCCACAAGTTATTTAATCATTTCATAGGATATTTCTTAAATTCATGCTCCCTGTACAAAAATGCAGTTATTTAATTCACTGTGAAGCAGAGCAAATGAGTGGCAGAAGATGGAGTTTAAATCAATAGTCAATAAAGCATTAATGACAGCAGCAGTTGAATTAGAATATCAGTATTGATGTTGAAAAATGAACATAAATTGAGATATTTCAATGTGCTGCACTGGGAAAAAAAATTGCCCTAAAAAGAATTCATCCTATACAAATGACCTCCACAGAATGTGGAGCTGTGAAATTGTAGTCCTGTATTTTCAATTCACTTGCCAATTTTAGTCCTAAGAAACCTCTGTGACTCAAATAAGCAAGCTGTGGGATCTAATGTGGAAATGGAGGATCTTTGAGATGAGCAGAAAAAATTTACTTAGAAATGGAACAAGCTGTCTCTACCCAAAACAGTCAGAGTGTGACTCAGCAAAGGGAGAAATGCAGGTCATGTGGAAGAGCAAGAAATGGAAAACAGTAGGGCACCTTTTGTTCACTATGCTGCCTGACATTGTAAGCTATTATGGACATGAGGTAGATCTTGTTCTGGCTTATTAAATCTATGTCATGTTGTCCCGGCTTTGGGTTATGTGGGAAAATAGTTTTTGTGTCAAAAAGATTATTAGAAAAGAGGCTGAGAAATTGTAACTTGAGCCCATATTCTTCTTTTTAGCAAGTCATCGACAGGCACACATGTAAGGGTAGGCTGTCAGCTGAAGTGCAACAATAATTGCCTGACTGCTGTGAGATTGTCGCACTCCATAGCCTGCAGTTTCAAGTACATGGAGCTGACTCAGAGACCAGTTGTATATATTTGAGAAGAGAAGTTGGATTTAGCTACTGTGGAGTTGAGCATATTCTGTCCAGCCTATATCTAATCAAGCCTGTTTCTGGGATAAATACTTCTTTTAAGCACTGATTCCTTGTCTCCTTTTCTAGCAGCTTCTACTGCTGGATCAGATTAATTTTGATGTCAGTTTGAAATTCTGTTCACAGAAGTTCTCCATTCTCAAATCTCTACCTAAGTTTAAAATATTTGCTCTGAGAGGTTCACTAGTTTTATCTAAGCTTTATTCAATTATTAAAGACATCTTAAATATAAGTGGTTATGTTTGAATTGTTTTTTTTTGTTTCATGCTTGTTACATGCTTATAATCACATTAGAAAATACAGAAAAGAAAAAAACAGTTACCATTTATAATCATACCTTTAAATATATATACTTCAAAGTAAAATAAAATAAAAATATATATAATCCTCAAGACTGTTTTACAAATGACCAACAATAAAATCATAACTGAGTGCATTAAGCAAAAATCCTCATTGCAAACTATTACATCCCTAGACTGTGCTTATTAACATGGAATCATTAAATCCTGTTCTGTTTCATATTGATAAATGTATAGTCAAACATTTCCAAACCACTGTCATTGGAATTTCTCAATTCAATATTAAGTTCAGCAAATTTTTGATCATTTGCAAACAGAGAACCTGATCTGGTTGTTCTAGTTACTGAGAAAGAGAGGAAGAAGCTGCATCCTACCAATTTCTAGATCTCAGACAAGTGGAGTGGACTTGTATTCCCCTGGTAGATGGTAAGATGAAGCAGCTGATGGTCTCTTCTCTCCTCTGCTCTAGTCGGCGTTGGCCTGGGCCCGAGCCTCTGCTCGCTGCCTGAATTTTAACAACATGCTGATCCTGCTTCCCATGTGTCGAAATCTTCTGTCCTTTCTGAGGGGCACCTGCTCAGTAAGTTCCAAACACCCATAGATCAACTTTTGCATTAAAAACAAATGACCCTGGACTCCTCAGTTGGATAGCCCAACACCAAGGCCCTAGGAATAAAAGCCAGAGGTCTCCTTTGGTAGCCAAGGGGGTGGGCAAGAGTGGGTGGGTATTACCATGCTCTGTGCAAGACATGTTGGTTACGGGTTAGTGAATTTCATAAAGCTGCCTGGAGACACCTGACCTTGATCACTTTACGTTTGTAGTTTTACAGATGCCCCCTGAGAAAGCAACTGGATCACAATATCACCTTCCATAAGCTGGTGGCATATATGATCTGCCTACACACAGGTAACTGAGGCTCCCAGACATTTAGAATCTAATTTCATTCATTTATTCATGTATACAGTCAAAAAATATTTATTTTACATCTGGCATTATTTACCAGGCACTGTTCTAGGCCTATTTTATGGAACTTACTTTCTATTCTTTTGAGAACACAGTGAATGTGAAAAAGATTTTGGATGTCTCTGCAATCAAGGTTTATTTGGAACCTTCTGTGGACTTGGCATTCTGCTAGACACTATGTATAAGATTCTCCTTTTCTAGTGGGGCATGATTGCCATGATGTTCCTGAGACACCTCTCACATTCCTTTCCATCTTTCCATTTAGCTATTCACATAATTTCACACCTGTTTAACTTTGAACGATACAGCAGGAGCCAACAGGCCACAGATGAATCCCTTGCTTCTCTTCTCTCCAGCCTATCTTATCAAGAGAAAGAGAAGGATTCTTGGCTAAATCCTATTCAGTCCCCAAACATGGTGAGTTGACTCGATGGGAAAGCATCTGTGTTCTGATCATGAACAGGAAAGACATGGTATCTATTGAGGATATTGTGTCAGGCTGACATTTCTCCTTTCATAGACAGTGATTTATGTGACATTCACCAGCATTTCTGGTCTCACTGGAGTGATCATCACAATAGCTCTGGTTCTCATGGTGACTTCAGCTATGGAGTTCATCCGGAGGAGTTATTTTGAGGTCTTCTGGTATACACATCATATTTTTATCATTTACTTCATCGGCTTAGGGATTCATGGCATTGGGTAAGGTCCTCAAGCTCCTTTCTCATACCCCGGCCCATGACCTTGCATGATTCTTTGCCCCAAATTATTCTTCTTCGTCTATTTCAGTGGAATTGTCCGGGGCCAAACAGAAGAGAGCATGAAAGAGAGTCATCCTCACAGCTGTGCAGAGTCTTTTGAGAAGTGGGATGATCATGACTCCCACTGCAAGCGTCCCCAATTTGAAGGGCACCCCGCTGAGGTAAAAACCCTATGAACAAGGATAGACTCTTGTTAGGAGCTGTTATTGTTATTCTTGTCATTATTACTTATTATCATTATCATTATTAGCTCAGCCGATATATCTACAAAGTTCCTATCATCAAGGAACTCCAACAGGCCAGGGAATTATCATTAGCAGAGGACTCTGAAGAGGAAGGATTGGTGGTTAGTGTATGCTATGAGACCCTCCTCCCAAAGGTAATAATGATAGCCCACGTTATTAATAGTGTTTACCATGGGCCAGGTTTGCTGCATAGCATGGATTATCTCATTTATACATAGCAATAACCTACGAGGAGGTAATTCTTTTGTCTCCATTTTGAGACAAAAGGACTAGGATTCAGAGAGATGAAGTAAACCGTCAAGCTATCATAGTAACTAATGGAGCTAGAATTCAAGCCTAGGCCTTTCACAATTCAAAGATTGTGCACTTGACCATTATACTGTCCGAAACTGTTGTGAAAACCCACTCAATGTTTCTGAGGGAAAAAAAAGCACTTTTTTTTAGTTTATTAAAGTGTAACTGACAAAATTGTATATATTTAAAGTATGAAATGTCATGAATGATGTATGTATACTTTGTGAAATGATTACTGCAATGAGGTTAATTAACACATCCATCACTTCACATAGTTACATTTTTTTCTGTGTGTGGTAAGAATGACTAATATCTACTCTCAGCAAATTTCAAGTATACTATAATTAACTATAGGCACCATACTATACATTAGATTCCCCAAACTTATTCATCTTATAACTGAGGGCTTGTACCCTTTTACCAGCATCTCCCCATTCTGACCACCCCCATTCCACCTGCCCCTGGTTAACCACCTTTCTACTCTGTTTCTATGAGTTCAGCTTGGTTTTCTTTTTGTTTGTTTGTTTCTTTTTTTTTCAATTAGAGTTGACATTCAATATTATTTTATATTAGTTTTAGGTGGACAGCACAGTGGTCAGACATTTATATAATTCATGAAATGATCCCCCTCATTAGTCTAGTACCCACCTGGTACTATACATAGTTATTACAATATTATTGGCTACATTCCCTATGCTGTACTTCTCATCCTTGTGACTAATTTATAACTACCAATTTGTACTTCTTAATCCCTTCACTTTTTTGACCCAGCCTCCAAAACCCCTAGATATTATTGTTAAATAGTGGATGATCAAGAAACTGGATTCCAGGGAACCCAAGGTGTGCCTCAGGGTGATTATGTAGATATTATGGCTTACTTGTGCTTGCTAATAAAATACATCAGATTGAGGAATAAATAGAAGGAAAAAATTAACTTGTGGTGCCTCAAAGTGCTCTGAGGATGATTAAAGTCTTTAAATCAGGTACAGAATAAAGAGAAATAGCAAATTTCAAGTATACTATACAGTATTATTATTAGTCCTAATTTAGAAATGGAAAAATACCTTTAAAAATCCCCTAAAGTTGGCATTTTATAACAATGGGAAAAAGACAGAGTATTTAATATATATTTTTTAGGATGATAGAATAACCATCTAAGAAAAAAGCTGTACCTTTATTCCACACTTTACACTAAAATACGGATCAAGGATGCATGGATTAAGAATTTAAATGTAAAAAAAAGAAAGAAATCATAGTACTACCCCAATACCATAAACACTCTAATACCACATGGGAAATGTTTTCTTCTAATACTGAAATATTAGTAAAACATGCTAATAAGATAAAAAAAACCTTGAAGCCAGAAAGAGGAAGATAATAAATTTGAATAAGTATATATAAAATTTATTATTTTTATATATTCAAATTTATTATCCTTTATGTATGCTATACACACACACACACACACACACAATTTTGTGTGGCAAAAGAAAAAAACGCATCATAAATAAAGACAGGCAACAAATTACTAAGTAGGAAAAGTATTTACAACCTACAGACAATTAACTAATTTTGTAAAACATAAATGACTCCTACAAATCAATAAGAAAAGGCCTAACAATCCAGTAAAAAAGATATAGAAGATATGAACAGAATGATCACAGAAATGAAGATATATGTTAATCTTAAATATATGAAATGACACTTAATGTTATAATGGAAAAAATACAAAATGAAACTACATTAAGATACTTTTTTTTAACCAAACAGATAAGCAAAGATCCAAAAGTCTGCTCATGAGCTGTGTTGGCAATGCTCTCATGCATTGCTGGTGAGAGTGTAAACCTATACAATTGCTTGTAAGGGTGATTTGGCAGTATTTATCAAACTTTAAAATTCTATTTCCAAGAGTTTTTCTAAAAATATACTTGCATATGTGTTACATGTATTACTTTACATGTATTAGTTTATTCACTGTAACATGGCTTGATAGAACAAAAGATTGGAAATAAGTGTCCATCAATAGAGGACTAGTTAAATTATGAGACTTTCCTACAATGCAACACTCTGCAGCCATTAAAGAGAAAGAGGCAGCTCTATAGGTACTAATATGGACCGGTCTCAAAGATTTGAAATGAAAAAAGGGCAGGGCAGTGTGTATTGTCTTCTACTATTTGTACTTAATGCAGTATTAGCACTTAAATACATATTCTCCAGAAGGATTCATGAAATAATAACATTGATTGCCTTTGGAGAGCTGGGGGACAGGGATGGAAGGGAGATTTGTACTTTTGAATTGTGTGCAATGTACATGTATTACCAATGTAAAAAATATTTTTAAAAGGACATGCCTGGAATATGTTAACAGCACATTTCATTTAGAAAGTCAGAGGACCTTGTAAACTATAACCAAATAGCTTTTGTTCAACAAGAGGCCGTTAAAGACAGACACCTATAAAGCTTGATCAGCCCCTTACTAGCTAAGGCAGTTAATTTCCTGTCTTACCTCGCACATCAATGTCTCTCTTTTTCCCATACGTTATCTGAGATAAGGTATATTGGGAGGTATTCTTAAAGATTTGCTTTAAGATATATTTGGAGGTATACCTAGTTGGAGGTATACTTAAAACTCAAGTGTTGCTTAGATTGGTCATGTAATACCCCAAGGGAGAGAACACCAGTTTTGTCATCTGTTTGAGTGTATTGGTTTGTTTCTTCCGTAAGCATTAAAAAACACTCTCTCCACATTCTCCCCATTTAAAATTATAAAAATAATTCATGTTTATTGTAGAAAGTTTAGAAAATGAAGAAAAACATTTAGAGGAAAATAAAAATTTCACAGAGTTCTACCACTTACAGGTAATAATTGTTTTTTCTCTTCATCTATATCATTGGATGCTTTCTTCTGTTGTCAAATATTCTTCTGAAACATATGTTTTTAGAAAGCTGTATGATATACCATTTTTCATATTTTTAATGACCTTGTGGGCATTATGCTAAGTGAAATAAGTCAGAGAAAGACAAATATCATATGGTCTCACTTATATGTGGAATCTAAATTAAAAAAATAAAAATCGAGCTCATAGATACAGAAAAGAGATTGAAGGTTGCCCAATACAGGGGATGGGTGGTAGTAGGTAAAATGAGTGAAAACAGTCAACAGGTATAGACTTCCAGTGATAAATAAATAAGTCCTGGACATGTAATGTACAGCATGGTGACTAGTTAATACTGTATTGCATGTTTGAAAGTTGCTAAAAGAGTAGATCTTAAAAGTCCTCATCATAAGAAAAAAATTTTTTGTAATTATGTAAGGTAACAGATGTTAACTAGACTTATTGTGGTGATCATTTTGCAATACATACAAATATCAAATCAATATGTTGTACACCTAAAACAAACATTATATGTCAATTATATCTCTATTCAAAAAAAATAAAATTAAAATTTTTAGAAAGTGTTTGGTATTGACAAAAAAAATATGGTATACCATTTTGTCATTTTTTTCTTAATAAAAATAATGTGGCCATGACTACACTTCCAAATTTTGTGTACACCTTAATTATTTCTTTATGCTCCATTTCCTAGAAGTGAAATTCCTGGGTAAGTGAAAGAAAGCTTTAGAGGCTGTTGAGATATATTGACAGATTTTTCCCTGGAAAGTTGCGACTAATTTGCACTTTCACCAGCTGCACATGTGAATGTGTCCATTTACTTGCATCCCAGTTAATGGTGTTTAAAGTTGTTTTTCAATATGAGAGGCTCAAATGCCATTTAGCTTTAATATTCATTTCTCTGATTACTTTTGAGGCCAAAATCTTTTTCTACATTGTTATTAGCCATTTCTTAAATAAGATATTTCATGTCACCTGAATTCAGCTAGGGATTTTTCCAAATAAGTAGCATCGAATTGTATAATGCCCATTCTCAGGTTTGCCAGCCCCATCCCTGCCCTTGGGCATTCTCCCCAGAGATACCCAAGGAAATTATTTACCTGAAACAGCATAAGAAACATCATTCCACACAGTTCTGATGTATCACACTTGAACAATTGTGCAAGAAATGACATGATTTAGCATTGCTAGAAAATACATTTTTAGAATATCCTATGCATATGGAAGCAACTTGCTACCTTTAAGAAGATTGCAGGGATAGACAGGCTGCTTTGTAAAAAATGTACACAAGATAAAAAGCATATTACTACGTTAGGTGTTTGGAGCATCTGAGAAAAGAGGTGATGGATAAGTACCAAGTTTTATATATTGTCACCAATAGTTTCAGCTACATACTTTTCCCTTCTTGTTAATTTGTTTTGTTACTAATCATCTGCTTCTATTTCACACCTACCATCTCTTGTTTTTTCAGATTGGACAAGTTGTCCTGGAAAACAGTCTTAGATTCTTAAAATTATATACATATTTACCATGTACTTTATTTCTGTGCTTTTCTTTTGCTTCCTGGCGAGACCTGTAAAATTTTAGGAAGTGATCTGCTTTGTAACAGATTAGCAAACAAAACTCTTGTAGTTTATTCCTTTCCATTGTCCTCAAGATTTGGTGAAATTAGTGCCTATATGTGTATAATTGATACACATTAGAGAACTCAACAAATATTTATTGAATAAAGGAATGAATGACTACAAAAATAAATCCTAAACAAGAGATTAATGTGTAATTTCATTCTTTACTCTGTTTCTGTGCAGTCTTGGAAGTGGATCCTTGCACCAGGTGTTCTTTATATCTTTGAAAGGATCCTTCGATTTTATCGCTCCCAGCAGCGGGTAGTGATTACCAAGGTAAAGCATATGCAATTTCATCTTGCCATGATAAGAGTTCTGTTCTTCTTGATTATAGAAATAAATTGCCATGTCATCACCCTGAAGGGGATTTAGAAAAGAACTTGGGGGTAACGTACTTCATTTCCTCCAGTGCTGGATAGAACTATGGGAAAAGGAGTTTGGCAAAAATTGTCGGCATGGGTCTATGTCAGAGACTGCAAACTGATGGCCTGCACCAAATCTAGCCCACAGACATAGTTTGGCCCACACACTGATTGTTTAGAACGTTGAATTGGTTGCTAACATTTAGAAATCTGGATGGAGGCTTTCACTTTAAAAATAGCATTTCTAGCTTCTCTTGAAGAATCAGGTAACCTGTTAACACTGAGTCTCGGTCCTGTAGTGCAACCATTGTCTAGACTAAGTAACTGCTGCCCCCTTTAGAGAGGATGTGCTCACGGTTCACCATTGTCACCAGCCCTCCAGCTTTACTAATTTACTTTATCTACCTATTCCTGTCGCCATTTGAAATTGCCTCCTTTGGTCTCTGTGCCTCATTCATAGGTTGTCATGCACCCATCCAAAGTTTTGGAATTGCAGATGAACAAGAGTGGCTTCAGCATGGAAGTGGGACAGTATATTTTTGTTAATTGCCCCTCAATCTCTTACCTGGAGTGGCATCCTTTTACTCTGACCTCTGCTCCAGAGGAAGACTTCTTCTCCATTCATATCCGAGCAGTGGGGGACTGGACAGAAAATCTCGTAAAGGCTTTTGAACAACAACATTCACCGATTCCCAGGTAGGTCCTGGAGAGCAGCAGAGACCCAGACCAGAATGCAGACAAGCGAAAAAGAAAAAGCAATTCCCTGGTGAAACTTAAGTCTGGCACAATAGAATGTGATTAAAATAAATGGCCCAAATCAGCCATGGGAACTGCTGTGTCTCTGGGAGGATGTGTGAGGTTAGGGGTGGAGGTGAGACTTCACTTGCTCATTATCTTCTGTCTTCTGCCAGAATTGAGGTGGATGGTCCCTTTGGCACTGTCAGTGAGGATGTTTTCCAGTATGAAGTGGCTGTGCTGGTTGGAGCAGGAATTGGGGTCACCCCCTTTGCTTCCATTTTGAAGTCCATCTGGTACAAATTCCGGCATGCAGATAAGAACCTCAGAACACAAAAGGTACACCCCCTCATACCACTTTTCATCTGGTCTGGGTCTGACAGGTCCATTGTTTTCATGGACTAAGCTCTTCACATTTGATAAAAAGTAAGGTCTCCCTGGAGTTATGAGAGCAAGTGATCACTTTTCTCTGCCACGGCATCTGCTTCTGCAGACTGACCGTAAGAACAAGGCCTTCATTTTCAATTTGGTGTTTAAAATCATCTTGAACCACAGATGGCACTTGGAGGTCTCTTCCCATAAGGGAAATTGTCAGGACTCTGGACATTCATGCTGCCTAAGTTCTGCTACTCTGTAGAGGTGATTTTTCAGGTCACCCTACACTTGACCAACAAAGATAGAGTATATCTATTTAGTCATGTCACCACAGGGCACATTGTAAAGGGCATTTAATAAGTCTATGTTCTCTCTTGTTGATTCCAGATCTATTTCTACTGGATCTGCCGGGAGACAGGTGCCTTTGCCTGGTTCAATGACCTATTGGCTTCCCTGGAACAGGAAATGGAGGAATTAGGCAAAGTGGGTTTTCTAAACTACCGTCTCTTCCTCACTGGATGGGATAGCAACATTGTGAGTTCAAACAACACACTAATTCCTATGTTGGATGCAAGCTGAATATCAGACAAAAGATAGTGAATGCTGATTATATATAATTATTTCTGGTGATTTTCTATCTACCTTCATCATCACATCCAAGTTTAAGAATGCCTGAAGGAAGAGACAGCTATCAGGACCTGCTTTTTCTAATTTTTATTTTTCTGACTCCAGGCTGGTCATGCAGCATTAAACTTTGACAAAGCCACTGACGTCCTGACAGGTCTGAAACATAAAACCTTCTTTGGGAGACCTGTATGGGAAAATGAGTTTTCTACAATAGCTACCACCCACCCCAAGTAAGTGTATTCCCCTATTGTTAGTCGAGTTTGCAAAATTAGAGTTTAGGAAAGGTATTATGGCATGTTGAACACTCTTGGGAGAAAGATCTTTGGGGCTGAAATTTTTGCACTATTCTTGGATTCTTGCTCAAAACAGAGGAAACTCCATCTGGGGTTTTAGCCAATAAGGGTCATAATCTTATTATTGATGAGAAGATGTTTGCTGCCTCTACAAGCCGCCATTCAAATAGTGAGGCAAGGAGACTCGATTATGATCTGTATTACCAAACAAAATGGAGAATTGGAATGATTCAAATGCATTGCTTTTGGCTTTAGTGATCTCTATTTAAAGTAGGAAGTGTTTGGAGTGTATTATCTAGTTAACTGACCTTGGTCTTTCTGGAGGGTTTTTGAGACATACTAGAGCATACAGAAAAAACCTGGTGCTATGAGATCAGCCATTCTGATGGGAATAAGATGAAGCTGATTGTGTTAGGTAAATTCAAAGAACAATTTGGCAGGTGATCAACTGAATTCCACAAACATTATTGGTTACTTTCTATAAGCTCAGCACTCACTATTCTAGAAGCTTTGGAGGTTGAAAGAGAAATAGAACATGGTTCTTGCTTTCAAGGAGCACACGTTTTAATAAGAGATGCATACAATCAACTCAGAGCAGAATGATGCACTCCATGAGACAGGCACATGGATGTTGAGGAAAGGAAAGTCTAAGCCCACATGGGGTGATCAAGAAAGGCTCCATGAAGCCAGTGGTCACTTAGTGACTTGGATTCAGATGATCCTGGGTCCTAATGCTAGTTCTGACATTTTCCAGTTATGGGACCTTAAGCTAGAAAACCCTCTGATCTTCAGATTTCTCATCTGTGAAATGCGGATTATGTTAGTAGATGCCTGCTCTCTCACTTGCAGGATTGTTGTGAATATTAAGTGAGACAATATATAAAAATGCTCTGTAAAGCCTAAAACAGCATATAAGCAAAATAGGTTATTTCAATTAGTGTGTCAATAGTTGATCATGTGAATAGATGAGATTGCTAGGAGAGACAAAGAGTGACAGAGGACAGAGTGTTAAGGAATGTTTACATTATGTAGGAAGGGAGAAAGATGAACCAGGGAAGATGGAGGAAAATGTGGAGAAGTGGTATCACAGAAGCCAAGGGAGGAAAGATTAGAGAAGTGTGATCAATAGTTTTGGAGGAGTGGCAGGGTCCAAGGAATGCCTTTTTATCATAAGGATGATCTCAGCATATTTATAGACAGGACAGGAGCCCGTATATAGGAATAAAATAAATATACAAAAGTGGGGAGAGGGCTAGGATGGCTATAATAAAAGACAGGCTGGCAAAGAAGTGGAGAAATTGTAGGAGGGTCTCTCCTACACTGTATTGGAATGTGAAATGGTGCAGAACTTGGGGAAAACTCTGACATTTCCTCAAAATATTAAACATAGAGTTACCACATGACCCAGCAATTTCACTCCTAAGTACATTCCCAAGAGAAATACAACATATGTCCATGCAAAAACTTGTACATGAATGTACCTAGAATAGCCCCGAAATGGAAACAACCCAAGTGCCCACCAATAAATGAATGGATAAACAAAATGTGGTATATGCACACAATGGAATACTATTCAGCTATAAAAAAGGAATGGAATACTGATACATGCTGCAACATGGATAAACCTTGAAGACAGTATGGTAAGTGCAAGAAACCAGATGCAAAAGGCCACATATTGTACAATTCTGCTTATATGAAATGTTTAGAACAGGCAAATCTTCTCGAGAAAGCAAGCAGATTTGATTGTCTAGGCCTAGGGCTGGGCAGTTGGGAAGAAATGGGCAATGACTGTTAATGTGCATGGGTTTTTCTTTTTGGGATGATAAAAATGTTCTTGAATTAGATAGTGGTGATAGTTGCACAACTTTGTGACTATACTCAAAGCACTGACCGCACACTTTAAAAGGGTGCATGTTCTGATATATGAATTACTTCAATTAAGTAAAAATAAGTGGAGAAGGTATGAGAGAAGGAAGATGAGGTTGAGACCCAGAGAAAGATTATCCTCCACTACTTCTACAGTGTGAGAAATTTGAAGTGGGGATAAGTACACAATGGATGGATTTAATGGCAGCTAACATATATGCACTTAACTTTGTGCCAGGCATTTTTCTAACTGCTTTACATTTTTCATTTAAACTTCAAAATAATCCTATGAGGTGGGTACTATTTTTATGCCCATTTTCTGTTGGCGGGGTGGGGTGGGGGGACTGAAACAGAGAGATTAAGAAACTTCCTATTGTTAATACAGCTGGAACAATTGTCACCTGGGATTTGAACACAGGCAGCCTGGCTCTCTCGAATCTAGCTAGCATTTAACCACCTCAAGGCACTACATCTCCTGAGTGTCTGTTCTCAGTAGAATAATCAAGGCTGAGTGCTGAAGAGTGATAAGGACTGGGAGCACATTGGAGGCTTGCAAACAGAAGCCGTTGAGAGGGGAGTCAACAACTGAATTTTTATGCAGGGTTGCTGGGAGTAGTAGAGGCCTCGCAGAGGCTTTTGCTCTTGTCTCTCTTGGCTGCCTTCTAGCCCTGACTATTCTATTTTTGCAGGTCCGTGGTGGGAGTCTTCTTATGTGGTCCTCAGGCTCTGGCGAAGAGCCTGCGCAAATGCTGTCACCAATACTCCAGTTTAGATCCTAGGAAGGTTCAATTCTACTTCAACAAAGAAAATTTTTGACTTACAGGAATAAGGACAATAACCTGCATTCAATCTCTCCTTTGTATCTTCAACAACTTTCTTGGTCTGGTCACGTTTGGGCAGCCATTTAAGGACAATAATGTGCCTCTCAAGCCTTCACACCCTGGCATTTTTTTGGTTGGATTCAACTTTGTTGTCACTGAGCTTCAAGAACCTAAGGACTTCAGAAGCCACAATAATTGCATGGGGCCTTTCTTGGGAAAATAAGTGTAAATCATTCTGGAATGCCATGACTACAGTGAGGCCTGACAGCAGAGGTAGTTAACTATTTAATCCAGGGTGATTTTGTTAACTCCTAGTGTTACTGTCTCCTGAACTTTGAGTCATATTCTCCCCTCCCTCCCACCCTCAAAGAAGATTTCTAAGTAGAGTGATTTTTTAAATAAAGTTTTATTTAAGAATTAATGACAAAACGTAATAAGCACAAATAATAAAGCAGAGTTACCAAGAACCCCATCACTATATTACAGTATATACATTCTGTAATTTTAACATGGTCTTATCCAGTATGAACAGCAATTTATGCTTTACTTATTTTTACTTGTCAAAAAATGAAGGATTTTCTTCTTTGCTTAATGAATAAATCTTTTGTTACTTTATCTAGGCTCTCCATTTGGGAACGAAATCTTGAAAATATGCTAATTGTCATTGTATAATTGAAAGTCAGCTATGTTGTCATTAGCTTGCATTGCTCTGCTTGAAATAATTGTAAAAACTTGAACTCCATCTTAGGATGACTTATTTAGTCAACAGGGGTTCTTTATTGCCATTTTTATTGAGGGAGTTTATTAATGTCTAGTTTAAAAAAAGATAATTTAGAATTTTGATAACATTTTTTGACTCCTATTTATTAATCATTCACCTAAATGACATAAGCAAAATGCGTTTTCTTTCTCCATCAAAATGCTTATTTCTCCCATCCACCTGGTTCTAGGATGTTAGTAGTCACAGTGAATCAGTAGACCAGATCTCTTAAAAGAGGGAAAAAATCCGTACTTCATTGTGCCCAGACAATTCAACTCATTAGATTTATAAGAATATTTCTACTGAATTGGAATTATATAGCACCTATTTCTCTACCATTAAGTGACCAAAAATGAATGGTTGTTTCTAATGATCCAGAAACCTATATGACTTGAAGGATTCATATGATTGATTTTTTTTCAGTCACTAGTTTGAACTAAACAAAGGTAAGTCAGAAATTCATGGTAGTGAATTGTATTTCATTTACTAATTGGATGTTGGTAAAATATACTAATGGAGGTTTCCATAGGAATAGATTGGGATACCCTCCTGTTGCCAATTTCCTGGATTTCAGCTGTCTAAATTAAATTTAATAAGGCTTTAGAAAAATGCACAATGGAACCTTGACAATATGGTTCCTATTAGATAACTGCTGACCAAATGATAATTTGATCTTCAGTGACTTTGATTTGGAATCTTGGTGATCCTTGAAACTTATGATGAGTTCCTAATAAGAAAGGCTTCACTCTTGGTCTCAATGTCTAAATATATTGACACTTCAAGATATGACTGCTACTAAAATCAATGTAGTAAGGTCTAGAATATTCATGGAAGTAGGCAGAAAAGGCAATGATAATAATAAATCCTACACATAATCAACATCCAAGCCCAAATCAGGGATGTGCAGGATACTTAGAAGGCTCCTCAGCTATTTTGAGCAAGTTTTTCTTCTTAGGTTGTAATATGAAGTACCTTATTCAGCAAATTCTTGTTGTAAATATTTACATATCAGAGTAGAAAATCCCTCAATTTCAGTGTCTCTCATAAAGTTGATTATCATTGCACTCTTTTGCTTGACATGTAAGCAATATGCTATTACATTCTCTAAGACTATGGCAGGCTTTTAATTCACTTGACCATAATCCTAGCCTGGGGGCAGGATTCTGAGAATATAAATAGGCTTGAGTAGTTCCAGTGGAACTTTATTAAGGCACCTCATAACCTCTTGAGGTTAGCCTGATGGAGAGACATCATGTCCCTCCTTAATGCCACTATGAGAGAAAGAACACTAGGCCAGAAGAGCCATAGTTAGAGCTAGGGCACTAATTATGTTCATATCTATCTGCAAGGAGGGAGGCAGGGGAGGGACTAATGGGAAATCTGACCATTTGTGCTCCAAATGTGGTCCTCTTAAATAAATAAGAATGTAAAAGTTCTAGGGTTTTCTATGTTTTAATTACCCATAATAAATTTGGTTATAGGGTAGCACTATAGATTAGTGATTATCTAGAAAGTAGGATGGAGTGTATTTTGTTCATTTGATTTCTGTTCAGTTTTTATTTCATCTTGAACATATGAAAAATTAGTGGTTTTTTTAACCCTTAAGTTTGACTACCCAGACTGAAGAGGGCTTTTTGGTATCCACGATTTTCTTATCAAATAAATATATGCATTAGAATAGACAAGTAAATGTCAACAGTCTCTTGTGTTGTTGACATCCTCGAACCAGTAGCTTATACAACATCTTTGTCTTAACTCTGAACTATGCATGTGAATAGACCTGCTGCTGACAAAAAAAATGCATTTTGATATTTGGATTTTTCTAAACTATATATGCTGCTCTGCTAGGTTTTTTGCTTTGTTGGCCTTCTGACCATTTTATAGCTCTAAGCATGTACTGTTTTCTCCCAGTAGACTGAGAAGTCCAAGCAAGTCCTCAAAGGGCAAATCTTATTATTCCTGCTGGAAGCAAATGAAGTGAAAACTAAGTTTCAGAAAACACTGTTTCTGAGAAATTCTCAAATATCATCAAGAAGAATAAACAGTTAACTTAGAAAAACAGAGCTATAGCAATATAACATTAAAGAACAATACTGCAGTAAGGGTAGAAAACACATCTAAGGTTTCACCCTTGGTATTCAGCTTTTTAAAAGCAAAAAGGTTGTGTATATCAATTTGCAGTATACTAAAATTGTGTTCAAAGTTTATTTCAAGTCACAGAAAATATACAAACTAAGACAACAGAATGAACTTGTTTTGTTCTGAGAGAAGGTGATGGGAGTCCTCCACCTGGCACCAATTTGAGTCATTCAAGGGTTAAGGATGTAGAAGCCATCTTTTTGCAATGATTCAACAAAGTTATGTAATTAACTTCCAGACTTGTTGCCAGGGATTTCTGAAAACCTGTAAGGAAAAGTTGGGAGGAAGCCATTAGAAGTGGAGACAAAGTTCTCTTCACCAAACATCAGGAAAAAAAAAAATTAAGGTCAGGGAGGGAGACTATATCTAAGAGCAAAACACCAGGGGAGATTCCTAAGGTGTCTGGCTCCTGCCTCCCCAAAGTAATCATCCTTTACAGCAGGGTTTCTCAACTTCAGCACTACTGACATCTGGGGTTAGAAAAACTCTGTTACAGGGGGATGTCCTGTGTATTATAAGATGGTTAGTACCATCTCGGGTCTCTACCCACTTAATGCCAGTAGCACACCACAGCCCCTAAATTTCTGGCAACTATAAATGTCTCCAGACATTTCCAAATGTCCTTGTAGAGGGAAAAACTGCCTCAGGCTGAGAACTAGTGATCTAATGGTAATAGTACATAAGTCTGTCAGTGACAGCAGAGAGGGATCAAAAATAGTGAGGTATAGGATGGAGGGAGAGCCAACATTTTGGCTACAGAATGCAGATAACAGCAAATGCACATTAAAACCTTGCCTGTGTAAAACTGCATAACACTACATGCACACACCACACACACATAAATTAATGTAGGTTTAAAAAATGGTAAAGACTGAGTAAGGTCTGCAGTCTAGTTAGCAGCTATGTACCCATTTCAATTTTTTGATTTTGTACTACAAACCAAAAAGGTATTGTAAAACAGATTCTCAAGATGTTATCATTGGAGGAAGCTGAGGGATGAGGCTCTTTGGACTATTTTTCCAACTATCTGCAAATTTACAATGATTTCAAAATCAAAGGTAAAACAAAAAACTTTTACCTGTGGTTTATGTGTAAGGCTTTCATATGAGATATAAACAAGAAAACATTTAATGAAAGGACTTTCAGAAACATTTCTACACCCGTTACCCCCCTCCCCCGCCCCAAATTTCCTCACATTGTAGAGAACACCTTCTCTGGCATAAATAAATTTTAAAAAGTAAAAGAAAAGAAGTGGTTTTCTATTTCTTCCTCTGCATATAATAGGTAATCTATGCTTTTACTGACACACAAAAAAGAATGCCTTGGGTATCTGAACTAAAAAGTTAAAGTACTGGTCAGACTGATAGCCTAGCTAGCCATTCATCTATGACAGATATGATGCATATTTCTAGTCTGGATATTTTAATGACATTACAAATACGGATTAAAGTACAATGCTTAGTAAAGACTGCTAATTAGCATAAATGAGTTCACTCTTACATGATAATATATGGATAGAAATTATAATACAAATGGAGTAAAAAGTAGAAATTTAAAATGTGATATTCCAGCTGATACTGGGAAAATGTAAATTTTTTTTAAGTTTATTGGGGTAACATTGGTTAATACGATCATGTAATTTTCAGGTGTACATTATCATTTGACATCTGTATATTCTATTGCATGTTTAACACCCAAAGTCCAGTTTCCTTCAGCTACCATATATTTGATCCCCTTTACCCCCTTATCCCTCCCCCTATACCCCTCTAATTGACCCCCTTTACCCCGCCTACCTCCTCCCTCCTCCCCCACCCCACTAGTAACCACTACTCTATAGTGGTCTGGTAACCACTAGTCTAAAGGACAATGTAAATTTTAAACTGTTTTTAGAAAACAGAATTGCTAATGAAATACAAGATGATGCTGGGACATTTTAAGAAAGAAAGACTGATATATGTTCAGGTCACGTGATTATGATCTCTTTTACCTGACCAATGAGAAAGAAATAAGGGCAGTAGTGTATAGCAACCTCTAAAATGTATAA
The DNA here is from genome assembly GCA_028627145.1 of Eidolon dupreanum. Lineage (NCBI taxonomy): Eukaryota > Metazoa > Chordata > Mammalia > Chiroptera > Pteropodidae > Eidolon > Eidolon dupreanum. The sequence continues at coordinate 57,647,256 of CM053505.1, read as the reverse complement.
AATATATAGGAACTGATGGGAGTGCTGGACATTCATGATTTTAACTATGTGCTATAATAGTTTATCCTTAAAATATTCAATATAAAATAAATACTGGGAACTAAAACATGTACACATTTTATTGAAATACTTTGTATTTTTTCCATTTATATGGGACGGTTTGGAGTAAAATAACGTAACTGACTCTGGAAGAATATACACTAAATTTCATTTAGAGGTTATGTCTGGGGATCAAGATTGAGGAAGTAGAGCTTTTTACCTTGAACTCTTTACATTTCTGTATTTGATTAATTTTATTAAATTAATTGTATATTCCTTTTGCCATTAAGAAGGAAAAGTTAAAAAAGATTACAACTAATTCAACAGCTGAACAAATGTCCTGTAGCATTCCACTATCCCAATAGGGGCTGACCTACTGAGGGGTAAAGAGTCCAACCAAGAGGAGTACAGGCCTTGGAGTCTTGAAATCAGGAGAGTCCTGTTGGTTAAGGTTGGAAGTATATATCCCAAATGCATAAGGAGCTTGTCTGACTTAGGTGGGGTAGGTCTGCTCACCTTTCAAGGTGCTCCAGTGGATTTCTGTATTTGTTCCTTTAAGATCAGGATACTCTGTCTCTGCTCAGGAGGCAGCATGGCAATCTGATCTGCAGTCAGTTGAAGAACCTGCATGATCAAAGCAGCCTGTGCAGAGAGAAAAAAAAGGTAGTGAATTTCAATGATGACATCTAAAAAAACAATACCAGCTTCTGTCCAAAAAGGAAGGATATTTCACACATAGAAAACAGCACCCCCTAATCAACCCAAACTAAACAAAAACAAAAACAAAAACCAGCTGGCAAGAAAAGGTACAATGAAAAGCACAAGTACAATAATACCCAAGATTAGAATGCTCAAAACAGAAACCTTCATGAACCCAAAGCTCTTGAAGACTAAAGTGGAATCTATGAGCCCCGGGAAGTCTTCAGTTTTTAATCCCGTTCTGAAAATTGTTCTCCTTTTCACAAGTTTTAGTCTTTCCATCAAATACCAGCTCCCCGAAAAGGTCAAATATAGAAACAGAAAGATACTCGTGGGGAATCTGCTACTGTTTTTACGGATAAGGTAGAAAGGGGCTGAAAAAAAGGGATTTGGATTTTCAGGTCAATCTGGCCTGCATGAATAACTGCTATTGGCGGATGAGTCTGAAATATAAGATAAGCTGCCATTCATATACATCCATTTAAGGATTTTTAGAACTGGCTCACAAATTTTCAGTTAATAAGATCACAAAGAATTCTAAGAGTAAATATTACTTTGAAAGGGACTCCGAAAACTCAGGACTTCCAAATGGTAACTAAAAAGAGGAATCCAGAAGATTTGTGCATATGGAGGCACTCAGTGTTGTTTACCTTCTCATGGTCCTGTGGAGTGACTTGGTTCTGGCCAGGACTAAAGCCACCAGGCTGACCTCCAGCCTGGATGTTTGCTCCTTGCATGCCCGCTCCCTGCATGACTGGGACCTATGTGCACAAAGAAAGATGAAGAGAGATTTTTGGAACTTCTCATATAGGTAAACCAGAATCCAGTAATAGCCATGTGAAAATATATGATCTGATTATGGATGAGTAAGAAAAGCAAATTAATGTCTCTGAAGATTACTTCCTACTGTTAGCAATGGCAGAAGGCAGAGTTTAGGCAGAGATCAACTAGCAAGTTAGACACATTTGCTTACAACAGTTCCAGAATCAACAAATATCACACAACACAACTGGACACCATCAAATTAAGTAAAATTCAGCCACATAAACACAAAGAAAACTGAGAGCACCTCGGAAACTACTGCTCAGTGGAAACAAATGAAAGCCAATGGAGTCTAGAAATAATGCATGCTGGTCCACTGAGGAAGCTACATTCAAAGGATACCACTTCTGGTTCAATCGGACATAGGCGTTTCATACCAAAGGGGTCATCCCTATCCCACAAGCAAGGAAGAGATGATCATAATGGCAGAGGCAGAAAGGAGATGAGAAGGCCTCTGGGGAGAAGACTGCTATTAGCCCAACATTTGCTTTTTGTAACTTTCCAGAGAGAATATGCGGCAGGTGCTTTCTGCTAAATAGAGACAAAGAAATATGACTGACCCAAATTAAAAGAACAAAATGCAGTTATATTGGACTTAATAGTTTTTATGATCTTCAGTGAGTTCAATCTTTGGGAAGGCTACCAGAACAGGCCTCAGAGCACAAAGAATAACTGTTAAAAGGCCTTTATGGTGGAGTTATGTTTACACTCAGGCACTCACCTAGAGATCATCAGGTACCTTTAAACACAAATTGTTAACAAACTTGTTACCTGCTTCACCAGCAGGTTAGAAGCACCAAAGCATTACAGAAATGTGGATAGGCTCTTAGGAGCAGATACCATGATAGCAATGTGAGGAGCCAGGTGACAGTCCGACAGTGAAGGAAACCAAAAAACCAGGAGTTAACTATGCTTTCTATTATAACATATACACTAATGGGTACATTTAATGACCCTGAGTAATCAAAACAATTAAAATCATTTTTTGTATCCTGTTTAAAAAAGGAAAGAAGCGTAACACACTTTAGAAATTATTTTTCATTCAAGTAGTTTAAAAACTTCATAGAACAGTTCTATTATCTGGAACATTCATTTACACGCATTAACTCATTTCCCAAAGACATCAGAGATATAAAGCATTAGTACAGCTTCGTATAGATTGCTATATTATCATTTTCTGTTCTTTATCAATACTGAATCCAGAGACTGATCTGAACTTTCATAATCTGTTACAGATCCAAAACATCCCTGAGAATAACTGTTTTGAAGCTTCACTCAATACTAATTTGAAGTACTATAATGTGATCTGACTATTCACTAATTGCCATTTAAAGCTTCCAGGAGTGTTTGCTCTAAGCAGACAAGCAATAATATGGGTGATAACACACCTAGGTTTGCCTAAGACAGTCCCAGTTTATGCTTTGGTCCCAGAGTAATGACTTACAGTACTCTCACTCTCAAACATGTCCCTCTTTGAATTAAATTATATAATTGCCCTAGTAATAATAAGTCTTTTACTGGCAAGTATCTAACTTAGGTATAATGGAGTTAATTTTAAAATTTGATTTAAAATGATTAAGGGTATACTGTCAAGTAAAAACATAAGGCACAGAACAGTGAAAAGAGGGGAAAATAAGAATATGTATATATATATATTCATATTTGAAAAAAATATTTTTATTTGCTAGAAAGACATATAAAAATCTAATAAAAGCAATTATCTATAGGAGGAGGGGCACAGGGTAGATTAATATGAGGAAGAAGTAAAGTTTTTATTGTATATCTATTATATATGAGTGAATATATCTTAGATATTTATTTATAAGTGAACACATTAATTTAAACAATTTTTAAAAGGTCTGAAGATTTTTTATTTGCTCTACCTCAGATCTAATTAGCTCTATAGAATCTACTCATGAAAACGATATAAACCTAATATTACAGAGTGAGTTCAAGTGTTAGCAGAAATAAAGCAGCGAGACATTACCCAGAGATGCTCTTTCAATCATTATTTTCAACATCTTTCTCCACAGAATTATTGACAGAATTACATAAGCGCATCATATAATCTGTTGTCTGTCTCCCCAACTAAAATGCAAGCCCCATGGGGCAGGGAAGGGACTTTGTTTTGTTCACACTGCTATATCCCTAGTACCTATAGCTCTGTCTCGTACATAGTAGGTACTCAATAAATATTTGTTAAATGACTAAAAGAATGCATAAAAACCATTATTATGAGGGTACTGATCATAGAGGGCAAAATAAACATCAAGGTCCATGAATACATTTTTTAAGAAGTATGACCTGAAAGATAATAATGAACAGTCATCTTCTACACATACCAGAAACATACTCATATTTCATATTAAAGAGGAGGCAGACACACACATACGCATACATAGCATGCAGATAACAGGACAGAGTGTGGTACAACAAAAAAAATAGTGGGTCTTATTCCTTGCTCTACCACTTTTTAGTTGTGTTAATTTAGACAAGTCAACTGAATTCTTGGGTCTGTTTCCAAACATACAAAATGAGAGAATTGGATGACTAAGATGTTCCATTTCTGCTGATATTTTCCTTCCCCCTTTCTCTCTCTCTCTCTCTCTCTCTCTCTCTCTCTCTCTCTCTCTCATATGCACACACTCACTCACACACACTCACAGATGACGGGAGGAAGGCACAGAAGACAGGGAAGAGGAAAGAGAGACAAGTACAGAGAGGAAGGAGGAAGACACATACAGGAAAAAGGAAGATGAAGGGGCACGAGCGAGATGAAGGTTTTAGCATAGAAAAACCTAGGGAAGATACACACATATCTCCCCACAACCAAGTGGGGGTGAAGAGGGAGAAGATGACAACTCATAGAACATCAGAGACCACCATGCACACATAGCTGGGGAGGATTAAATAAAGAGAAAGCAGAGATAAGAATTTGGTTCAACAGGTTTTAAGGTGAGCATCAGTAAATTGCCTTTTACACTCTACTGTTCACTTAGGCTATGTAATGAAAGCAAATTAAAATAGGTTTATATAAACCTAAGATTATCTAGATTATCTAAATGGCCACGAAGAGCTCTTCATATTCTCTAATGCAGTGGCTCTTAGGGTTATACATTAGGATTTTTTGGAGGGGAGGTTTTTCAAATGACCCATGCCTAGATTCTACAGATATATTTTCAGGGCCTCTTCTCTGAATGGAAGAGGTCCAGAAATTGTGGGACAAGGTTGCTCTTTTGGACTATATTCTGGTGGCCAGAAAATCACCATCCTAATAAGGGGCAGAGAAACTAAAGGAAGGGAGATTGTAATCGTTCCTTTCTAATAGGCTGAGAAATAGTCCAAATCAGAAAGCAGTAATCATTAGGCTCAATAATGAATTCCTGGATAGATGAAGATTTCGCTAGAAATGAAAGTTACACATACCAGAAGCTAGAAGTGAAAGTTACACATACCTGTCTGGATCCCTGGGGGCCAACTGCACCCATGTTAATTGGATTGGGACCCTGGATTCCACTAGGTATAGGGCCTCTAGGGCCAGGGACTGGGCCCCTTGGATCCATGCTTCTGGCCTCCATCCCTCTGACTTCCATCGCACGGGCCTCCATCGCACGGGCCTCCATCGCACGAGCCTCCATCGCGCGGGCTTCCATTGCACGGGCATCTAATCCTCTGGCATCTAATCCTCTTGCCTCCATGGCCCGTGCCTCCATGGCTCGTGCCTCTATGCTTCGGGGATCTCTTCCACCTATGAAGTAAGGTTCAAGAAGACCATCATGTAGCTGTTCACCTTTATGGCAAGAAGAACCAACAATCCAAGATAGAAATCTATTCCTCTAGTCACATCTCCCCGCAACTACATGAGACTGCTTTCTCTTCTCCAATTTCTCAGATTTGCAGATAAACCTTAAAAATACTTACCAACCCGAACACTCCAGCATTTTTTATCCCAGATTAGAATCTAAGACAGCTGGGTTTACCATCGGCCCACAACTACCAGTCAGTCTTGTGATGTGGTCTGCTCTTCTTACCTCTGCCATCTAAGGGTGGACCCCTCTGATCTAGCATGGGTCCTCTTGGCTCTGCCATCAGAGGTCTGGGCTCAGCTAATGGTCCTCCCCTCATCTCATGTGGGGGTGGGCCACGGCTGTCATGGCCAGGGACATGGTGCATGGGTGGACCCTGATGAGGTGGTCCCAGGTAACCTCTACAGATGGAAAAAATGTTATATTTTAAAACAGAACAAAACAATAAAAGTGTCAACCAGAGGACCAATAACTAAAAACCAGACAAAGAAATGATGCAAACATCAGTCTATGAATGCTAAGAGAACAGTATCAAAGAGGTTGAAGAAAAGCTATGGAGATGTAAATCAACATATTCTAGAAGTTCATATTTGGTCAGGGCACTTAAAATTAAGAAGGAATTAATGGGCATCCATTACAGATAATAAGTATGCAATATAATGCTTAAGGACATGGTTACTGTATGGGTTCAAATCTAGGCTCCATCACTTATTACCTGTGTGATCTTGGGCACACTTACTTAACTTATCTATGCCTCAATTTCTTCATCTGTAAAATGGGACTAATATTAGTATCAATTTCACAGGGTTGTTGTGTGGATTTAATGAGATGACTTAAGCTAAGTACTCAGAGCAAAGTCAGAGCCACAACCCCTATTAGTATCAATTATGATTTTATTATTATTGCCATTACGATACTACCATTACCAATAAGGAATATAAGTTTTTCCCATTCCGGTATATATGCTAGAATTTCCAATTTCTGAAGAGAGAATAGCCATGGTTAGTTCAAAATGACATACTCAGTTACACGGTTCTGCCCAAGGAGAGGTGCTTAATCTTGGACAGCAGCCAACAGGTACAACTGGGATGGAAAGACTTTCTTCTCACAGCAAGGGCAAATTCTGATTCCTCTAAGCTTTTTCTTCTACGTCATTGCTTACCTAGGCTCTACCTCTCCAGTTACAGAAAGTAAAGTGCCTCCACGTGGGTCATTCGGAGCGTCTCCTAACAGACCTCGAGGAGTTGGGACGTTGGCAGGCAAAGGCCCACGCTGCATAGCTGCTCTGGGGTCTTGCATCGGCACTGACGGGGAAACAAACGGGGAGTTACTGCTGTGAAGGACACATAAGGGAAAAAGAAATGACTCCATATACCACTGACAACATAATTCAGACACCTTACAGTGGGTGAAACCTCACCACAGCAGACTCCTCTTGCAGTTCAAGAACAGAAGAAAGGTGTAGGCAGAATCTGTGCCATGTCAGAGGTATGGATGGAATTATGTAAAGAGCAAAATGGGGAGCAACCTGCCAAGGACTAGCACTGCAACCTGAAGAAACTTATGCTCCTGGTTTTCCTTAAAATTAATCTTAGTTCAAGGACCAGAGTCACAAGAGAGGTAGGGTCTTGGCATATGTGAACACTGCCATGGCTCTGCAAGAACCTGCTGTCTCCTTACAGACCGCTATTCCATCCAAGCCTCCTGACACCAGTAGGGAGGGAGTACAGCCTCGGACAGATGCCCATATCATCCATGTTCTCTGCCCTGTGTGAAGAGGTCAATCTTAGGCTTGTGGCCTCAACAGGAAAAAAATTAAAAAAACAAAAACCCAAAACACTACCCTTTTGGGTTCTGAACGGGAGGATGACTGCCAAGCAGCCCTTGTCCTCTCAACGTCCCACCCTGAACACCACAAGCCAAAGGAAACCCGCAGATACAATGGGTACCTTGAACTCGCTCAATTGAGGCAGGCCCGGTGGGTCCCACAGGCGAGTGCTGTAGGGTTCCTAGGTAAGCAGTAAGTTCAAAAGGAGAAAGAGCAGACACTTAAAATAGCTTGCACACACATGCGGAAACATACACATACTGACACTGGAGATTTACACATGTTAGTTAAAAAGCCAAGAGTTCATTAGTTTGCCCTGGGCTACACAACATCTTCCTAAACTGTATTCTTTGGGATCTGAAACTGTCACTTTGATGAGATAGCCTCCTAGTTGAAACCTGTGGGCCACTGACTAGGCAGGAATAACCAGCCACTTTCAATTTTCACCTCTGCTACTATAATTCCCTCTAAATCACTTTATGGTACCATTAAAAAAAAATATTAAAAGGATGGTTCTGACTCTCTAGTTAAGTAAAGAATATAAACATATTTCATAAGGAAAAATGAAAGAAATTATACTGCATCTGGAAGGCAAAATTTATTCTGGAGAGGCCTGTACCAGTACTATTTTTGCCATATTTTAAAGCATGAAAATTTTTGCTATCAAAAAGTATCAAATGGGGCAATGCAATGAACATTAGACAAGAGAATATCACTCCTAAAGAAACACTCTGCCACTCCAAGTCTTTGATAATAAATAAACATCATGACAACAGCAAACAAAGACCAATGAGATGAAGGCACCAACACTAAACAAAGGTGGCAGAAGGCAAGAGAAAGTATCTTCTTAAACATCTCACTGTCTCCTTTCACCATTACGAATGCACAAAAGAAACAAGGATTCCAGAAAAAGAAAGACAAAGTAGGCACAAATGAAGATTCTTGCTTCCTCTGAAGGGTAGTGAAGGAAAGCTAAAAGGAAACTCATCTCGCTTTGTTTCCTCATGAAGAGAGCCTTGATATACCTTCAAAATTTGAGTTACTTCCTTTTGTTAACTTTTGACCAGAAAGTTGAAGCTAACGATAGCAGGAAAGATGTCTTCTGGAAGTGTATATTAAATAGCTATAGCTTGATTGATGGCTTGCGGAGAGGTAAAAGTATGACTGAAATCCCAATTCCTCCTCACTACTGCAAAATTATTTTGGGGCACATACACAATCTACTGATTGATTAGCTGAGACTGTGGGGAACACTAACACAAAAGCATGGGTCCTCAGATGAGATATTTAGCCAAGAGCTTATCCTGATGTCAACTATCTGACAAAATTATTAGTCTGTCAATTCAGTAACCACCTCAGTGTACAAACAATAGTCAAGGAGTACAGTATATAGGCCTATTTCTTAATATTTTGCTTTAAAAATAGGTTTCACTTATAGGCCGCATGTTAAGAAGAAGTAACTTAAGCTTCTCTCTGCTTGTCCACAGAAGTTCTTTTTCATCACAAGGACTTGAATAAGAATAGAAGACACTGCAAAGTATTTTTGGAAGTTAACAGAGGGAGTGTGGATTGACATAAGAGGACAGATTCTAGAATCAGGGATGTTGGAATGTTAGCTCTTACACTTAACGAGCTGGAAAGGAAGATGAGCACACCCAGTCCAGTCCACATTGCTCAGATATCAGTATTTACTTACCTTGTCCCCTTGAGTAACTTTAAACCCTGAGCTTCCATCTTTTTATCTGAAAACTCAGGTGCTGCCCCCTAACTCACAAGGTTGTTTATAAAAATTAAAGAGCCTGGTCTACAGTATTTACTCAGTTTTACTGTTAGTTCCTTCTGTTTTCTTGCTCTCTCTCCTCTTAATGTCGTTTTCAACTGAACCACTGCATTTTCTTTTTCTTTAAACTCCAATAACATAGAGAAAATAATGTGGAGATTTTGGAGCAGCTGCCGCTATGGTATCTAGTGTTGCTGCCAAAATATAACATACACCTATACAGGCTTCATAGGCCTTTGATCCCCTCCCAGTTTTCTCTGGGGTTTCAATTTAGACTTCAACATACCCATATGCATTATTACATGCTCATCATTAAAATTCCTTACTCAGTCAAGAGATATCCAGAGAGAGAGAGAGAGTGAATCACATCAGCAGAATCATTAGACTATCAGGAAAAGGTGATATAAATTAAATGGAAACTAAGGATCCATTTGCTTCATCATCAATTCTTGTAGAACTGGGCTCTGAATCACTAGTTGGAAAGTGTAGACCAGTGGTGTCTGATGGAATTGTCTGCAATGATGGAAATGTTCTATATCTGCAATATCCAGTAGGGAGGGTATCCACTAGCCACATGTGGCCACTGAGCACTTATAATGTGGCTAGTGTGAATGAGGAACTGAAGTTTAGATTTTACTTTATTTCAATTCAATTTCAATTACTTTAATATTCAAATAGCTACATGTGGTTAGTGGCTGCCACGTTACCATCTTAGATAAGGCAGCTATAGAACATTTCCAAGTCCAGTCCACATTAATCAGACATTACTATTTATTTACCTTGTCCCCGCTCCATGGACACCGGTCCACTTCCTGGCATTCCAACCTGGGCCTGCATCCCTCCTGGAAGATTAAGGGCCAGAAAGAAAACACAAATTAGGACAGTGGGGAAAAATTAGGATAGTGGCTGAGTTAAAAATTTCTCTTTCTGCCCTATAAGCAGCAATCTATGAGGGAAGATAACTACCATCTAACAATGCGGTTATGAGGAAGGTGGAGTTTGTTAGTATACTTTAGGCTTCAGTAACAGAAAAGTGAATTATATGAATATTTAATCCCATTGGTTACCAATACCTTGGCAGGAAGTTCTTCTGTAATACAGGAGAACAAGGGCACTTACCCACATAACTCCTCTCACAGGAGGCAGTAATGTTCTCAGGCATCTTATAAATGTGTGGGTTTACTGTTTTGGTTGTGACAAAGATTTGTGGGGTCAAAGCTGGTGTTTAATGAGAACCCAACAGGGATACTAGATGTCCTATACTGTATGAGATAGACCCACAAAACCAAGAATTACCTTGTCTTGCAAATCTCTCGCTTGGCACACAAATGAAAACCTGTATATAGTCACTCAAATTTAAAACTTAAGTCTGTCTTATCTGTAAACAAAAAGCTTCTTTGCTCTGTTCGTGTGTGTGTATACATTTACTCAATTTTCCAGAAACGCAATTACTGAGTAAATTATGGGTACTGTATTTTGTTTTGTTAAGAACTTTACCGAGAGTTTTCATCATTTCAGAAAATCACATCAATGTCAACAATTTTTTGGTATCCGCGTTGCCAAAAATAAAAACAAAAACAAAAAAAACAAAAAAAAAAACAAAAAACAAAAAAACCAAACCTGTATCTGTCTACATTTGCAGACATTTTACATTCATGGTATAGGTGCAAGCACCTGACTACTACCCTTTGTTTTCTAGTGTAGTTATGCCTGAACACTTGCATATTAAAAATACATTTTCTTAAAATTTTCTTTTACTTATCCTTTACGATATAGTTAAGACATTATACTGCTCTTTTTAGAAAATACGTTAAATAGGTTATATTATCTGTGCATCTCGTATCAGGATAGTAAAGAGTCACTGCAACGTATCTGTTATGAAGAGGGGCCACTGAGTCTAACAGAGTTGAGAACCACTTGTCTATTCTAACCAGTCACGGTATGATGACTGCTGTACAAGGAATAATCATGTACCACAAGTCCTTGTCTGGTCCTTACCACAAAGCAATAATTCTTTTCCTCAGAGGAACAATGTATGCTGCGAGTAGGGAGAAAAGACAAGCTTAACTGTTTGCAGTCACTAATATTTACCTAAAATATCAATGTTCACTTCACATTCTAATTCCATTTAACATGTTAGGCATTTAATAGCCATGGATAAAAAACCTGAACCTGCTAGCCCTACCCCTGCTGCTAAGTAACTGATTTTGAACAAGTGATTTGATAAAATGAACATAATTCCAGACTTCCTCATCTGTAAATAGAAGGAGTTGGCTTAAACCAGTGGTTCTTAGAATATGGTCTTCAGATCAGTGATGTCAGCATCACCAGGGACTTGTTAGAACTACAAACTCTCAGGGCCCTACCTCACACCTGCTGCATTAAAAGTCTAGGAATGGAGACCAGCAGTATGTGTTTTAATAAGCCCTTTATGTGATGCTAATGTACACTAAAGTTTGAGAACCACAGGTCTAATTGATTTCAAAGCTCTCTTCTAGACATAACATTCTATGATTATTCAGACCACTCACCAAAACAATACAAAGATTTAGGATCTGAAGAAAATAGTGGCAGGAGTTATAGGCATAATTTCTTATATTAATGTGACATTACTTTCTTAAAAGACTGAAAAACTTCACAATTCCACCAGCAATGTATGATACCACATTCCCCACCAATAATGTCAACTCTCTTTGAAACTTTTGCTAGTCTGCTGGGTTGAAGTAAAGTGAAATCTCGTTATTTAATTTGCAATCCCCTGACCACAAATGAATGTTTTTGTTGCCATTTGGATCTGCTCTTCTATGAAATGTCTACTCATTTTCTTCACCTACTTTCCTAATGGGTTGTTATCCCTTGTACAGGGGACCTCAAAAATCTTCAGTGAAGTTTTAATAACTTCAGAAGTATAAATGCTACAAACTCACAAAAAATCACTTGAAAATTCAATTATTTAAGTTCCTTTTACACTTTCTTTTTTTCCTTTTGCACTTATTTTCAGCTTTTATATTTATTAATTCTCTCTTCTTGGTATTTTTAAAAATTATTTTTCTAATTATTTAAAACTAGTAGGTTTCCTTTATTCTTTAATAATATAGGCATTTAAGAGTATTCATTTTTCTTTAGGTACTGCTGTCACTACTTTCCATACTTTTTTTGTATAAAGTGTACTACTTTTTGTGGTCTTTTAGATAGCTTATAAATTTCTTTAAATTTTCTATTTAATTCAAGGATTACCTAGAGTATGTTCTTTAATTTTCTAAGTAAATGTTTTTTTTAAGTCACCTTTATTTTTAATTTTATTGGCTTACAATAAGAGAATGCAGCCTATGAAATATTTTAAATTGTTTTTATTTTATGGCTAAGTACATGGTTATTTATTTTTTTTTACTGTTCCATGATCATTGTGGGGGGGTATATTCTCTAGTCGAAAGATGTAAGGCACCCTCTATAGATTAAATTAAGCTTAATGATTCCATTATTTTAGTCCCTGTCTTTACTTATTTTTTGTCCATTAACATGGCTGATCCACACTGTGTGTTATCAGCTCGTGACAACGTAAGTACAGAAATGGAGAGCAGACATTTAGAAACTTTTATAGCAATGTGACATTATTTTGACGTCCAAGTGTGTGATCTGTGCGCCTATCTCACTGAACAGGGTATTTGGGTGTTTTTCAACCTATGTAATGAATGAGCGGGACACGTCTTGGTTTGTATACTTGTCATGTGTAGTAGAACCACATTACAACTTGTGACATTTTACAGTAAATTATACACCTAAAACTCAAAAATGTATACATTATAGAATCCATTTCTTTCACTGAAAGATAATTTACCTATAACTCTATAGGATAAATGAAAATTGTGAGTAAGCTAGAATATAAAAATCCCTTCTTCCAATTCTTGTCAACTTTGCTCTGTACAAAATAGAACAATTTAGATTAAATTATCCCCCACGAGTAGTATTGCAGTCAATCTAACCCAAATTAGATAAATGAACAAGCAAGTCTATTGCACAAAAACTTTCAATATTGATATACATCATGTGTTCATACAGGCGTTTCATATGGGGAATTACTATTTCAGCCACAACTTTTTTATTTAACATTGTTGAATGATGAAAATCTACAAGTGAAATAGCAATACTCTATGATTCCTATATATACATGTTCAATAAACATACAGTTTTAAAACTTTTTTCTTTTTGTCTTTGGTCTGATTGTATTTATGAAATGAAATTTTATGTCTGTTAACTATAATAAGAAGAAACATGACCATGTATTCTGTGTCTTTTTTTATATGCTTTTAAACCTAATCTAACAGTCTCTGGCTTTTAATGGGAGAACTCAGTCCATTCACATTTAGTAGAATCATGACTATATGAGATTTTATTCCTTCCCCCTTACTCTATGTTTGTTATTACTTGCTTCAGTGTCCTTTCCTTTTCTCTATATTTGTTGGCTTGGTCTAGTTTCCATTCATTCTAATTTTCCCTTCATTAATTTGGAAGTTTTACTGCACTTTTCCATTTTACCGTCCTGTTCAGGCATATAGAATTTATATATAAGAAATCAACTATTTCCTCCACCTAGGATACATACTTCCTAGTTGTGTTTTAATTTTATATCAAGATCTATCCCACTTGCTATAATAAAACTTTAGCAAAATACCAAAATGGTGAAGATTGTAAATGAAACCTACCTCCAGGAGCTAAGGAACCAGGGCCAGGTCCGGTTACAGCAGTTGTTATTTGCCCCGGTACTGGAACTCCAGCTTGAATAGAAGCTTGCATCAGAGGAGGTGCGCCGTTGACATGCATTCCACCCTGACCAAGAGAAAAGCCAGAGTATGCAGATGTCTCTCTGGAGACACCACATACATAGTCTATGATCTTAAAGAACTCTTCAAATTGACTCCCCAAATATTCTGCCAAATATCCTTTTTGTATGGCATGTCTCATGTAGCATTAGATTTATAACATATTTTGAACAGAAGTTGTAATACACATGAAGAGCCTGTTAAGATACACCACATTCTAAAAGCTGAGATTGACAAGTGTTATCTTGTGTGGTGAGGTTGCAGGTAGCACCTGTTGTTGACTTCATGACTGGCATGTGGCAATAAGAGTAAAAAAGTTAAAGTACTGTGAAGCAAAGAAGAAAAATAAGAGACTGGGACTTTTTTTAAATAAAGAAACTGCTGGCAGTCTGCATTTTTAAAATGAAAAAAAAATTCCTTATTGATCAAATCTTTTCTTATCCCTGTCCTCAGATATAATTCTGGTTTGAGGGGAGGGAATGTTAATTTTTTTTAATGCTGCATTAAAGGTTCTGGAGGGAAAGGGAATGTTATGTTTTAATCTGAGTATTCCCCAGAGAACTGAGCTGTCCCTTGGAAAAGAAAGAGTTCAATGAAGAAAGAATAAAGTTATAAAAAAAATCACATGTACTCTCATAGAACACAAACACAACTCTAAAACAGAAAATTGCATAGTGAGGTGGCCAAGAGAAAACAGGCTATGAGGTCAGACAGAACCAGGTTCAGTTCCTGGATTTGCACTTATGATGATGTTATTTTTGGACCATTTAACCTCTTTGGGTCTTAATTTATTTCCTTTCTATTTCTGAAAAGTATTTACTGAATTAGAGCAGGGGTTAGCAAACTATGGCCCATGGGCCAAATCTGGCTGACTGCTTGGTTTCCTAAATAAGGTTTTATTGGAACACAACTACAAACATTTGTTTATGTATTGTCTGTGGCTGGTTTCACACTCCAACAGCAGAGTTAAGTAGTTAGGACTGATTCCATGGCCTGCACGGCCAAAAATATTTATTATCTGGCCATTTACAGAAGATGTTTGCAGACCTCCACCTTAAACCTTTGTACAATTCATCCAGTTATTCACCTCTACCAATCTACAGGTGAAATATGCTAGCTTATACTTTCTGTTTACATTTATCTTATTGTGAGATTGAACACATTTTCAGATATTTAACATATATTTGTATTTCCACTTTTGTGAACTGTTTATGTCCATTACATACTTTTCTACTGGGTTATTGGTAATTTTCTTACTAATTTATAGGAGGCCTTTGTTTATGATCAAAAATTCCATATATAAATTGTACATTAAATAAAATTAACCACGCAGCTTAGGAAATAAATTATATATACATTTGAAATCTCCCATATGGTCTTCCCCAATTACACCCTATATCCCCTCTTAGACAACCACTTAAGAATTTTTATAGATATTTTGAAATTTTATGTAAATCACTACATACTAAACATATTCTTTGCAACTCACTCAACAGGTTTTTGGGCTATATGCAGAAACATATTTCCCATATTTTGGGAATACTTCCACGTTCACTTATTTTCACTTCTGTATTACCATACATCTACATTATCACATTTTTTCCATTCTTCTTCTGATATACATTTGTTTCTAATTTTTCACTATTATAATGTGGCAATAAACATTCTTGAACATGATTAAGGCCTCTTAAGTAATCAGCCTATTGCCCATCACGTGTGTGGCAAATACTTTTTCCCAATTTGTCATTTGTCTTTGGTGTTTATTCCTTTTTATCCATATAGAAATCATTGTTTTCCAATGTATTGATTTTTTTATGGCTTTAGGGTTTTGTGTCACACTTAGAAAGCTAGCGTTACTTTTTTCATCGGTAAGAATAAAGATAATAAGAGTGCCACCCTCATATAATTGCTGTATTAAATGAAATGATGTATATGGAATAACAGTGCCAACCATAGTGCCACACATGCACATACACACAAAATTAGCTTATAAAGAATGGCATACAGGAATGATCTTTGTTCTAAACTTGGCACCCAATCTATATTTATTCAGATGCCATATACTCTGCAACATAGAAACTGCTTTTATGCCTAGAAACCAAAATTATCATCTCTGGCTCCTATTCTTCTTTCCATATATAATCCTGAAATGAAAAAGACATTTTAAAACAGATAAAAGAAATGTTAAGGGGTAAAGCCCTACCAAAGACTGGGCCTGAGGGGCCTGAGGATTCTGCTGGTTCATTGACACACTGGATCCTGAGGCAGGCCCAGCACTGTGGACTGCCTGTGGGTTGCCTGCAATTAGCGTTGGGATATTTGTCTGACGATGCAGAATTTTCTAAAAAGTAAAAAGACAAGTCTGTGAGCTGTCTGTTCAATAAAGCAATCAGGCGGTTCCTACCGCACTCAAGGTTTACCCTAGCATTTCCATAGAAGGACACAAAGTACTCACCAGAGCAATCTCTGGATCCACAATTCTCATCACTACCTGAGCTTGCAGCAAAGCATAAGCCAGTTGAGGGTTTTGAAGCAACATGTTCCTTGCTTCCTGGGGACTATTCTGGACACAGAGCTGAGAAGATAAAACAGATTCATCACCAGGTTCAATACTTATTGCTCAGAAATTGATAGTGATTTAGAGCCATTCCAATCTGAGAAACATAATATTCCAGAGACTTTTAAAGCTATTATTGGTTTTTGCATAGCATACAAAATCTTGGTCATGGCAGGCAAAAGAAGGAAGAGGCATTTCAAATACCATAATACCATCATTTAGGAAAAAGCCACATTTTAATATCTACATTTGTTATCTATGGGTCACAAAAACCCAGCCAGATTGTGTTGGTGCGTTTGTGCACAAAAATGGAAAGCTCTTTGCACAAAATGTAAAACACACTGTGCAATATGGAATACTGAAGGTGCAAGAAATGGTGGTCAGTAGGCACACCTTCTATTTGAACTCAGGGAATTATTTCCATTAACTAGAAAATTTGATGTGATTGGATTTATTCATAATTTAATGCCTCCTCCCACCTTCATTTGCTTCATCAGCTCAAACATCTGCTCTGGTGGAAGACTGGCAACTGCTTTGCTAATGGACTCAGGGGCATCCTCAGGACTGATGGTCTCTCCATAAGGTGACTCAATGACAGGGGCACCAGTGCCAAGGCCTAATCAGGAAGAAAGTACAAAAAAGTTAAGGAGGCAAAATAAAGAGCTAAATCATACCAAGTATCTACTTTGCAGTACTGCTGTAAAGACTTGCTGATAACTTTCAATTCGCTGGGGCTGAGAAATAAGTGATTTCTAAGTCTCTTATTTCTGTGGAGGAAAGTGACAGTGTATTTTCTGTTCTCAGAGTAAAGCTGGGACCAGGATGACATAGGTGGACAATGTTAAATTAGGGAATAGGTGTATCAATTTCCTTTGACAAGCCATTTCAGAAGCAAAAGGTTTAAACAGGAAAAGATGATAATTTGTAAATGGAATTCCTGGATCTATAACCTCATAAAAACAAGCTTAAGAATGTCTTAGTATTCCCACCAGTTACAGATCTGGCAACATAGTTACAGAAGTGGTAAACACCAGTAAAGTATTTAGCACTACTACCTGTTTGGTGAGCCTGAATTAATTTCTAACTGGAATCAACTCCTTGGAAACTGAAGGACTTCTAAAGTCAACTTTACTTTGTTTCTCAAAGATATAAACTTTCCCCTTGAGATAATCATGCTAAGCAAAATAAGCCAGACAGAAAAAGTGGAAAACCACATGCTGTCACTACAATGTGGGATATAAACCTAAAAGCAACAAATGAACAGGACAAACAAACAGAAACTCATGGACATGGACAATAGACTAGTGGTTACCAGAGGGTAGGGGCGAGGGGGAAGGTAGACGAGGTAAAGGGGGTCAAATATGTGGTGACAGAAAGAAATCTAACTATGGAAGGTGAACACACAATGTAAATATATATATGCCTTACTGTTAAAAATGTACAGGTGAAACTTACTGGATTTCGTTAACCAATGTCACTATTAAAAAAAAAAAGACTGAAGAAAAAAAATACAAACTTTCTTAATGCACCTCAGGTGGGTCAAGTAAAGAAGCTATGTGGGTAGCCATTTTGGCAGATGCCAAAATATATCACAAATAGAAAAATTTTCATTTTTACATCTTTAGTAACTCATGTACATACAACTTGGGTTTATACTCACTCTTCAGCTCTTCTTTGTTCTTTTCACTGGCAGCATTGTCTACTCGAAGTGCTCTCCCACTGAATTCACGCCCATTCAGGTTTCGCATGGCACTAAGTGCTGTCTCTTGGTCTTGGTATTCGCAGAAGCCATAACCCTTTGGCTTGCCTGTCTCCCTATCATATACCAACCTAGAGAGCAGAACTAAGTATCAGGCGCAAATGTTACATACACACGGGGTTCCTGTTAACATTGCCATGTTCTAATTTTGTCAACTGTAAGACAAATAACCTTATTACTCACTGAAATATTTTTTAAATATTAATTGAAAAAAATTTTTCAATTATAGTTGACATTCATAAACTTTTTTAAAAATGAATCCCTCTCCCAGCTCAGTTGACAAGATTTTGCTGAGCAGGTCATAAGGACCAGCAGCTTCTCTATGGCTAGTAAAGGGGCTTTTGCTCAATTTGGTGTGGTGGGAAAAGATCACACCCAGCAGTGTTGTCAGTAGGAGTGACAATCCTGGTAGTGGTAGAGCAGGGACTGCTCACAGCTCCACTAGCTTGAAATTGTAGTCATTGTTAGAGAAAGTACAAAAAAGTTAAGGAGGCAAAATAAAGAGCTAAATCATGCCAAGTATCTTGCTTGACTGTGCATGTGCAGCAGATTCTGGAGAAAACCAAAACACATACCTAGGCAACCCTAAAGCTGAACACTCGTGCATGGGGAACACAAAGGGGCCCAGCACAGAGTAAAAGCCTGGGCATATTTGAAAATGGCATGAACTTTATGCTGCCTGCCATGCCCACATTCATCAAAAAAAAATGTATCTTTTAGTAAAAATGAATGTGAATTGTATGGTATGTGAATTACATTGCACTGAAACTATTATAAACAAACAGGGAAAGAAAGAATGCATGTAAAAAGTTACCAGTAAAAGCCTTGCCATTATTACTAAGGGCCAAATTTGTGGTGATTTTTAAGAAACTCCCACCAGGTAGTGAAAGGGAATCTCACCTGAAACTAACAACAGGTCCAACCTCAGAAAAGATGTCCTTTAATTGCTCTTCAGTAGCCTCATATGGAATGTTCCCCACTAAAGAAGAAAATAGATAATATATTAAAACTCTGAATTCATAACCTAGATTTTTAGTAAGAAAATGAACAGTATTTACTTAGCTCACTTAACAATTGGCTCAACTGTAACAACAGTGCTCCTCCAATCCCAGTTCCAAGATTTCAATCTTGTCTGCAGATTTTAATTGCAAGATAAATAAACCACTGCGACAAAATACAAAAGGTGACATCAATTCTCAGGCTGATCTGACAAGCATTAGATTTTCCTTAATTTTGGTGAAAATAAATACTTCGGCATCAATATTTATCTGAAGGTCTGCAAGTCTTATCAATAACTACTAAAAATAGCAACATTGCCATTTTAAACAACCAACTCATATGTATTTACACACACTCTTTCTTTCAAAGAATGACCATGGAAGTAGTGGAAGATGTTTAAAAATTATTCTTAACTGTTTTGTCACGTCCCTTCCAAAAGGTGGTTTAAAATTACGACACATACTTAAAAAAAATCTTGTCCCGGATGAAAAGGTTACTTAGAATAGATTCGAATCTCTCTGAAATGTCTTCGACGAGGTCTTAATTATTCATTTATTTATAATCCACCTTAAGACGCCAGGTAGCCGCTACAACTATCAACAAACTAAAATGTTACGGGCTAAAAGCAGAGGATGAAAGCCGCTGAGGGCGGGAAGTAGACACAAGGGTCTACACCCTCAGCACATAATGTGTATTCTGGGATAGGAGGTGAGAAGCAGCATAGGACGGTTGCTATGTACCCTCGCTTCTAGAGAGTAACTGAAGCTCATGAAAGGAAAACCGCACAGAAGCTGAATGCTAGTTTAACTTCCTCAGCCACATCGTGGAAAGGCTGGAAAACCTCGAGGGAAGAGGCGCATCCCTCTGCCCACGAGTCCACCAGCTTGGCCGCCTCACAGGAGTGGCAGATAGAACTGCACATTCGACCCATCACTGGTTCCCGCGGCGATTCATGAGATGCAGGCGGTGTTCCTCGCCTCTCACTGTCTTTTTCTGTCCCTCCCCATGCTTGGCTCCACAGAATTCCTCTCACCAAACACCGAACGTAGAGAACGATCCACCGCAGGGTCTCTCACCGTCAAACCCGCCATCGCTCTCTTCAGGCAGCTTCCGGTGTGCTAGGGCATACTTCCGCAAAGCGCTTGAGTCCAGAGCCCAACCTGCTTCCGTACTGCGCCTGGATCGAAAAGGCCTGGGCGGGGCAGACACAGGGCCCCCTCCCCTGGCGTCATTGCGTCACAGCAGGCGTTGCTTCCTCCAGAGCATTAACCCTTCCGGGCAGGGCTGCCGCCGGAAAATAACTTCATTCAGATCCAGATTCGGGCAGGCCCAGGCTAATTTGAAGGCTTTATTATTCACTTTTTTCCTTAGGTTAACGCAAGTAATCGTCTACTGCAATAAAGATGGCAGCAGCGGCTTTACCAAGGAAATGGGAAATCATTTGCTAACTACCATGGCTCTTTTATTTTAATTATGCCCTGTGAGGGGCGGGAAATGCTTGGCCCCGCCCCAGCGACGTGCAAATTATCATTTTGTAAAAGCTGTCAGTCTACGGAGTGAGAAGGGTAAAGACAGCCGCCACAGGCTAGAGAGTGAGAGAATGGGGTGGGGAGGCGGTACTCAAAGTCCAGGCGCTAACAGTTGAGAGGATGGGGCGGTAAAGGGAGAACAGACCCTTGTTTACTCGTCTAGTCTCTGGGCTCCCTGGTCTTGGTGATAGTGACGAGGCGGGAAGGCAGAAGATGTTAGCAGGCAGGGTATCAAGAAAACATCAGAACGGGAAGCGTCATTGACCAGTGGTACACAACAAGCAAAGCAGCTAATGCATGATTTGAACTCAGGTTACTTTGGCTCCGAAGACTGAGTGCTTACTGCTGTGTCTATTGCCAACCAGGATTACAGAATATAAACGGCTTCACATATTTTATTACCGCTTTTGGAAAATAACTTAGAATACGTGAACCGGTGATGTTAAGTCAAGGACTCACAATAATAAGCCACCCAAGAATCGGTTGAAGCACTTAGCCAGGGTTTGTTCTGCCGCCATTAACTCTCTATGGAGAATCAGCGGTCGGTTCTATCACTTCATCAACCAATCCTACTGTACTGGTTATAAAAGAGGAGTTGTAAGGGATATTTGCTAAGCTTTTGTTTTGTTTTGTTTTTATATTTGAGTTTCACTTATGGGCCATGTGCTAGTGACCCCCTGCCTCAGTGTCTGCTGTCCATGACCGTCTTTTCCCTTCAGTGTGACACTCACTCCCAGAGTAACATTTTTTTTGCTTCCCTGTTACAGCAAAATGAAGACAAGATGGAACGTCTGACGCTGTTTGTAGGTATTATGGCTCAGCCTCACTTGACACAACCATATAGGTGCAGTATGAGGAGGTAGGGAGAAAACTAGGAAAGATGTATTACTACACAGAAATGAAACTAAATATATAGGATAGGTGTTATTTGGGGGCTTTGAGCAGAAGAGAAAGGGAATGTAGCAGAGAATTAAAGAATTTGGGAAACCACAGTCGAGCTTTGTGGGGCATTGTGGAAAGTTTTGTGGAAAGTTTTGAATTCTTATCCAATCTTGATGACACTAAGAGTTTAGATAACGCTGAATTGAGGCAACCAAACACATTCAAGATTATGAAGACACAGAGACTTGTGTTCTTTCTCTTTGCTGTAGAAAGTCAGATTTCCAAGACTGGGGTAAGTACTACATGTTTGACCCTCATTTAAAGCTCCTCAAAGAGTCATGGAATGAAATCCCTCATTGGTCCTCCAGAGCAGGGGTTCCCAATCTCTGGGCTGTGGACTGTACCAGTCTGTGGCCTGTTAGAAACTGGGCTGTACTGCAGGAGGTGAGCGGTGGGCAGGCAAGTGAGCAAAGCTTCATCTGTGTAGTCAATCCCCAGCGCTAACATTATCTCCTCAGCTCCACCTCAGATCATCAGGCGTTAGATTCTCATAGGAGCACCAGTCCCTGGTGCCAAAAAAGGTTGGGGACCACTGCTCCGTGGAATATCTGAAAAGGCAGCAACTCCTGGATGCACATCACTGTATGAAAAAGATTCCAGATGGCACTGTAGCATCATCCGTGTTAGGAGAAATCCTCAGGGAGCAATACCTGAAAGCTAAGGAAAGTTGGGGCCCTCAGAGAGCACCTGAATGATGATACAGAGCCTGGTTAGTCTCTGGATGTAGATACTAACTGGCTTGCTTTCCAAAAAGAAACATCATTACTAAGTTTTGCACTACAGCATTATCATACTGGTTCTGCAGCAATAGATGTACTTTCAGGGAATATTTGAGGGTTCATCTCTGAGGCTACTATGTAAAGAGTTGTCCAGTCCATCAAAGTTGGCCATTCTTGTTTTTTGATATTGGCATTTTCATTTTTTATTTCTTTTAAAAATTTTTAAAGTTTTTAAATTTATTTTATTTTTTAATTTTATTAATTTAATTTAATTTTATTTTTATTATGGTAACATTGGTTAATGAGATCCAGTAAGTTTCAAATGTACAATACAACAGTAAGTCATATATATTTTGTGTTGCACGTTCACAGCCCATAGTTATACTTCTTTCTGTCACCACATATTTGACCCCTTTTAACCCATCTACCTCTCCTCTTCCCCCTCCTCCTTTCTGGTAACCACTAGTCTATTGTCCATGTCCATAAGTCTCTGTTTGTTTGTCCTGTTTGTTTGTTGCCTTTAGGTTTATATCGCACATATAAGTGATATGTGGTTTTCTACTTTTTCTGTCTGGCTTATTTCGCTTTCCATGATTATCTTGAGGTCCATCCATGTTGTCGCAAATGGCAGTATTACATCTCTTCTTATGGCTGAATCATATTCCATTGTCTATCTGTACCACAGCTTCTTTATGCAATCATCTATCATAGGACACTTTGGTTGATTCTACATCCTGGCCACCGTGAATAACGCTGCTGTGAACATCGGTGTGCAAATAACTTTTCGGATATGAATTTTCAAGACTTTGAGGTAAATACTGAGTAGAGGGATTGCTGGATCATATGGTAGATCAATTCTTAGTTTCTTGAGGAACCCGCATACTGCTTTCCATAGTGGCTATACAAATTTTCAGTCCCACCAGCAGTGTATGAGTGTTCCTTTTTCTTCACATCCTCTCCAACACTTGTTATTACTTGTCCTGTTGATTATAGCAATTCTAACAGGTGTGAGATGGCATCTCATTGTGGTTTTGATTTGCATTACCCTAA